>JAJJWW010015488.1:0-200443 GCA_023531295.1 Papaver armeniacum | reverse complement strand
ATCTCTACACTACCCATTGGCACAAGTGAAAAGTATATTAAATTAGAAAATTGATGATAACTCTTCTCCTTAAACGGAAGGAAAAAGGAATATGATTTTATCTTATCCTTTCAGGAGGATCCGTAAGGTAAAATGCCTAGTTCATATGTGAAAAGAATGAGGGAGTATAGATGGAAAGAAATTCTCAATCAAGCCTCGTTTAATGTTTATCAAAACAAATAAATTGATGGGACGGCCACCAATTTTCAGTACGATTGTTGGACGACCTTAAATATAATTCTCCAAACATAATAACACCTTCATGTACGTACTTATTGAAATCTTTATTTCAGATCCAACATTAACAACTGTTGGTTTGGTCCCTACGGATAAGACATTGTTTTTAATGTGTTTGTTAAGGTAATATCATCTTATTACATGCCATTCGTGTCTATGGAGAACAGTACTCCACGCGATTGAATTTCTACGAATGAACCATATTTGTAGACATTTTTCCTTTCTTCGCTGATAAGTTTTTCGAGAGCTGTCTTTTTCCTCTCGATGGCAACCTTTCAGCCAAGTCGCGAAACAGAGACCACTTTTCTAAATCAAAGCTAAACTCTAATAAATTCCTTAGATTGTGAGAGTATCATGTGAGATCCTCCGTTCGTTCTGATATTTGACTTCGGCCATTATTTGTGCCGACTAATTACTAGTAAGAGCTGTTGTTAGTTAGTGAGTTTTTGTTTAATCATGTCGTCAGTCATTGTTCAATTAATCATATTTTATTGTGTTTTTTCTCCTTTTCCAAAATGCAAGAACCTATGGAGTTTTGAAGCACGATAGAAGAGAATCGAAAATTGCAACGGGATTAAAAAGCACGTGACGCGAATGGAAGGGTAAAATGATTTATGATCTCTTATACGGCGTTGATTCCGCAAGAAAACATGGCCGTAGCTTTTCCTAATATTCCCCTCATTAAGAAGAGTCGGCACTAAAATTTCCCACTGATTTTCCTATTAGAACCCGTAATAACAGACTAATTCCATGAAATTAATGCAATGCCACGTGAAATAGGAAACCGTTAGAGTTAGTTGGCCACGTGCATTTAAGTTCTTGATTTTGATTCCCACGTGTGATGCTACTATTACTATTATGTGTTACGAACGATACAGTCAATATCCATCCAGATGGCCGAGATATCGCTGATCGAATTTTTACAGTATTAAAAAGAAGGGTTTTGTTGCTCAAACTTAATAATAAAAAACACTAAAAACAACAAAAAAATATATAAAAGAAGGTAACAGGACGAAGAGATACTGGGACTCAGAGTTCCACTTCCACCAAATATTTATATTCATGTGATTCATCTATTTATTTTAAACAATTCTAATATATATAATAAGAATTTTGACTCTAGTTCTTTGCAGAAGGTAGATTTTTAAAATATTAATTGGAAATCTTAAGCTGGCATATCAAAAGAACCAACTCTAAATACTAATGTAGTACAGACCAGGATTGATAGAGGTGAAAGCAAACTAGTTCTTTGGGGACGAAAAAGAGTTTAAGTTCCATCGAAACTTAATAAAATCGATTCTAGGATCAAGACTTTAGGGTTTGATAATGATAATAATAATATTGATAATTGATTGATAAAAGATTATATAAATATAAACAAGAAGGCATAGCCTTTATATAGGTTCTACAAGAACCGACTAAAAGAAAGAAAAGGGAATTCTATCTAACCTATGAAAGTAAAGGACTTGCAGAGAAAGTAAACTAAAACATATGTAAGGGATCAACAATCATTGTTGATACAAACGAAAAGGGATCAACTATAACAACCCGTTCGGTTGGGAGAATTGGATTCCTAGGGAATGCGCCCAATTCCCTAGGAATCCAATTCCTAGGGAATGTGCCCAATTCCTTGAACCGAAAGGGGCAAATGAACTCTATGTAATTGGGAATTTCAATTCCTAGGAATCCAATTCCTTCCAAAATGATAGATTTCCATTGCATTGGTCCAATGATGCAATGGAATTGGATTCCGGGGTAATAACAAAGATAATTGAATTATCTCAACCGAACATGAATTTTTTGGATTGGAATCCAATTCCAAGAATTGGATTACCCCATAATTGAATTCCTAGGATTCTAATTCTCCCAACCGAACGGGCTATAATAGTTGATGCGTTATAGGAAGATGTCCTACATCAGTCCCCCCTTCTTGAAAGAAACTCGCCCTCGAGTTAACTAATAAGAAGAACATCATTATATCCATATATTGCTCTAGTCTTCGAGTTGTCATCACAAAATACGAGTTCTTTTCCACTATGAAAAATGTAGATATCACGTTTACTGGTTTACCACGATCAAACACAAAAATCTTAGCTCTAGAGATCATAAACCGAAGTATCCAAAAAATTTGTTTTAAAGCATCATAAGAGTTGTGCTTAAGTTTCCCACGATCAAAGACAAAAGTCACGTCACTAGTGTTGGTAACGAAAACCATGCCAGCAACGACTTCCACGGGAATAACATGTGTGTCTTCCAACTTCTGATCTACTCCTTTGAAAGCATAATCAATTAACTCGTTTCTTCTCTGGTCCAAAAGTATTTCTTCGGTTTGTAGTATCAACATTTCTGTTTTGAAATAGTATCCACCAACCAAGTCTTCTGTTTTCAACATAACGCCTAGCATCAACAGTGTGATCTAGTAAAGTCGCAACTAACGATGCAGCACTAAGCGGTGAAAAGAATGTGATATTCATGTCTACCATGTTAGTAGTGACTGATAATTTCCTTTCTCCTCTTTCAACTCGGTTGATCCAAAACACTTCTTTGTCAAGCTTATCGTCATATACAGTTCGTGTTGATTTTCTACGATAAAAAATCATAGTATGAACTCCCAGTAGTTTTGTATAACTTTGGTTAACACTTGCTGCATCTATGCACCGTCCATTATATTCTGACCAAAGTTGTTGTACAAAGTAAAATATGATCACCTTTGTTGAGCTAAGATACTGCACAAATGAGTTGCTTAGATCGATGAACTGAAAAATTTCTTTACCTCTCTCGAAGTAATTACTGAAATGATTCGGAAAAACGAAGTCGGGTAGAGTTGCTTGAATACTAGCGAACTTCGAAAATAGAAAAACACCATCTATTAGAAGACTACAAAGGACTCCGGTTTGAGGCAAAGATGACTTAGTAGTTGCTTTTATATTCACCACTTTCTTTGGCAGTAAGATGGCAATCTCCTTGAACCTTGCATGGCATTCATATTGACCTCCAGAATTTATTATTAAAGCCTCTCTACGTACTAAACAAATTGAAACTCCAAAAAGAGCAGAACATTTGCGGAGACAACAACTCACCAAACTCAATATAGTGTCAGCACCGTATCCTTTAATTAGCACAATAATTGGACCAAACACTCTAGAAATATTGCGATCTTCACAAAGCCTTACGACAAAATTAAATTTCTCATATGCTGCCAACGGCTCTAGTTCAGTACTCACAGGTGGTCTGATGTCAAATGCAACGTCAGAGGTTGAATGTGCACCTGTCCATCTGTCCATGCTAAAACTACATTCATGAGAATCGTCATTGACACCGGAGTTTGGCAAAGATCTTCTCAAACTATCTAAGCTCAAAAATAGCTAGTTCTTCATCAACAACACCATTACTGATCAAAATAAATGAAGAATTTCCTTCAGTCTCCCAAGTAACGTGCTCGTCGTCTTCCACCTGCACATTCGTGTAACTACAACATTTCATCGTGACAAAGTATGATATCCTCCTCTACCTTTTCGTCCAAGGTTGGTATGTACAAAACAACTCCAGGAAAATGTACCATATTCGAATCACAAAAAAGAGCAGAATTTTCGTTGCGTGCACAAGGATTGATGAAAAGAATTCGAAGAACTTGAAAAATATTGGGAAGTATGTCTTCATGCTACCACCAGTTCGAATAATGACACTCCTTTGATCAACACAATTATTGCGCACAAAATCAGTCGAAGTGTTACCGTTCTCCATCCAAAACATAAGAACTCCAAATAAATATGGAATTAATAATGGAGTACCAGAAACTTCGAACAATGGTTTTCTCTATGTCTCTCCTTCCAGAAAATCTCCAAAGAAATAATTATGTGAGCTCAAAGTAGGGACAGAAATTATCCAAAGAAACCCTCCATGAAGTCTCAAAGAAAAAATGTTGCAGTTACCCGGACAAGACTCAAAAATAACTTGAATTTTCATCAAAGGCCAGTTCGAATCATCTCGATATATAGTGCCTGGCTTTTCAAAAGTAACCAATACAACATCACCGTGCGCTAGAACAAATTCTCTTGTAAACTCATCACACCTGAGGTTTATGTATGTGTCAAGACCGAATAGCAAAGTTCCTATTACGATCATGGCACCATTGTGAAGTGTAGTCTTCTTAGACAATGTCTTGAACCCAAAGAAGCATGCCCACTTGAAATATTGATGTTGTGAATGAGATCGTCCCATCGAGATTCATTTATAAGTGTGCAATATGAAAAATACTTCCATCCCGGCACACCTAGGCATGATCTCTCATGAACAAAAGTGATGGTAAGGTTTGAAAACCAAAGTGAAGATTTTCCATCATTCAAAACTGACTCCTTGTTCTTCAGCCCAAACTGAGATGACAACTTAGTCGAGTATAGGTCTTGACAATGCATAATTAAACCAGTAATATCAGCAACCAATAAAAATGCTCCATGGTGATGGAGTCCCATTGCTGCACTCATGAAATTAATGCAATGATTCTTTATCACCAGCGTAATGAGTACTTCTAGGTTCGTATTCACTTTGCCACAGTTTCCTTTTTTAAAACTTGTAATATGCCCCTCGATGAAATTATTAAGAGAATGAAAAAGTGATTCGACATGAAAAACAGATGGTTATCTCCTTGAATAAATAATTTGTCTTTGCTTGGTCTCGATAGCTCCAACTCAGTCACAGATGTTAGGATGTCATATGCAATAGCGGGTGCAAAATTTGAAGTTTTCCATCGTATTCTTGGACATTACATCAAAGTATACTCCTCGTAAGTATCAATCTCTGGATATGGCTTCAAATTATCTCTTAACTTACTACTAAATCTTTTGCCAATGATACTCTTTTGGAATTTGAGAAAATACGACCACGAAATTTTCAGTGTAATTCTCTGCACTTATAACTTCAAGAGATCGACATACAAACTCATCGACAGAAATAGATAATAATGGCTTATAATTTAATGCTCTAGCCATATATATCATAAACGAGTTCTCAGGAGTTAACTCAACAGGTTGAATCTTGTTAGGGTTTTCAAAAGATATCATACTTGTTTTCTCGTGAATAAGAACTTGATTATTTTCAACTCTAGATAAAACAGGTCTATCACATCATAAAATACTAAACCAAGTTCCGATAACTTACCATTCTTTGACAAATCATCCAACGAATCAAGTAAAACTTCCCTCAGCTAATTTTCTTCATCCTGCTGCAAAGTTTCTTTTGTAGGCTCTTTACAAACTGATGTGGCCGAAATAGCTATAGAACCATCAGAAAACGATAAATCCTCTTGAGTTGATAACGAAACATCTATATTGTTATGTGATTCCTCCTCTTCGTCGACCAGATTTTTTTCTTGCATAAGAACACGATTTTCTTTATCTGTTTGAGAAGAAAAACACAAAGATTATCATTGAAGAAGCCCAAAGGCAAAGTTACATGGTATCAGATATTTTCTCCAATTCAATCTTAGTACTGACACATACACAGGAAGATTAGTACTCCATTTCCTACTACAAAGATTCTTCCTAGCAAATTTGGCGAGAAGATCTACCACTTGATTACCTTTCATATTCCTAAAATAGACAACAATACTTCCTAGACATAGAACTAGATGCTGACATTCTCTAATAATATTACCATCTTCCCAAGGAGAGATATTGCGAGGCCATTTATGTTGTCCATGATTTTCTTGTTATCACCTTCCACTATAACATTTCTCGAGTTGAAGCCGATATATCCATTGGAGAGCTTTTAGAACCGCAATGACTTCGCTTGGGGATGTCCCTCACTCTTTCTACCACTGTCCGAGGCTTCCACCGGTTGACTGCGCAAAATCCCCGATAATTAGTGCAATTCGAAGTATTGTTGCGGGTAAAAAGCAAGTATCAATATTGATTTTTAGCCATCCTCTCTCAGGAAGGATCCATCTATTTATGTTGGTATTGCTTCTTACAGTCCTGTTAGGATTATTGCATAGCACCTGTAATTGGTTTAGATGATTGTTGGTTTGAATTTTATTGTCCCTACAGTAGTCTCTAATTCTATGAGCTAGGCTGGTGACAAAGCTTCTTTTGTTGTCAAAGACCAGATCACATCTTGCCTTCCATATAAACCAAAGAGTGATCACAATGAGATTGATGATTGTCTGCTTCTTGAGGTTTATACTTAAAGTTGTGTTGCTCCAAGATTTCACCCATTGTTGTATGTCTTGAACCCTTGTAATTTCTTGAGCTATATCTGGAGAGATAGCATTCCAAATATTTCTTGCAAAAGTACACTGTATTAGCATATGAGTGGTAGATTCTTCTTCATTACCACATCTTTTACAGCTCCTATCTTGGTCTTGAGAATATCTTGCCAGTTTTTGATTAGAGGGCAGAATATATTGAGCTATCTTCCATATGAACAATTGGCATTTGTGAGGGATTTTGAGATGCCATATACCAAGCCAAAATTTTGCTTCTTGTTCTTTATTTCTCAGAGATTGATTGTGCTCACATAAGATTGCTTTGTAAGCTGAGTTCACTGTGAATTTCCCACTGCTAGTCAGGGACCATTGAACTATATCTTCATGTTGAGTTGATGGCCTGATATTTAAGATTTTTTCCATCCGCTCTTCAGTGAAGTATCTTTGAAGAAGTTCCACATTCCAGCTTTTTGTGTGATCATCAAAGAAATCAGCAACTTTCATGTGTAGAGGGATATCTTCTCCTTCATTAAAATTTTGTTGGATTTGTTGAGCTGTATAACCTTGAATCCAATTGTCTATAAAAGCATAGACCTTTTTGCCATCCCCAATCAGCCATATATGAATTTTTTTTACCCATTCTAAACCTTTGCATATGCTCTTCCATATTGCAGTGCCCTTTTCAGCGATGTCTTCTTGAAGAATGTTATCATGTTTGAAGTATTTAGCTTCTAAAATAAGAGCCCATTCCTTATCTTTTTCCTGTAAGAGTCTCCATGCTAGCTTAGTGATTGTTGCTTCATTATAAACCTTTAGGTTTTTGAAGCCAAGACCTCCCCATATTTTGGGTATGGAAACTGAACTCCAAGAGATGAAGTACAGACCTTTACCATTATTCTTGTTCCACCAGTACTTCCTTTGGGTAGCTTCTAGTTGGTTTATTGTTGTCTGAGGAAGAATGAAGCAGCCCATTTGGAATTGTGCCATTGAGTTGGTGACAGATAGGATTTGTGTGCTTCTTCCTGCTTGATGTACCAACCCTGCTTGCCATTGTTGAAGTCTTTTCTGCATCTTTTCTTGGATGTTGGTGAAGCATTTTGTCTTTGCTTTTCCAATGAATAGATTTATTCCCAAGTATTTTTCTTCAAGGGGCATTAGGTTCATTCTCATTGCTTGGCAAACTTCGGTTTTTAGATCATCTCTTAGTCTTTTGCTGAAATATAGACTGGATTTGTTTAGGTTAACCAATTGCCCTGAGACTGTGCAGAATTTCTTGATAACATTTTTGAGACTTTCTATAGAGCTTCTTTTTTCAGTGGAGAAAAGAATGCAGTCATCTGCAAAAAATAAGTGAGAAACTGGGATTCCTCCTCTGGCAGGGTAAATTGGATTGATATTCTTTTTCTCTACTTCATTTTGTATCATTCTGCTGAATCCTTCCATACAAATGATGAAGAGATAGGGTGAAAGACTGTCACCTTGTCTTAGCCCTCTGGTTGGAATCATAGTTTCTATTGGAGATCTATTGAGAAGTATAGAGATTGTGGTGGTTGAGATGCACTGATTTACAAGTTGACACCATCTTTCACTGAAGCCCAATTTCTCCAAGATTTTGATGATGAATTTCCATTCCATCATGTCAAAAGCTTTTGACATATCAAGCTTAACTGCTACTGCACCATTATGAGCTTTTGTATTCTTCATATGATCAATAATTTCATGGGCAATGATGGTATTGTCCATTATATTTCTGCCAGGAACATAAGATGCTTGCCATGGGGAGATGATCTTTTTAAGAACTGATTTGAGTCTATTAGTCATGATTTTTGATATGATTTTGTAAGATATGTTGCATAAGCTTATTGGCCTAAAGTCAGATGGGGTTTGAATACAGTTGTGTTTTGGTATGAGGGTTTGGAAGGTGTGGTTGAGTTCTCTAAGTTACCAATTCTGAAGAATTACTGCACCATACTGATAATGTCTTGTCCAACAATTTCCCAGTTTTGTTTGTAGAAGCCTGCTTGAAATCCATCTGGCCCTGGAGCAGACCATGATTTTATCTGGAAAACACAGTTCTTAATCTCTTGAGGGTTTGGGATGGCAATGAGCTTACTGTTTTCTTCCAGCTGTGATGCATGGATTGATGAGGTTCATGATCTCTTCATCTTCATCGGGATTAGCTGTGGTGTTGATTTTTGAAAATGGTCCAAGAGGATTGTTGAAATATCTTCTCTTTTATCTTTCCATTCTCCTTACGCATTCTTTAAAGAGTGTATTTAGTTGCATCTTCTTCTAAAATTTGCCTTGGCATGGAAGACTCTTGAATTTATGTCACGGTAATTTAGCTCCTCTTCTCTTGATTGTTGGAAAGCCATTTTGTTCTTTATTTCATAGAGGTCTTTTAACTGTTGTTGACATCTTTGTTGGGCTTCAGTGTCTATGATGGGTTGGCTAATTATCTGTTGAATTTGAGCTTGTATGTTTTTAATCTTCAAGTCAGTGTCTCCATACTCCTTAGCTTTCCAGACTTTTAACCATTCCTTTGTATTTCTGAGTTTGTTGGTGAACCTGTAAGCTTATGTGCCTTTCTTATTACACCTCCACTTACTCTATATCACTTCTTTACAGTTTATATTTGAGAGCCGGTGAGCATAGAATCTAAAAGGTTTATTGAGATTTTCAGCTTGAGGGTTTGTGTTTAGTAATATGGGAGCATGGTCTGAACCACAAGGAATTAGGTTGTGTAGAATAGCATTGGGAAAGGTATTGATCCATGTTTGAAGACATAAAGCTTTATCCAATCTAGTTCTGACTTGATTAAGTTGATGTCTGTGGTTTGACCAGGTGAAAGGGCTTCCGGTTAATGGTATATCTATTAAACCCAAGTCATTGACAGTGTTGGTGATGATTGGATGAGATTGAGTTGGGTTTATAGAATAACTTTGTCTTTCATAACTGTACAGTGTGGAGTTGAAGTCACCTATAATTACCCAAGAAATGTTCATATTTTCTCCCATTTCATGAATGAATCTCCATTGAACCTGCCTTTCAGTATCATAACAAGAGCTATATAGACAAGTGAGGAACCATTCAGAGTTATTTTCAAGGTTTTTGATTATTAGGTTGACCATGAATTTAGAGGAGTGTATGAATTCTAGATCTAAACCATCTTTCCAAAGTAATGTTAAACCTCCAACTCTAATTCTATCCTCATTGCACCAAATGTTGGGGTACCTCATTTGTTTCAGTAGGTAAGTAGCCTTCTTAGTGGTAGATTTAGTCTCATATAGAAATATAATATCTGGGTTATAATTGAAAATGCAATTTTTCAGATGATCTCTAGTTAGTTTATTGCCTAGGCCTTGGAGGTTCCAACTAAGAATTTTCATTTTTATGGCTATGTAATGCAGGTTGCCAATATTATTTTTGAAATTGAAAAGAAGAAAAAGATAGAGATTAAGGTTCAAACGGGACCTCATTGAAGGAACTATAATAACTGGTTCAAAAGTAAGGTTCAAAAGTAAGTGGAGGTGTAATAAGAGAAGAAACTATAATATCTGGTTCAAACGGGACCTCATTGAACTTTCTAAAACATTCCACAAAATCTTCAAATTGTGCTCTTGTAATAGGTTTATCATTCAAATAATGAGAAGCAACCGAAGCTTTGTTAACTTGATTTTCTTTTTCTTCTTCAGAAGTAGCTTTTATCTCTTCCACTTGGAATGAAACTTTCATATCGTCTTTGATAATTTGCGTGGCAAAACAACTACGGTATCATTAGAAGACGATTTCTTTGGAACTTCTTTTCGGAAAGTTTGGCTAACGTAAATTTAGATTCACGCTTAGCTTCGACCAAAGCAATCCTATGTTTTTCACGTTTAGCTGCAGCAAAAAGAAATTCCTCTAGCTTCTTCAATATTTGTGTTTTCTCTTCTGCAGCACGAAAAAGTCTCGTCCAGTTTCCATGCATTTTCTTCATCGGGATAAAACGTATAACGAAGCTTAGGCAGGTTGCTCGTTATAGTTTCTAATACTTGTTAATAATTTGAGTCTAAACTGCGAAGATCTTCAAAAGCTACTTTTCTTTCCATTACATAAAACTTTCTCAAGATCAAAAACGAGAGTAAGAAAACTAGGGTTGTTGTTTTTGTTTTGTTTTTTTTGTTTTTTTTAATGGTATGAGTTGCGGAAGCGGTAAGGATCTGTTTCTAGATAAAAATCTAAAAACTTTGTATCTGACACCAACTAATGTAGTACAGACCAGGATTGATAGAGGTCAAAGCAAACTAGTTGCTAGGGACGAGAAAAGAGTTTAAGTTCCGTCAGAAACTTAATAAAATCTGATTCTAGGATCAAGACTTTAGGGTTTGATAATGATAATAATAATATTGATAATTGATTGATAAAAGATTGTATAAATCTAAACAAGAAGGCTTAGCCTTTATATAGGTTCTACAAGAACCGACTAAAAGAAAGAAAAGGGAATTCTATCTAAACTAGGAAAGTATAGGAAGATGTCCTACATCAGTAAACCATCAAATAAAATAACAGTTAATTAAGAAAAATCATAAATCAATTTAATGCAATGCAAAAATTCATATAAAAAATTAATTAATGCAAAACTCTAATTGAATTTAATTACTTTAAATTTACCACAAGGATGAAATTTGGCTTCCTCCATCGTCCAAGCCATGGGGTCTAGCTCCTCGTGTTGAATACACGCTCAAAATATGCATTCATGGCTCAAAGTGTTTGCAAATGATGAAAAAGAGAGAAAATCAATTAAACCGGGAATTCGCAGCGCTTTTAGGCGTTACAAATTCTCTGTTATTGAGTATACGTTGCAAACATTGTTGATAAACGACAGTTTTCTACGACTGTCTTAAGCAGCTTATGGTCTTCGTGTTCTTCAGGTTGCAGCAACGAAAAAACTTTCTCTACAACTTCGATTTGTCCTCTCCATATCTCTCTGTTCTAACCCCTGTCACCCTCTCATGTTCTCTGACTCCCGGCAACTGTTTATAACATTGCAGGACCTCAAAATCTTCGTAATTACTCCAAAAAGTCTCGCATTAACTTTCATTATTCTTCACGGGAATAATTCCTTTTTTATCTCATTCCCGCATATGTTAACGACTCACACACTCCAAACACTATGTTGCGCGTCTCTTGATTGAGTATAACTCGCTGCAGCATACGAAATCCTCCAAAAATATCTCAACTGACTCGTGGAATTACCCGAAATATTTTCGTGCCCTGTTTTCATCCAACCACGTGAAATCTTCCTTGTTTTACGAATCTAAGGCATTTACCAAGCATGTTTGATAGAAACATGTTAGTATTTATCCGAAACTTTGATTGAATCTCACCACAAGTCGACTAAAATCATCACAGAAAATGTGCAGTTTCTAAAATTATGAACCTGCGTTTTCCCACCAAATTCTGAGGAAGAAAGGGGGTGCCGCTATCCATTGCGAACGTGCCTTTAGGCATTAGGGGTGCCCTTATCCATCTGGGGGTGCCTTTCATAATT
Source organism: Papaver armeniacum (assembly GCA_023531295.1). NCBI lineage: Eukaryota > Viridiplantae > Streptophyta > Magnoliopsida > Ranunculales > Papaveraceae > Papaver > Papaver armeniacum. The sequence continues at coordinate 188,432 of JAJJWW010015488.1, read as the reverse complement.
TTTTTGGGTGACTTTAGTAATATTTCTTTACCAAGAATACCAACACATGCATAAAGCACCATAATAAGTACAAAATCGAGCACTAACAATATAGAAAATTGAGATCAAATTAGAAACAAAAATGTGTCTATCAATCGCCGATAATAACGGTTTCGGCACTCACTGAGATGGTACATATTATATCGATGATACGGTATTTGGCCGATAATCGCGTCCGAGATGGACCGAGACGAGTTAGACGAGATGGCCGATATTAAGATGGGGAACTAAAAATAAAAATAAAAAACTAAATTGATTTCCTTTTTCTAGAGTTTTCAATTGTTGCTCATGTTTTATGGGCTTCATCTCAATATCATGTTCAATAACCGATAATATGATAACAATTCGTTTAGGTTTGAGCTTCATAATTCTAAAAATTTACACTAAAATCAACAACTCTCTTAGGTTTGAGCTTTGCAATACTGATTTTGTAAGAGCTACTAAAATTTTGATTTAACCCATTTTAGGAGTATTTTATGCCAATTTGCAAGGTTACAACCTCAGATCCAACCAAGAAGGCTGAAAAATTTTGGCCGGCTTTCGGCAACATAGTCGACTCTAAATTTTCGGTTCAAATATAGAAATGTGTCTTCTCTAAACAAAAAATTAATTATATTTCTACTTTGGTGACATATAAAAAGGCCACATATTTTAAGTTCGCTTAGAGCACTCCAAAACAATAAGACGGCCTTGATCACTCGAAGTCGCTTTCTGGTTCCTACGATGAAAAATAATGTTACTTTGTTTTGTCCCGATCTCCTTTTGGTTCTCTCTGATGGTAAAATTCTTTGTCCAACTTTTTTACTTATCAATATAAATCTTGTTTTATGATCAAACAAATCGAGGGCAACCAAATCGAACTACTAGCCTTCGTGTTATTCAATTCTCTTAAAGTCAGAGGTCAAACAAAACCGGTGAAATTTGACGAGGAAAAGTTCATGCACCAAGTCAACTGCTAAAGATTATTTTTGTGCAACAACTAGCGTTTTCCTTGGTCATTTAAATTTGCTGCCTATTGAAGGGAGCCCGAGGTTGTGGCTTATTTCGATGCTCACCTATTCTCTCCTTTAGAGGTGTAAATTGGATTGTGCCAGCACGAGCACGGCTGACAAAGACGCTAAAAGTTGAGCACAATCCCAGCCCAAAGACGTGATTTAGCCCGGCCGCGACAAACACGTTAGTTAAATGGGATGTCTTTGGGTTTGACTAATTGGCACAATAGCCCAGCACAGCACGCGGCACGGATTAGCACGTGGCACGGCACGACACAGCACAGCACGTTAAGAAAGCACGTCATAATATGAATAAAATACTACAAAACATGGCATAATACATCACACTTTGTGTCTATTTCACAAAAAAAAAACCTTTATTATAGCCAATTATTGACACTTTACTATCGTTATGTTAACTTATTTCCATAATAACACATATAATACCTAAATATTTGGAAAACATTTATATTGAAAAATATAAAATAAGTGTGCCTGGCCCAGCACAGCACGGCACATCACGTTTATTTTTCTGGCACAACCCAGCCCAACACGGCTTTTAGCACGGCACAACACAACACAACACATCATAATCTCCGGCACAGCACAACACGACACATAGCATTATCTCTGGGCCGGCACGTTTTACACCTGAGTCTCCTTCACTTTCTTTCTCACAGATAGAATAATTCGTAGAAAGGGTCTCTTAATTTGCCTTCAGCACACTAAGACACGACAAAGATAGTCTTAGTTTTGGCGTAAACTTGATTTTCTGCTTGCTTTTCTACGATGATTGTTATATATGTCGTGTAATCTCTTTGAGGAAACTAACTTAATTAGCAATTAATCGATTTTATCCGTTTCCAGAAAAAAGAAAGAGCAAAAACGTGTAAACAATCTTACACGCCCATTTATTTTCCTACCGCTGATGATGGCCTACGGAAGGCACCATCACTATTAAGCATTAAGACTGATGTTGAACTCACTATGTATGGACCGATCTAACAACAATGAAAAGATGCATATTGTCCCTTTGTTTGTATCTGGCCATTATAACCGTTGTCGTACATTCTTGTTACGCCTTTTTCACCATTTGACGGTAAAAAAGGAGCATGGTAAAGACAGTCTCGTGCGCATAATTTTCAATCTTTTCCCCACCCGTTATAAGAAATTTTTTCATTACTTTTCCCATGATTTTGGTGTATAATATAACTCCTGTTAATATTCACCTGCAATTGCACACAATCTAAAATAAGAAAAAGAAGATGTGAGAATCATGAGATTTTATTGACACTCAAAATACTCATTTCTCTGTATAGAATGAACTGGATGTTTCACCTTATATAGGTGTTTTCAAAACTAACAAAACTAGCCAAGTAGAGGCGGAGAAACAAATTTGACCCCCTAGTAAAACTCCTAAGCTCTAGGAACGTCTAATGACCAAGTAAATGGACTTATTTAAACAGAACATAAAATTGTGTGTTGGGTTTTAATTCCAACAGCCTCCCCTAAAACTCAAACACACAACTTTTCATAACCACAAACTTCCAACAATTTCTTGAGCCTGTAGAAAATATCTGACTTCAATGGCTTGGTAAAGATGTCGCAATCTTGCTCCCTTGACTTGCAAAACTCTAATACAACTTCACAATTCTTCACAAGGTCACGAATTTTTTGAAACTTAATGTCAATATGCTTTGCTCTGCCATGAAATACTGGATTCTTAGCTAAAGCTATAGTTGATTGATTATCACAATAAATCAGTGTTGGAGATGCTTGAAGTATATTCAAAGCTTCTAGTAAACCCCTCAACCAAATAGCTTGACACGCCGTTGCAGCTGCTGCAATGTACTCTGCTTCGGCAGTAGATAAAGCAACCACCTGTTGCTTCTTTGAAGACCATGAAACTATTCCACAACCCATATAAAATACAAAGCCAGAAGGATCTTGCGATCTATATCACCAGCCCAATCGTTGTCGGTGTATCCAACAAGTTCAGAATTTTTAGAAAATGAATAAAGAAAACCATGATCTTGTGTACCTTTTATATATCGCAAGATTCTTTTCGCAGCTTGAAAGTGTACTTGACTTGGTGCTTCCATAAATCGACTAACCAAACCAACTCCAAACAGAATATCAGGCCTGGTAGCAGTTAAATAACGTAGACTCCCTACTAGTTGATGATAGTGAGTTTGATTTACAAGCTCACCTTTACAAGTGTGATCCCAGTGTACTCGACCTTCCACTGGTGTCTTTATAGGAGTGCAAGAGTCCATCTTAAACCTCTTCAAAATATCAGCAGCATACTTCTTTTGAGAAATGAATATCCCATCACTTCTTGCACAACTTAAAGTCCAAGAAAATATAACATAAGACCCATGTCAGTCATCTCAAAATGACTAACCATTGCCTCCCTGAATTCAGCAATCATGTTTGGGTTAGTTCCAGTAAAAATCAGGTCATCTAAATACAAACAAACGATAAGCATATCTTCATCTGTAGTAGTCTTGATATATAGAGTAGGCTCATATGGGCATTTCTGAAAACCATTTTCAAGAAAATAAGAATCGGTACGAGTATACCAAGCTCGTGGTTCTTGTTTAAGCCCATATAGAGCTTTCTTCAACTTTGAATACTTTGTCTTCTTCGCCTTTCTTAGCATAACCAACTGGTTTGGTCTACATACACTTCCTCTTAAAGTACCCCATTAAGAAATGCAGATTTGACATCCATTTGGTGAATTTTCCATTTCTTTTGAGCAGCCAAAGAAATAACAAGACGAATAGTATCCATTCTAGCTACTGGTGCGAAGACTTCGTAGTAGTCGATACCAGGCTTTTTCTTATAACCTTTCACAACAAGTCACGCCTTAAGTCTGTCCACACTTCCATAGGCTTGTACTTCGTCTTGTAAACCCATTTAACTCCAATTGATTTCTTTTCTGGAGGAAGAGTAGTCAGCTCCCAAGTGTCATTCTTCTCGATGGAATGAATTTCATCATTCATTGCACGAACCCAACCATCATCTTGTACTGCCTCTACATAAGTTATAGGATCACAATCTGTAAACAATGCAAAATTGACAAGTTCTTCATCAGACTCATCATTATCATTAGTTATAACATAATCCTGAAGATGTGTAGGCATAGTACGAGCTCGTTTCGAGATACGAGTTGCTGGAACTTGCTGAGGTGAGGACTCATATTCAGAAGTACTATCTGGTGTAGTAGGACTGTCCGGAACTAAAGGTGCATTTGGCTCTTGAATTTCTGTCTCAGAATGTAATTCTTCATTGTCAATGACATCTAATTCACTTCCCAGCTGTACCTTTTCAGTTCTTGTCCACTCCCATGATTTGTCTTCACAAAACTCAACATCTCTACTAATAATAAAGGTACCAGTGACCGGATTATATAACCTATACCCCTTAGTTCTATCGCTGTAACCCAGGAAGATACACTTCTCGCCTTTCACATCAAGCTTTTACCTTTTTTCAGCTGGTACATGAGCATATGCCACACTTCCAAACACGCGAAGAGCTGCAACATCAGGTTTGACACCACTCCATGCTTCTTCTGGGGTAATGTGGCGAACACTGCTTGTCGGACTCCTTTTAATAATGTAACCAAGACAAGCAACGGATCCGCCCGAGAAAATTTTAGGTAAATTTTTATAATTCAAAGATGCTACGAGCCATTTCAACAATAGTTCGATTTTCCTTTCAAAGAACTCCATTTTGTTGCGAGTATAACTAGTTGTAAGTTGGTGCCTAATGCCATGCATTCTACAATAATCACCAAAAGCATTCGAGTTGTACTCTCCACCTCTATCAGTGCGAAGTACTTTCAAACTCTTTCCGCTTTGTTTCTCAACAAAAACTTTAAATGCCTTAAATGTTTCAAAAGCATCAGATTTGTTCTTCAAGAAATATCCAAGTCTTTCTACTGTAGTCATCAATAAAAGTAAGAAAGTAACGGTTACCTCCATACGATACAGTCTCCATCGGGCCACAAAGATCTGAATGCACTATCTCCAACTGTTGTGTTTCTCTTCGAGACTTTCCAACTGGAAACGGTAGTCTGTGTTGCTTACCCACAATGCAACCTTCACATACACGGTTAAAGTCTTCCAATAAAGGTAAACCTGTAACCATGTCTTTCTTTGCCAAAGAACGTAACCCATTAAAGTTAAGATAACCGAAACGAAAGTGCCATAACCAATTATCATCAAGAACAATGCCACTGAAAGCACAAACAATTTCTGATTTTATAGGCAAAGGAAATAAACGACTCTTGGTCATTTTCACCTTAGCAATAATCAGCTCCTTTTATGGTTCTCAATACTGCAAACACCATCATCAATGACAAAACGAAGTCCATTCATAGATAATTGACCCATACTGAACAGGTTCCAATGGAGACTTGGTACATAAAGAACATCATTGATACAATGATGAGAGTTATCCTCTAAAATAATGAGAACTTTACCTCTACCCAAAATAGGAACCTTGGCTTTGTTTCCAAAGTTCACTACTCCATGAACAGATTCATCAAGGTAAGAAAATAGTTCCTTGCTGCCACACATATGATTACTGCAACCGGAGTCTAGAAACCAAGTATTCTTGCTGTCACCGTCTTCTTGTGAAATACTGCAAGCAAAGAACAACTTTTCTGGTTCCTCAATCTCCACAAAGTTTGCCTTCCCCGTCTTCTTATTTGGATTAAACCAACAATTTTTGCTGTAATGTCCAAGTTTTCCGCAGTGGTAGCATTCAACTTTGGACTTATCTCTCTTGCGTGGGGAGTCGCTTTTGCCTGAACTTGATGATGTTCCTTTGCTGGAGCTTCCTTTTCTAAGTGATAACAAACCTTGCTTTTCAAAGCATGTTCCAAAGAACTTGTCTTTCTTTGCTTCATCCCGTACTCATAAGCACACAATGAACCCTCTAATCCTTCAATGGTTAGAGTAGACATATCTTTTCCTTCTTCTATTGCGGAACAACGTAATCAAAACTTTCAATTAAAGATCGCATGATCTTTTCAACAACACGAGAATCAGCTAAAGTCTCACCATTAACTCTCAACTGATTCACAACAACTTGAACTCGAGAAAAGTAATCAGAAATAGATTCAGATTCATTCATAGATAAAGATTCAAATTCACCTCGTAAGGTTTGCAACCTTACGCTTTTCACCTTGTCATCGCCTTTGTAAGCTTTCTGCAAGATGTCCCATGCTTGCTTAGATGTTTTGGCAGCTGAAATCTTTTCAAAGAGTGCATCGTCCAGGGCTTGGTGTATGAAGTACAACGCTTTCTTGTCCTTCTTTCTGTTCTCTCTCAAATCATCCCTTTGGGCTTGAGGAAGAGCTGCACCAACTGCCAGATCATCTACATCGAAGAAACCAGACTCAACAATCTCCGTAAGCTCCTGAAAACCAAACAAGACTTTCATCTGGATGCTCCATCGATCGTTATTCTTCCCACTGAACTGTGGAACTTGAGGCTGTAGTGATTCTTTTATTGTAGCTTTTTATCAAACACCTAATCTGCAAGACTGTTAACAGCGGAAACTTAAGGATCGAGCACTAGCTCTTGATGCCAGATGTAGAATATAACTCCTGTTAATATTCACCTGCAATTGCACACACTCACACAATCTAAAATAAGAAGAAGAAGATGTGAGTATCAAGAGATTTTATTGATACTCAATATACTCAGTTCTCTGTATAGAATGAACTGGATGTTTCACATTATATAGGTGTTTTCAAAACTAACAAAACTAGCCAGTATAGGCCAGTAGAGAAACAGAATTTGACTGCTAGTAAAACTCCTAAGCTCTAGGAACGTCTAATGACCAAGTAAATGGACTTATTTAAACAGAACATAAAACTGTGTGTTGGGTTCTAATTCCAACATTTGGATTTAAATCGACGGTGAAAATCATTAGAAAATAATTTTTGGATTAGATATACATTTCACTGGAAAATATGGAGATTTCTATCACTGGGTTATAAATCATCTTGGTGTAATTTGGATTATACATTCTCTTTTCTAACCTTTATTTTTTGGTCTTCTTGTTATCATATCATTTGTATGGTCACTATCTATGCCCCCATAGCATGAGTCGGTAATCTTGATTGGTGTTTTTACTTGAGAAATACCAGTACATTGATTGGATCATTGAGGCCAATAAATGTCTTTTTTTACTTAATTGGTCTGTTCTGATATGGTACATTGATATAATGATTTGTGCAGTGATTAACTGATCTCCTTTCGGAAGAAGAGAAAAAGAGGAGATCTATTCTAGACAAAGAAACATAGAGAAACTTGAGTAATTAACGCTTCAGAATTTTGATTCATCGAAATGAAGAAGAAGAAGGTTTGAGAATTTTGATAAGCTTTAAATTCGCCATGACTCGAAATTTAATGAGATCTGAACTGTTAGCGTTGCAAAGTAATCACACTAGTCATGGACCACCACAAGTGAAGTCTCCTTCTTCTGGCCGGCCTTCGCTTTGCTATTCATTTATTATCTCTTCCCCACACCACACTCCCCCAAAATCTAACCAACCAACTTCCTTCTATCACTTCTATATTCTATTCAATTCACTGTTATGGACTTCAATTGCAAAAATGTGGGGGTGTTCCAGTGCCCCCTGCATTGTCATGAAAACTTACCGGCAGTTGTACGACAGTATCTTATGGACAACGGAATCTACTTGTAATTTGCAGTTCTTTTTTAGGCGTAGTCGGTAAAGAATATTACTATTCTAATGATAATGAGTTTAACTCGGATCACCAGATATCATCACCAAATAATTTTGCCACTGTACTATAGTTTTGTTTATGAAAAAAATAATAAAACCTTAAATATTTCAAGTGGTTCATATTTAGCTCGCTTGGACGTCAGAGTTCAGTTTGGTTTAGGGAATGGGTCGCGTAAGGTTAGGTGAAATTTGAGATCAGCATTGAAAGTATCAATAGCAAGAAAAGGGCATCAGAAACGATTATTTAACCATCACAATTATAATCCAAAGTAATCGAGGTTTGGTTTAAGATAACATGGAAACTGACTTTTTGTTCCTATATTAGTACATTAATATATAATCTTTGTTTTATCGTTTACTACTAGTAACAACATTAATTAACCGCATTCGAGTTTGCGTTCGAAGGTTTCCATCATATACTCCCTCCGTCCCACATATATAGGCGGAGAGAGACAATTCTCTTATATTAAGAAAATTGCATGGGATTTATAATTTTATATGTTTTTTCTTGTTTTACCCTTCGTCTTATCTCCAACACAATTACCTATGTACAATAAATATGATATATATGGAAAAGTTAATCTTGAAAGCAGAAAGTCGCCATTTGTTTAGTGGGACAAACAAAAACCAAAATTCCGCCTATATATGTGGGACGGAGGGAGTAGCATTCATAGACAAACCTAAAAAGTAAACGAAGACCTAGAGATTACAAACACATTATACTAGTATTATCGAGGAGGAAGGCTCGCATCATTTTTAAACTGCCATCAACTAGCCTACTATATTAACGATTTTTACCATCTTACCTACCCTAAAACTATATTGCCTCCTCGTAGCTAGATTCTAGCTCTGTGCCTCGCCTATGTCTTCAGTGACACAAAATTTGGTAACTCTCTGTAATGTTCGGTAACTACTCGTAAGAGTCATGTGTCTTAACTCTGGCCGGGTATATGATTTGTTACCATCTGAATTTGTTTTTTTTTTTTTTTTTTTTTTTGATCAACAAAGCAACTATTCCATTGATAAAAAAAAAGGTATAAAAGACTTGTACCACCCTCAGACCCCAGGAATTTAGAAGCCATATCATACACCATCGGTATCTCATGGAGGCAGCCAGGCAGTGTCAATATGGTGTCTTAAATCATTTTGACATTTTCTATTTGGAGAGCATGTAAAGTATGCAAGGAAAATAAGCATAAAGGTTGAAAGTAAGTGCAAGAAATTTAACAAACAAGAAGAATGAAAATTTATAAACCAAACAAACCACGTATATACATATTTGCTAGCGTACACTACACACTAGTGGGTCTCACTCTCCATGCTAATTTTATGTGTTAAATAAATAATCATATTTAGATTCAACAAAAAAAAAATACAGATCTAAAGCCGTTTATTTATACACAACCAATTTCTTAATCTCTCTCTCTCAACATATATATAGGGAGAGTTCAGTGCATTCTGCCATAAATTATTCAACTGTTTCAGAGACCTGGCAAAGCTAACTTCATTAGTACTTCGCCAAGGTATCTTCATCTTCCCATTTCCCTCTCACTGTACTTCTTTTTCTTCTTGAGTTTATAGATCTCTCAACCAAACTCCGATTGTATTACACTAGAAGAAACAAAATGTTTAGTCGTACGAGTTCTCGTCGACATGATCTACCAAAGAAATCACTACATATTATCAAAGAAGATGATAAGTTTTTCTCAAGACTTTTATCAAAAGAAAATAACTCCATGGCAAATACTGCGAATAACTCATTCAGGGTTTACTATGGAGTTGCTTCTGGTGCTGTTCCGTTTATGTGGGAATCTCAACCAGGTACACCTAAACATCCATTATCCGACACTTCTCTTCCACCTCTTACACCTCCTCCTTCTTACTACCTAAATGCTAAGAAGAAAAATAAATCCATGATGGACAAGAAAACTTCAAAACCAAATCTTTTCTTGGACACTATTTTTCTTAAACGCAGTTTAAGAAAAAGTCATGTTTCGCCATCACTTTCATCAGCATCTTCGTCATCGATTTCTTCATTCTCTTCGTCGGTTGCGACATCGACATCTTCTGCTCCACAGACACCCTTGTCTTCGCATTTTCATAAGCGTAATACTCGGTTTTCGAGCCCAAGATCTTCTTTTGATTCAAGAGGAGATGATACTATCGAAGGTTCTTCAGGATTCGGATCTCCTACTTCTATACTGCACTTTCGTGATAATACTAGTCCAACTGGTTGTGTTTCACTGGTGGTTGTGAAGAAAGCTTTGTTAGCAATCGTTGGTCATCACGGATCTAGTCATGGTAACACTACTACTACTACAGCTTAATCAAAATGATGATTTGAATGAGTGTTTTATGTTTATATTATTAATGTTTGAATACTCTTTTATTGAGCAAGATCAGTTCATGAGAGAGTACTAAAAGTTAGCCCCAGTTCGTTATCTATATGGGTTTGTAAAATGCTATGGTAGTAGGTACTTAACTACCAAAAAAAAATAACTTGGTTAATTAAAAAATGTATTGTATTATGATCTTATTAAGTAGGATAGTATCCCTCCGCCATGAATGAAAAACACTTGTTTTTTGTTGTTTCATTTTGTTCATACCACTTATTTTGGATCTAATTTTCATATTTGATTCATAAACAGTGATCAAAAATTTTCTTATCACGGTTTGATCTACCATCTAATTTCCAGAACTAGCTTATATTGATGTTCAAGTAATATTTCACTAAAGCGTAACTCTGTAAAAGTTGGGCTGTATGGCGTCATGAAATGTAAAAGTATATGGGTGAATGAAGAAGACTGAATAACCGTTAACAACTTGCAGCATCTTAAAATAGATTACCTATAGAATGGGGGAGATCATTAGTATAGATAATCGACAAATAAGCTGGTACATATGATTATGGTACTTAATTATGGGTATGAAGTAAGATTTTAGGAAGAGACAACAATTACTAAAATTTAATCTAGTTGATTATTAGATAGTTTTAGAAACTATAATTACTCGAACCTCGATCGATTATGACCGTTAGATTTGATATTTATTGTGATTTATTATTGACAATAATATCACAGAGTACTGATTGCAAGTGCACGATCCAATTCCATGAGACACTCCTCTTTATTATGGTATACTCCCTCCGTCCCACATATATAGGCGGAGAGAGACAATTCTCTTAGATTAAGAAAATTGCATGGGATTCATAATTTTATATGTTTTTTCTTGTTTTATCCTTCGTCTTATCTCCAACACAATTACCTATGTACAATAAATATAGGTATATATGGAAAAATTCATCTTGGAATATATGGAAAAATTCATCTTGGAAAGCAAAGTCCGCCTATTTAGTGGGACAAATAAAAACCAAAATTCCGCCTATATATGTGGGACGGAGGGAGTATAAAATTCCATAATTAAATTTAAGTGCAAGCCCTGTATATTATGATTTATTAATTGGGGGATATGAAAATTAATTGGAGGATATAGCTACAAGACAAAATAGGGATCCAAATAGCAAAGCTGGGTCACCCTTATCTAAGTATTTTTTAAATCCTAATATACCCCTCACTAATCATGTTTAGTGGTTAATAATAATTAGTAAAAACTTAAGTATTGGGGGATAGATTAGTGTTGTTTTTATTTTAATTTGTGTGAGTGAGGAGTAGAAGGAGAGAAAAAAAAATTGAGTGGAATTTTTTTTTTGAAAATGGAAGATGATTGTGATGAGAGAATTACCGCTAATAAGAGGTTGAAAAATTGATTTTTTTTCTTTGAATCCACCATTGTTGCAAATTAAAAAGCTTGGTGCTCAAGATGGTATTCAACCAAAAACCCATGCGGCAATTGTTGGAAATGTTCATAAATTGTTTGCCACTATCTCTGTTTTGATGTTGATTTTTTCTGGTTTTGAATGAAAATTTCCAAGATGGTAATCATGGATTTTGAGCATGCCGGTACATGTTCCTAAGATAGTATTTCGCTTAAATTTCTATGCCTAACAGGGTGAAAAGTATCCGAATGTTGATTTTTTTTTTTCACTTGACTACCGCATTGATAGAAATTCTCGAGCATGCCGGTATCATGTTCCTAAGATATGGTCTTCATCAATTCCTAAGATGGTCTTCATCACTCCGCTTTGAATTTTTTTCCAGTATTAATCGCTCCGTCTGCAGGCATGGTCCAGCTTGATATGAAGACTATGCTTATCATGATACCCGGCATGGTCTTCATCAATTCCTGAGATGGTCATCATCACTTTCAAGATGATTTTCATCACTTCCGAATAAAAAAAATTGGTTTCAAAGTGAGGAGAAGAGAATTTGATATAGAGTGGGGAGAGTTTAGAATTTGAAAGGTCATCATCACTTTCAACATGATCTTCATCACTTCAATAAAAAAAAATTGGTTTCAAAGTGAGGAGAAGAGAATTTGATATAGAGTGGGGAGAGTTTAGAATTTGAAAGGGAATGGGAAATATTTGAGTTTCAAAGCTCCACCCCTAAATAAGATTAATAAGAAGTGGAGATGGAAATGGGGGATATGATTTTGTTTTTTGATTTTAAGTTTTTGATTTTTATTTTGTGGGAAGGGTATTTTAGTATTTTCGCCCCCAAAAGTCACCCCTTAGCACACACCTTGGGTTGGGGGAAGTAATTCATATCCCCCAATTAATTCCCATATCCCCCAATTAAAAAATCTATATTATTACAAGGGAACAAAAATTATTAATTTTATCGAAATTATTGATCGACCGATAAAGACTGTTACGCTCATGAATCAGAGATGAAAGCTACCACAATGTACGGAGTATTTCATAAACAGATAATCAGATACAAAAACAACCCTACCAAGCCAACTACAACTTACAAGCGTAGTTCATGACAAACGGCAGGTCGAAAAGTTCATTTCTCCACTAACGCATCCTCACGCTGCCAATGTCAAAGGTGATCTGCTCTTTACCAGAAAGAGTAAGAGTTGAAAGTCTCATCCCTTTTCCAAAAAGTTGTCATTGAGTTCGATCCAAATCATCATCCACTAAATCGCAAAAGGAGTCGTACGACTCACCTATATATTATTCTATCCCCACATTCCCGCGATTAAGAAATACCTCCTGGCTGGCATATGGTTTATCTCGGATCAACAACTCTTAAGAGCATTTCCTATGGGAATGAACAAACTCAAACATTTGTTCATCCACGTGGATGAACAAACTGAATTCTCCACTATGGGAAATAAAGCAAAATGAATAAATTGGGCTCCACTAGTTATTTTATTAATATAAACTAATAAGAGTTGGGTCCCACTAGTGATTTTATTTATATAAATTATTAAGAGTTGGGTCCAACGAAATATTTAACTAATAAAAATAAGGGATATTTTGACTTTAGGTCACAAAAAAGTGACCAGAGTTACGTTTGGGTCACCAAAGAATTTTAATTAGAGTTTGGGTCACAGGACCGTCGTTGACCGTCTTGACCGTTAGGAAATTTAGTTAAATAGGGAAATGACTAACATAATATTTGAGTTCGATTTATTTACTAACTTAGCCATTACCTTCGAGTGCCACATGTGTGGTTAGTAATATTCCACCGAACTACGTGTCTACGTCCGAGATCATTTCTTCTTTGTTCTTCCCCGTAACAAAACTCCACCACTTCTATCATTGAATAAATGGGTTTTGTCGCCAATGAAGTTGTAGCGTGATTTTATGGATGAATGGTTTTGAGTTCTTATTGATTAGGGTATGGGATATGATTGATCTAAAATTTGCAAGAATTGGGAGCTAGAAATAAGGACTTCTCGACGCACAGCAGCACCACCAGATCTTGCACACAAAATGTTCGACAACAATCCTGAACCACAGGTCGTGTTCTGTAGCAATCAGTCACGTCCTTTCTCTTTGCCCCTCATGGGTCCAGGGAGTGTTTTCCAAGGGGAATTTAAATGATTTTTGAAAGAAAGAGAGAAATTTGGGATATGGGGTGTACCGAGACAGAGTTTAGTTGCCAAGAATCGGTAACGAAGAGGATTTTTCACCATACGATTGATGATCAATGGAGGCCATTTAGACGTATTTAGAGTTTGAATGGGTTCTAGGGACATGGGTTATTGATCGATTACGAAATTATAGGAAGGTTTAAGCCACAAGAGGAGATTAAAAGCTACAACAAAAAGACCACAGGGAGGAACTTATGAGATGAGGAGGAAAGTCTCAGCAATTTCTTTGACTTCGATACCTATTAAGTTAAATCAGAAAAGGTTTATCCAAGATTCAAAAACTCATATCTGCAAGCTACGTGGGGGTTGGTAGGTTTGAATATTAAATCAGTACGCAATTAAGCATATCGTTGCAGGGAAGACGTACAACGGGTATAGGAAATCAACAACAAGCTCATCTCTAGATCATCAGTTTCTCGCAGAGGAAGTGTTTCCTTAAAGTCCACAACCAGCTGAACTTTATCTCCACCACCACGATGAGTTTTAATAGATTAATTTAGACCGTTGGATGCTTTGCAGTCTGACACATGCGAGTCATATCGAAAATGCCAACGGTCGTGGACGACGTTAACTAAATACAAATTAATTAAAAAAACTATTATTTTAGTAACGGTCAAGATGGTCAATGACGGTCCCGTGACCCAAACTCTAATAAAAATTATCCGGTGACCTAAACGCAACTCTGGTCACTTTTTTGTGACCTAAAGTCAAAATATCCCTAAAAATAAATATTAAAAAATAAACCCTAAATATCTTAAACGGGTTTTGGAGAGAGAAAAGCACTGGGCGTTTCTTCTTCCAACGCGGGCGTCATTGCGCGCGCCATTACCATAAACGCGCGTCTGTTGTTGCGACTCGATGTTCAAACCATCAAATCTATTCATTTGAACATCCATTTTCTTGGTTTGTTCATTCCATAGTGGGAGCAAAATGAACAAACTCTGAGTTTGTTCATCCCATAGGAATTGCTCTAATCGTTTATTTCCTCATAATAATCCCACATCTCACTGCTAATTTTACAATCACATATTGATGCATAATGGTATTTCAAACATACCATTTATGTCATTTTATTTCACAATTACTCTTTTATCCTCTTCTTTCCCTTATTCTCATCTTTGTCCTTTTTGTTTACTACTTATTGATTAAACCCTAGCTCTACTAGTTTGAAGTTTGGTCTTGTTTAGAAAAGTGGTGTAAGAACCCTAAATCCTTCCTAAGAGAAGAGCCTCCAACACTTTGTTATTTCCAATTTTTAATTGGGTAGAAATTTCAATTTGTAAGAGATGCATCTATTATCTTCTAGTTTCCAATCTTAGAATTGGGTAGAAATTTGAAGATTATTAGAGAAGAACCTAAAATCTTTGTATCTTCCTTGTTCCAAGGGTAGAAGAAGCATCATTTGAAGGTTGGTTATTTTTATTTCATGGTGTTTTGTTATAATTTAACATCCAATTTCAATTATAAGTGTTACTTTACATTAGTTGGTATCAAGAGCTTTGGTTTCTTTTTTTTGGGGAAATTGTGGAGAAGATTTTAATTATTAGCTTGGGGGTTTGAATCTTTGTATGTGCTATTGTCAAATTGGGTTCATTCTCCTTATGATTTCATTATGGCTCTAAGGAAAAGAGTTAATCAATGTGAAATTTCTATGAAAGAGGAATTATAGGTCTTTAAGCATGAAGTGTTTGATGAAATGCAACAAAGAATGGATACAAAATTTGAAGATTTTTTTTAAAGATTTGGTAACTTAAATATCCATCAAGATCAATATTGAACTCAACATCATCATTATGAAGAAGAAGTAACTGATGAGGAGACCACTTCTTTTGATAGTCATGTTCATCAACAAGGGAGACGCCAAATGTTTGAAGAAAGACCGAGATACCACAATGTTGCTACTTCAAACCGATGGGAAGGTGGACTCAAAGTTGATATTCCGGAATTCCGTGGGGGTTTAGCTCCGGAAGAATTTGTTGATTGGTTAGCAATGGTTGAAGAAATCTTGGATTTCAAGGAAGTGCCCGAAAATAAGAAAGTTGGGTTGGTTGCAACAAGACTTCGAGGAAGAGCCGGCGCTTGGTGGAAACAACTTAAACAAATGAGGTTGAGAAGAGGTCAAGCTAAAATTGAATCTTGGGAGAAGCTTAAGAAACATATGAGGCTTGCATTTATACCCCATAATTATACAAGACTTATCTATCAACAACTTCAAAATCTTAGGCAAGGGTCCAAGTCGATTAATGACTACACCAAAGAGTTCTATCAATTGGTTGCAAGGAACGATATTAACGAAATGGAAGAACAACTTGTAGCAAGGTATATAGGAGGTTTGAGAATGCAATACCAAGACACTTTAAACTTATTTGATATTTATTCGGTGTCGGAAGCATATCAAAGGGCATTATCTTTGGAGAATCAATACGCAAGGAGAGTTTCACATACCAATTGGAGTACTCACACTCAAGGAGGTGTTAAAAATACTACTTCTCCAATTCCAACTCATCGAGCTCCAACTACTAACGTTCCATCAAAATCCAATACTTCTCAACAAGTCTTTCAAGGTAAATGTAACAAGTGTGGAGACGAAGGACATAAAGCATATGATTGTAAGAAGAGTGATCGTCCTGAAGAACTTACTTGTTCAAGGTGAAGATGAAGGTGATGCATATTTGGATCTTATGGAGTCACCAATATTTGATAAAGAACCCGACGAAGAAGTGGAAGAGGAGTTTATCACCGGTGACCAAGGACCATGTTTAGTTGTGTTAAGTAACTATTTTACTCCAAAACTCGACGAAGGTGATCGATGGCTACGCCACAATATTTTTCAAACTACTTGCACAATTGGTGGGAAAGTTTGCAAGCTTGTGATTGATTCAAGGAGTTGTGAAAATATCATTTCTGAAGAAGTTGTTCGAAAGTTGAAGTTAGAGACAAAAGACCATCCTTCTCCATATTCTTTATCATGGCTTAACCAAGGAAGCGAGGTAAAAGTCACTAAACGTTGTCTCATTAATTTTTCTATTGGTAACAAATATGTAGACAATGTTTGGTGATGTTGTTTTGATGGATGCATGTCATTTACTTCTTGGGCGCCCTTGGCAATATGATCGGTTTGTGAATCATGATGGGAGAACAAACAACTATTCATTCATGTGGAGCAATAAAAAGTTGACTCTTGTACCCAATCGTGAGCTTATGCCTAAGCCACAAAATGGTGATGGTAAAAATCTACTTACTTGTCAAAAGTTCATAGAAGAGTTGGATGATTCAGAGGTTTTCTATATACATCATGTTATAGAATCTCCATCGTATGATTCCGTGCCACCGCTAGTCAAGCCAATTATCGAAGAATTTCAAGATGTTTTTCCTACCGACTTACCGGATGTATTACCACCATTACGAGATGTGCAACACCAAATTGATCTAGTACCCGGTTCAAGTCTTCCCAACAAAGCCCACTACCGGATGAGTCCCAAAGAACATGAAGAATTACGTCGCCAAGTTGAAGAGCTTATATCCAAAGGTTTATAAGACCGAGTCTTAGCCCTTGTGCGGTACCGGCCTTGTTAGTACCAAATAAAGATGGTTCATGGCTTATGTGTGTGGATAGTAGGGAAATCAATAGAATCACATTGAAGTACCGATTTCCAATTCCTCGTTTGGATGACTTACTTGATCAATTAAGTGGAGCATGTGTTTTTAGCAAACTTGATTTTAAAAATGGATATTATCAAATTCGTATCAAGGTGGGAGATGAATGGAAGACCGCTTTCAAGACTAGAGACGGTTTGTATGAATGGATGGTTATGCCATTTGGGCTATCAAATGCTCCAAGTACATTTATGCGAGTAATGAATCAAGCACTTCGGCCGTTGATTGGGAAGTGTGTGGTTGTTTACTTTGATGACATACTTGTTTATAGTCCCAATATGGAATCTCATATACGTCACCTCCGTGAGGTTCTCATGATTTTGCGGACACAACAATTTTATGCTACCTTGAAGAAGTGTGCATTCATGACCGATAAAGTTTTGTTTCTTGGTTATGTGGTTAGTAAGGATGGGATTTCGGTAGATGAAGATAAAGTGGAATGCATAAGGAATTGGCCCAAGCCAAAACTTTGTTTGATATTCGAAGTTTTCATGGGTTAGCTTCTTTTTATCGTCGGTTCATTGCAAACTTTAGCGGAATCATGGCTCCAATAACCGAATGCATGAAGGGTGGAAAGTATTCATGGACTCAAGAAGCGGACGAAGCCTTTGAATTGATGAAAATAAAGTTAAGTACATCTCCAATCTTAATATTACCAAATTTTGATAAACCATTTGAACTTCATTGTGGTGCTTCTAAACTATGCATTGGGGCGGTTCTTAGTCAAGAAGGGAAACCTGTGGCATTTTATAGTGAAAAGTTGAATAGGGCAAGACTTGCATATAGCACTTACGATGTTGAGTTTTATGTTATTGTTCAAGCACTCAAGCATTGGAGGCACTATCTTATTCACAATGAGTTCTTTTTATTTTCGGACGACATGGCATTGAAGCACATCAATTCTCAAGACAAGCTTTCTACTAGGCATGGTAAATGGGCTTCTTATTTGCAACAATTTACTTTTTCCATCAAGCACAAGTCGGGTGTACAAAACAAGGTAGTGGATGCCTTGAGTCGACGTACTTCTCTTCTTACACAAATGAGTGCTCGTATTTTGGGATTCGATGATATTGGGAGCTCTTAAAGAATGATACTTATTTTGGTCCTCTTATGGTTGATGAAAGGTCACTCCAAAATGGAGATTATGTTCTTTTCGATGGGTACCTTTACTGGAAGAATTGTCTTTGCATTCTGCAATCAAGCTTGAAATTGAAAATTATTAAGGAGCTTCACAATGAGGGGCATATGGGGACTACTCGTACTTGGAACTTGGTTTATAGCTCATACTTTTGGACGGGAATGTGGAAGGAGATTCATCGATATGTGAAGAGATGTCATATATGTCAAGTATCTAAAGGAACGGCCACTAATGCGGGATTATACATGCCACTTCCTATTCCTTCTCGTCCATGGGAAGATTTGAGCATGGATTTCATCTTGGGATTACCGCGTACTCAAAGAGGTATGATTCAATATTTGTAGTGGTAGAT
This sequence comes from Papaver armeniacum, assembly GCA_023531295.1. Taxonomy (NCBI): domain Eukaryota; kingdom Viridiplantae; phylum Streptophyta; class Magnoliopsida; order Ranunculales; family Papaveraceae; genus Papaver; species Papaver armeniacum. Next base: position 169,485 of record JAJJWW010015488.1, on the reverse strand, counting down.
CGTTTTTCCAAAATGTCTCATTTTATTGCTTTTAAAAAGACAACGGATGCGGTCATGGTAGCTCAACTCTTTTTTAAAGAGATTTACTGTTTACATGGTATTCCTTCTTCCATCGTCTCGGATAGAGATAGTCGTTTTGTGGGGCATTTTTGGCGCACCTTATGGAAGTTGGTCAAGACCAATTTAAGTTTTAGCACCGCTTATCACCCTCAAACGGATGGGCAAACCGAAGTGGTAAACCGTTCCCTAGGTAATCTTCTTCGTTGTTTGGTTGAGGAGAATTTGAAGACATGGGATCAAGTTTTATGCAAGGCGGAATTTGCTTACAACCATGCGGTGAACCGGAGTAGTGGTTATTCACCATTCATGGTGGTATACGGGTTCAATCCAAGAGTACCACTTGACTTGTCCTTAGTACCGGATTTGAAAAGGCTAAATGCTAAGGCGGAAGACTTTGTTTCTCAACTTCACCTTATACATGAAAGCACCCGAAAGCATTTAGAAGCTTCATCAAGGAAATACAAGAACAAGGTTGATCAAAGACGACGCGTGGTTGAGTTTGAAGTTGGAGATCTTGTTTATGCGGTTCTTACTAAGGAACGTTTTCCCGTGGGTGAGTACAACAAGCTCAAGGCAAGGAAGATTGGACCATTTCCAATTGGAGAAAAGATAAATGATAATGCTTATCGACTCAACTTACCAAGCTCAATTCGTACGCCCGACGTCTTTAATGTTAAGCACTTGGTTCCATATTGGGGTGACAATGCTATGGAGGAAGAGATGGACAATTCGAGGGAGAATTTCACTTAAGGAGGGAAGGATGATGCATAATGGTATTTCAAACATACCATTTATGCCCTTTTATTTCACAATTACTCTTTTATCCTCTTCTTTCCCTTATTTCTCATCTTTGTCCTTTTTGTTTACTACTTATTGATTAAACCCTAGCTCTACTAGTTTGAAGTTTGGTTTTGTTTAGAAAAGTGGTGTAAGAACCCTAAATCCTTCCTAAGAGAAGAGCCTCCAACACTTTGTTATTTCCAATTTGTAATTGGGTAGAAATTTCAATTTGTAAGAGATGCATCTATTATCTTCTAGTTTCCAATCTTAGAATTGGGTAGAAATTTGAAGATTATTAGAGAAGAACCTCAAATCTTTGTATCTTCCTTGTTCCAAGGGTAGAAGAAGCATCATTTGAAGGTTGATTATTTTTATTTCACGGTGTTTTGTTATAATTTAACATCCAATTTCAATCATAAGTGTTACTTTACATTACATATTCACATCAAAATGTGGTTTGTTGCGGCAAGTGCTTCCCATTTCTTGACGTTCTCAATGGTTGGAAACGCCCAATAAATGACTAACCATATGACAAAACAAACTTCGAACGCAATGCCTTTTCGCTGTATGCTTCTCATCGAGTGATCAACTCATATTACTATATCTGTACACTGTACACACACAAACTTGCTAAATTCGATCGTCTTTTAATTATTTCATATCATGTTTGTTTTAACCTCCTGGCCTGGCTTCGCTGGCACTAGTGTCCACTTAAAATGATTCCATTTTGTCATTTGATAGACTATTGAGTTTCAACACCTTGATTACTATTGCTACATCATTTGGTTTAATATCTAGCTGGTTTCCCCTTCAATGCCACTCGTTTATACATTTATAGTATACATTTTGATAAATCGTTAGATCCCACTCACTTTGTGTCCACCTGAGTCCTGACCATACTTCACTTATTACTCAAATATCTTATCATCATGTATATAATGCTCGAAGAGCTAGATCCTTAGAACCCTTCTGTCCTCTCCCTGCTGTGATTCATTGTAAGATTCTTTTCATTTGCCATCTTTGAAGTTGACATCTGCATCTTCCAAATCGGAATAAAGATATCTAATGTTTACGTGTCGCAACATGTGTGTATACACATGGCGGATGAAAATTAAGTTGGGGAGTAGTCACCCACTAGGCAACAATATAATGAGGATGCAGTGATATCTTGCTACTCTTAGATGAACAGAAGGGGAAATTAAGAGTGCATAATGTGTTAGGTTGTGTTGGATGCGACGGGAAGAAGCTAGTTTAATTAAAATAATTTGAACCCCAAAACACAAGAGATGTAGGCGGTATAAATTACGCGCGTGGCAGTAGGAATATTGATTTTCTGTCCTTAAAAAGAAAAAAAGAATAAAAATATATGCTGAATAAACGGATCACAAAATGGCTGGTAGATGAAAGACGGAGACGTTTTAAAGATCTTTATTTTTGTCTAATTGTCATGGTTAACTGGGGACAGTTTGAGTGTTAAATGGTGGTTGATGGTTGTGCTTCCTAGAAGCTCAGCTTGATATCAATGCAGTGGATGGAAGTTCAGTTGGTTTATGTCCCCTTCATCGCCATGCAAATTTTGCTCGCAAATAACCTCTGCCCGCCAACCATTTAAAATAATTGTACTCTCGCAGCCGTAGGTTTCATAAAATGATCAAATTGAATTAATGACAATCTGGTTTCATTGATTTGTGGCGATGAATTAAGATTTTGTGAGAATGTTTGGCCCTCATTTGTACATGAAAAGCCCTTTAATTCTAGAAAGAGTTTGACTACCACGATCATATATACTAGCTCAATCATTCAATGTAGCATTATATCGAAACACAAAATCAACCATAAAATGGACAGTCCAACTACAATGATTTTCTAAATTTACTATGGGTCGATGCAATTGCGCTGATATGATTTATGTTAGGTACGTTTTGGTAAAGATGTTCTATGTACTGATGAGCCGACCATGATAATCGTCCAACAAAATAGCATCTTAATTAATCATTACAATCTCAACAATAGCAAAACACCATTTCTGTATCATTTCATTTCTTTTCAAAGTCTCTTGCCAAGTTTGGGTCATCGGCCTCATGGCTGCCCTACCCATGAGAGAGCAATGCTAGAAGAGGAAGCTTCTGTAACCATTAATTATTAACTACTCTAAATTTAATATACTGGTCCTCCCAATTTATCTGCAACAATTTATTTCCTGCGCATAATTCATAAATCAAGAACCTACACGTGCACTTGGACAGTTTGTGTCCAGGCACGATACTAGTAGTTACTGAATCCAATCCGGAACAAGTATTTAATGGTGGATATAATAAGAGAAGAAGGGTGATTCCTTCTTTTCGTTTAAAATCTTTTAGTTTTAAGTTCGGAATATCTTTCTTTGTTGGGCTAGACTCGGAAAAGGATTTTTTTTTTTTTTTGCTTACAATTGAATTTATCTAGCTGAGGTTATTGAATGGACTTCTACTCAAAGAAAGAATGAAATATACTGAAGTTAACTTGATTCAAAGTCATCGATCAATAACTTCTCTTTGTTAGATGGTGTTAGTTTTATTTTTCAACATGTGAATAACATTGACTTCTTCGGTTTCTTGATCGGTAAACTTTTTTTTTGATTGAAAGAGAGATTTTATTATAGAAAAGAAGAGTATACTTAGAAGAGTATATTAAAGACTTGCTGATGCTAAGCAAAAAAACTCAAAGATTATAAGATGTTTGGATAGCACATCAGAAGTAGCTTTTCGACTTCTAGAAGTCAAAAAATCAGAAATTAGTTTGGTTGTCAGATTTCAAAACGACTTTTAAAAGTCGAAAAATTGTCTTTTTGTGAAGCAAAATAATTTTGCTTCTGAATTTGACTTCTAGAGAAGCAGAAATCAGAAACAAATTTGTATCCAAACACGCACAAATCTCAGTTGAAAAACCCACAACAAAAGAGTCTCAAAGACATCCAAAGTAACAAAGAAATTATCACATATCCCCAAGACGACGTCAAGACCCTTAAGCTCCTCGGTTTTCCTTTTCCAAAGAAAAGCTTGGACGTTTACTTTTGAATTATCCAACTGATGTTTCTTAGCTTCTGTCTAAGACTAAGTGCATGAGGCCTCTTCCTATGCACATGCCAAAACATGGTATTTGGCATATATGCACCCACTATGGGTATGCCAAACTGCCAAACTCATATGCCAATATGTTTTTCCTGGCATATAGGCATACACGACAGAGTTTTCAGCGAGCGATAGGGTCTCGGTCGCTCGATGGTCAAAGAATCGTTCGATGGTCATTCACTCGACAGCGACAGTCAAGCTATCGCTTGATACTATGATAATCGGCTGACCGATCTTCATCTAACGGCTACAATTTCCCCCCTCTATAAATACCTGATTTCAAACTCATATCAACTCACACCAAAAATTCTAAATCTCTCTAGAATTTCTTAATTTCTCAATCTTTTTTCAAATCTAAAACTATCACAACTCCTCTACAATTATATTTTCTTGTAAAATGGATTCACAAGAACAAACTCAAGGCAAAGGTAAGAAGAATCGAGTCCGTGGTGCAAAATACACCATGATAGAAGATGAATGTATTTGTCGTATATTATGTTTTTTTTACCCAAGATTGTATCGGTGGTGCACACCAACATGGTAACACCATGTGGGATAATATATTTCAAAAATGTGAAGAACAAACCATGAACATCAATGGTCGTGATGCAAAAGGATTGTCGAACACTTCATTGTAATCAACCGGAAGTAGCCGCTTATGTTGCATTGATAATGCAAGCCAAGAGAAAAGGAAAGGACAAAGTGGTCGACTGATGTTGATTTTGAAAGAGAGGTTCGTGCATGATTGGCAACGAAAACATGGTAAAACGATTTGCTTTCGAAAGTTGTTATCATATTTCGAAGGGTTTGAACAAATATAATCCCGATTACTTAGCAAATAATCAAATATTACCTGAAAAGTCACCATATAATTCTTCTCCCTCAACACCAAATTCTTCACCATTTTCACAAGGTCCATCAAATTCTTCACCAGATACCCCTACAAGCTCAAATTCCAACGTAGTTTTCAATAATTATGTTGATGGTAATAATAAGGGAAAACTTCCAGGGAGGAATCGAGCAAAACTGGCTAGAAAATTAGCTCAAGAAGGAGGGAGTTCCGTAGGATTTAACATGGCGGAGTTTATGGATTATCAAAAGACCATCGCGAAGGAAAGATCCATTCAAAGGAAAATTCAAAACCGGGAGAGTAAGAAAAGTCGTCTTTCTCAAGAAAAATTCCAGTTTGACTATGACAAGCATAACATTCTTCAAGCTAAAACCTCAATTATGAACGCCCAACAACCGCATGTATGGCAAATCGAATTTGACAGATTCAAGCACGATTGAAAAGCAAGTTTGGATTTACTAACAACCGTGATGAAGAAGATGATGATGATGGAACTGATGATGAGTTTGATGAAATAATTCCTCTAAATGATTAATGTACTAGTTTAATGTAGCAATTTAAGTTTTAATGTTCTAGTTTAAGTTTTAATTTGATATGTTTTTATGCATTCCAATTAATATTAGTTTGAAATGAAACGTTGAAGCTTATTAATTAGAAAATAACAATACATAACATAACTTAAATGAAGCTAAAACATTAAGAAAAATACATAAAATCATCTTCCATGCTCGCCCAAAGATTCAATCTCGATCATCTCTTAACTGGTCATACAAATTACGGTTCAATGTTGTTAGTCATTTGACCATAATTCCTTGCGGAGGCCTCTTTCGGGTCGAATCTCCGCCCTCAAATCTTCATCATCATAGTTAATCCAATCCGAATCACGTCCGGTTTCCCCGAATTACCATGTTATGAAGAATTATGCAAGTGAGCATAGTCTTGTGCATTTCACGAGGACTCAACCCACGATATGGGCCACAAATGATAGCGAACTTCCTCTTCAAAATTCCAAAAGCGCGTTCCACATCCTTCCTCGGTGCCATTTGGGCATCGTTAAAATATCGGTATGAACGGCCCAATGCACCGGCCAGGAGGCCGACGGTAGCATTGAACCAAGGTGGACCATTTTGGGTAGATACCATCCGCAAGATAATAGCCATGAGTGTACAAGCATGGCTATTTGACCCGTATGTACAAGCATCATAGTTTCGATTAGATTCTCATCTTCACTTCCTCTTCGTCAATTTCTTGCAACCTCATACGATAACTTTCTTGGCCAGTAACTTAAACTATTCATAATAATATCCCTTTCTTCGTTGGATCTCGACATTGTGAAGCTTAAAATTGAGAATAAAGGAGTAATATCTTTAGAAGCAGGTGTGAGTTTTCTGTCGAGGTAAAATGACGTATACATAGGAACCATAGGGGAACTAGCCGTTGCAGAATAACTACTTGGCGATAACCATTGTATCGCCAGCGTTATTATTATTATCGAGCGATATTGACAATATCGCCAGCGATAAAGTCTTTATCGCTCGCTAGGGATTCGATCGCTCAGCGGTTTCCCCATAGTGGCGCAAATGGTTTGGCATGCCACCTGGCATGCCAAACACCATTTTTTTGGCATGTGCATAGGAAGAGGCCAGATAGGGCTTATTTTGGACTTGTAACTTTGGGATTGTTGACGCAGAATTCCTTGTTAGTATTTGATGTTGATGGCCCGGTATGTGATGAACTTTTTGATTGAGCAGTAAAAGAAAATCACTATATTTAGCGAATACCCACTCTTCTGTAGTACGGGGGGGCCTTTCATTTAACAAAATGGTAGAAGACTATATTATTATTTGGCCAAGATGTAGTGTAGGGAGGGATTAAGGAGATTTGGTCGTTTAAAGTTGGAACCCATGAATCTTGCATGTGGGAGAAAATACACCGGGTATCCATAAACACTAGTAATTATCAATTGACTACTTTTAAGTAATGAGTAGATGAATCTTCCAAAGAAGGAAATAAATAATGAGTAGATGTAAAAAGTACCAAGTAGTGATTACTTTGATGGTGACTCAGGATATTATCTAGTCGGTAAGAGCATCCACAGTCGTGGAGTATAACCAAATTTTTTGGTAAAAAACAGACGCAGTGGAGACGGACTAAAGACCAAAGACCGGACTATAACAAAAACCCAGACCATATTTAGTCTTTAGTCTGGTCTTTAGTCGGGCGTAAATTAAAGTTGCGCCCGATGGGGCGTAACTCAAAGTTGCGCCCCAACAATTAAAAAAAAAAAAAAAATTGGGCGCAACTTTGAGTTGCGCCCAACAATAATTAAAAAAAAAAAAAAAAATGGGACGAGATTTGGAATTGCGCCTGGTTGGGGCGTAACTCAAAGTTGCGCCCGACCAAATTTTAGTCTCCCTCCACTGCGTTACAACACGGACTAAACCCAAATTTTAGTTTTTTTTTTGCTCTTTGCTCTTTGGTTATGGTCGCACCACTGCAGTTGCTCTAAGCTTCCTTTTAATCTAAGGAAGACTATCTGACGATGGGAGCTCGATCATTAAATAGCTAAATCCCATCAGTCTTTTCCATGCCACTGAAGTCGAGGTCCAGTTGATAGGTGGGTCTTTTTTTTTAATAGGAAATAAAATTCATTTGATGAATGGAGAAATTACATATTGTTTTTGTCTTGTTGGATCAAAACATGGATCCAATCGGGGACAATATTAGACCAATTAAAGCATAAAGATTTGGTTCTTGCAAATTTAGTTAAGTCATCTGCAATATGGTTTGCATCCCTATGAGCATGGTTGCAAACCCAAAAATCAAAAGTTTTAAGAAGCATTAACGCATCACTTATTAGATTATATGTTGTCCATTTGATTGATGAGTGTTTCCCATTCAGGGCAGCAATCACATTTGCACAATCTCCCTCCAAATGAATCTTCCTCCATCCTTTGCTCTTTGCCCACAATACCGCTTCCAGTAAAGCTTGTGCCTCAGTCTGTTCTGGATCTATTGCAAGAGATGCACCTCCTCGCATTCCATAGCTGTAGCATTTCTACAAATCAGTCCCCAACCCGATAAGCAATTTTTATCAATATGTGAGTGTTTGAGGGTGAAAATGGTTTCTGGTTGATTTTGGTAATTTCGGGTGTGTGGATGAGAAACGAATTTAAACCCTAAACAATGTAATTTAAGGGGAGTACTTTAGATTCGAGAGATCAATGCATACAAATCCGGCCTAAACCAAGAAATGGTCATTCCATACTTGCTTCGGTCACAAAGAGGAGGAGAATGGGTTGGTTTTGGGAAGGGAAGCGAAGAAAGTTTTGAGACCAGGTTGATTCTGGAAGAGTAGTTGTTTCACGACTTGTATCAGAAAATGGGAAGCTAACAGATGGAAAGCTAGCAAAATGTTTTTGAGTGTTGTATTGCTCCTGACTGAACTTGTCGTTCGGTGGAAATAGGTGAGACCTATTTATACAAGTCGAAGAAACGTACTCTGGACTCATTAAGAAAATGGTAAATGGGTGAGTAAATGGGAGGAGGTGATGACCGGTCACGCTTGGAATTGATGTTCCATAAAAGAAAGTGTTTCACCATTACTTCCCATGTTTACTAACCGCCTTATTCTTATTACACTTTCTTATAACGGGCGTAGTGTACGCCGCACACTTTAAACCGCCAAACCAATACCCAAATAGGATCCCCCAGTTTGTGATATGTGTTGATGTCTCGAATTTTTTCGTGGAAAACATATAGCATGTTGTTGTTGCCTGGCAAGTCGAGCTTGGGAGACTTGCTGGCTTGGTGACCTTAGACGGTCGAGATTTTGCATCTTAAGAGGAAAGGTAGCCGTTGATCATTGCATGCTTTCGTTCTTTGGTAGTTGCATAGGGAAGGCTAGCATGCTGGCGCGACAAGGTTGGCATGCCATGCCTTGGCGCGGTTTGGCGTGGCCAAACTAGATTTCTGGTCAAAGGTTACCATGCGTTGTCTGGTAACCTTGGACGGCTAGGATTCGCTCCTGGGATTGAAGGGCGACCGTTGATTGTCGCACGCCTTCGTTTTAGTAGCCGCATAGGGAAGGCCAGCATGGTGACGCGCCTAGGTTGGCATGCCTTGGCGCGGTTCGGCGTGGCCAAACTAGGGTTTCGGGCCAAAGGTTACCATGCATTGTCCGGTAACCTTGGATGGCTAGGATTCGCTTTAGGATTGAAGGGGAGACCGCTGATTGTCGCACGCCTTCGTTTTGGTAGCCGCATAGGGAAGGCCAGCATGGTAGCGCGGCTAGGTTGGCATGGCATTCCTTGGCGTGGCCAAACTAGGGTTTCGGGAAAATGGTTACCATGCGTTGTCTGGTAACCTTGGGCGGCTAGATTTTCTCCGGGATTGAAGGGCGATCGTTGATTGTCGCACGCCTTCGTTTTGGTAGCCGCATGGGCCGGCATGGTGACGCCGCTGGGTTGGCATGCCTTGGCGCGGTTTGGCGTGGCCAAACTAGGGGTTTCGGGCCAATGGTTACCATGCGTTGTCTGGTAACCTTGGGCGGCTAGGATTTGCTCCTGGGATTGAAAGGTGATCGTTGATTGTCGCACTCATTCGTTTTGGTAGCCGCATAGGGAAGGCCAACATGGTGGCGCGACTAGGTTGGCTAGGGGGCAAGGAAAGGTGCGGTTAGCTTGGCGTGTGGGGCCAAGGGTTTGGCATGCCGTTGGAACATGGTGCGGCTAGCATGGCTAAGGGCCAAGGCAAGGTGCGGTTTGGCTTGGCATGTGGGGCCAAGGGCTTGGCATGCCGTTTGGCATATGGTGTGGCTAGCATGGATAGGGCCAAGGCAAGGTGCGGTTTGGCGTGACCAAACTAGGGTTTCGGACCAATGGTTACCATGCGTTGTCTGGTAACCTTGGGCGGCTAGGATTTGCTCCTGGGATTGAAGGGCGACCGTTGATTGTCGCACGCCTTCGTTTTGGTAGCCGCATAGGGAAGGCCAGCATGGTGGCGCGGCTAGGTTGGCATGCCTTGGCGCGGTTTGGTGTGGCCAAACTAGGGTTTCGGCCAATGGTTACCATGCGTTGTCTGGTAACCTTGGGCGGCTAGGATTTGCTCCCGGGATTGAAGGGTGGTCGTTGATTGTCGCACGCCTTCGTTTTGGTAGCCGCACATGGAAGGCCGACATGGTGGCGCGTCTAGGTTGGCATGCCTTGGCGCGTTTGGCGTGGCCAAACTAGGGTTCGGGCCCAATGGTTACCATGCGTTGTCTGGTAACCTTGGTCGGCTAGGATTTGCTCCTGGGATTGAAGGGCGACCGTTGATTGTCGCACGCCTTCGTTTTGGTATCCGCATAGGGAAGGACAACATGGTGGCGCGACTAGGTTGGCTAGGGGGCAAGGCAAGGTGCGGTTGGCTTGGCGTGTGGGGCCAAGGGCTTGGCATGCCGTTGGAACATGGTGCGGCTAGCATGGCTAAGGGCCAAGGCAAGGTGCGGTTTGGATTGGCATGTGGGGCCAAGGGCTTGGCATGCCGTTTGGCATATGGTGCGGCTAGCATGGCTAGGGCTAAGGCAAGGTGGGGTTGGCTTGGCGTGTGGGGCCAAGGGTTTGGCATGCCGTTGGTACATGGTGCGGCTAGCATGGCTAAGGGCCAAGGAAAGGTGTGGTTTGGCTTGGCATGTGGGGACAAGGGCTTGGCATGGCGTTTGGCATATGGTGCGGCTAGCATGGCTAGGTCCAAGGCAAGGTGCGTTTGGCTTGGCATGGTTTGCTATTGGCGTGATGGTGCGGCCGGCATGGTTGGCATGCCTTGGCGCAGATGTGGTCGGCACGGTTTGCCATTGGCGGACATAGGTGGTGCTACTGGCATGGTTGGCATGCCTTGGCGCGGTAGATGTGGCTGGCACGGTTTGTCATTAGCACAGTGGTACGGCTTGCATGGCATGCCATTGGCACAGTGGTGCGGCTGGCATGGTTAGCATGCCTTGGCGCGGTAGCATGAGAATTTATGGTTTGGTATAGGTGATGTCGGTTAGTGTTAAGGGTTATGCGTGGAACCGACCGTGAAAAAAGGTACCTGTAATTCTTACGTAAGCATGCCGATTAATTTAATAAATGCGCTAATGGTCAAAGTGACGTCATGTCGGGTGCATAGTTTTACGATTTTGACCCTAAGCTAAAAACCACCATCAACATTAAGTCCCACAACTTAGCTCGGAACAGGGAGCATTGTTGCGAGGTAAGCATAAGATGGTGACATGCGAGACAAAAATCGAACGACAGTCGTGTGGGAGATGGTCGAATGTCCGACTAACCTTTTTCGAGAGGTAAGGAGAGTTCATGATCCTCGTGCATGGCGGCCTAACGTAAATTCTACTCGCGCGTTGTTGGATGGACTTGACTGGTTGAGGCGTTTGTTGCGATGATGCAAACAGTTGGCGTTGACTTGGCTTGGTCGTGCGCCATCTTGGCTAGACTAGGAACGGCGGAGTTGTTGGCTTAGCGAGCCGTTGGCGTTATTGGCTTGTCTTGGTAAGCCATTGGTATTGACTTGGCTTGGTATGGAGCCGTAGACGTCGTACTTGCTTGGAAGGGAGCCGCAGTCGTTGGATTGGCTTGGGATGGATCCGTAGATGTTGTACTTAGCTAGGAAGGGAGCAGCCGTTGTATCGGCTTGGGATGGAGTTGTAGACGTTGTACGCTGTAGAAGGGATCCGCAGATGGTTGGATCGGCTTTGGATGGAGCCGCAGACGTTGTAGATCGAAGCTGGAAGGGAACCACAGGCCGTTGGATCGGCTTGGGATGGAGTCGCAGACGTTGTACTGGCTAGGAATGGATCCGCAGTCGTTGTACAGGCTAGGAATGGAGCCGCAATCGTTGGATTAGCTTGGGATGGAGCTGCAGAAGTTGTACTGGCTAGGAAGGGAGCCGCAATCGTTGGATCGGCTTGGGATGGAGCCGCAGGCGTTGTGCTTGGCTAGGAATGGATCCGCAGCAGTCCATTGTACCGGCTTGGAATGGAGCCGCAATCGTTGGATTGGCTTGGGATGAACGCTGGCTTGGCTTTCCTATCTCCTTCCATGCGTGTCCCAGATAGGAAATCCTTTCCTTATTCAAATCCCAAAGCATCACGTTCATACGAAAGGTGTTAGCGTTCCTCCTCATGTTATACCGCCGGCTTCGTGGGATGATGGAAACTTGCTTCAGTTTCGTGGAAGGATGACGACTGGCTTCAGTTTCGCGGGATGATGGCAACTTGCTTAAATTAAGGTTTGGCATGTCGAAACCCTAATTAATGCCTCCTTACTAAAATCGTTGTAGAATTCTCATACGAATCCTCGGATTTTGACGGTCCGCCCCTCCATTCGACTGAAACGAATTTCCTATCTCGGTATATTTAGGTTTTGAGTTCTTCTAGGAGGCGAAAATAACCCGATAGTAAAACTCAGAGAGAAATCAAGAGGGTTGTTGCGGGCCCGAGGTGGCATAGTTGCTCCCAGTCCTCTATTCCCATTCATGGATCAAGAAGGAACCTTTATTCGTTCAAACTTTAGAAAACTCCGCTCGCATGAAAAGAGGTATCGACCTCTTCTCGCTTCGTTTCTCTTACTGATCCGTGCTTTGCGTTTGCAAGTGTCTATCCAAAGGATTCCAAAATTTACCAAACTTCATTGCATTCTTGGGATGGATGTATGGAATATATGCTCGTAACGATTATGTCGAGCTAATCTTGAGATTGTGGTTGCGTTCGCGGTCCATCCTTGACTTTAAGTTGTTCAGTGTCTGACCCTTATGATAGCGATGATGATATGATGTGGATGATTGTATGGTAGAAATCTTCCGAAGCCATAAGATGAAATAGATGAGTTGGGAGACATTCTATTTCCGATGTTCCGCTATCAAGTCTTCAAGGACTTTGTTCCTAGAGATATCCTTTGAACCCGCTTCTGAATCTTAGACTATCGTATAGAATGGGATGAGGTGAGATGTGACGGACCGGAAAATTACGCCTTTGGCGCGTTGCCCCGCAGGCCGTAACTCCCCCGGTGCGCCATGATGAAGCTACGATCCGGGCCTTAAGGCTAGGCAAATCCACGTCCATTTTCCCTTGCAAGCATGTTCGTGGAGCATGGTGCATCTAACTTAGCTTCCACACCGTTCCCAACTTACCCTTGTTCTGAGAAGGCCTTATTAAGTAAGCAAAACTTTCTTAAAACGGCAAAAACAGCCTTTTGAGGCCCTAATCGATGGAATTTGGCTAAATTCTTGTGACCATGTAACATGTCTTGATCTTTGGGCCGTTTCCCATCAAAATGGACTCCTCTTGAGCTAAATTACGACACTCGGGTTTTTAGCCTATGTCGAACGCCTTGATATGAAGTATGAGCATCCAGTGAATTGAATGCAACTTGCCTCATCAAGTTTGGCCACAATTATCTCTTGCGTCGAGCTACCGAGCCGATGATATGAAAGGCCAGAATGTCGCAATCATCTCACAGTTAGATGATATGAGCGACAAAGTGCTTTGACCAAGCAATGATGCAACTCATTGCGGCTGCCTACGTACCCTTCCCTACTCTAAAGGGATCAAGAACAAACCGTAGTTCATCCACGAAGGGACAAGCAACTTATTCCAACTCGTTTGCTAGGCCGTGGCCAAGCAAGAATGGAAATGGCCTAGTCCGTATAGGCCGTTCAAATCGAAATGCATCCAAGTGATGCATGTTTGGTCCGCAATATGGCATAACGATGCCTAAGCATCAAATGCCCTCTTCATGAGGCTAAGCAACTATAAATGAGCCTTATGCATCATTTATACTATTCTCGCTAAGCTATGTAGCTTTTGGTGCATAGTCCGCATATGCACCATCAACCAACTACCCCTCCCTATATATGTCTTAATGGAATTTCTACAAGTATGGAAAGGGGACCAAAATCTTTCATCAACTCCGCGTTTACTATTCATGGTCGTTGCTATGTATTTTCCCGAATAACCTACCAAGATGGATGTACATTCATCCCGGCTCATGTCGGGCCCATTTTCCGGCCATGTGGGCTCCCACCGCCAATTCGATGTCCGGCCATGTTGGTCATCCGCTTCAACCCGATGTCCGGCCATGTTGGCCGTCCGCTGCCAACCCGATTTCCGTCCATGTTGGCCGTCCAGCAAGCCAACCCGATGTCCGTCCATGTTGGTCGTCCGCTGCCAACCCGATGTCCGGCCATGTTGGTCGTACATTTTCAAGGTCATCTACCCAACTGACCTAATGCATCATTTGATGCAAGATTGGCTCTTGGCCAATGTAGCTTCCAACCAATGCCATATTGGCCTTAGCCAATATGCATATGCGATGTGCCTTACATGGCACCACGTATATGGCCCCGAGGCCTAATGCATCTCACCATGCAAAGGAAGCTTTGGATGAAGCTTCATCACAAGCAAATGGCGCATCTTTTAGCATGCACCATGCTAAAAACACGGGGTGTTACATTATCACACCCTTCAAAGAATTTCATCCCCGAAATTCAAAACCAAAACTATTGTGGACAATCTCTTCGAGTTGGATTTCCCGAGCACGATTCCATACCGGATGCTCGTAAATCACGGGTTTCTTCAAGTTATCATGAACAACAATTTAGACCTTCCGAGCACATGTCCCATACCACCCGCCCAGAATCCAAAAAGTGCCCACAACAAAACCAAGAATCGCAATTGGCCAAGTGCCAAGAGGATATCTCGACAAGGTATCCCATAGCATCCCATACTACCACTCAGAATCCCTAAGGTTCACAAGTTGAAAGATGTCATCGAAATGACAAGGCAAAACTCAACGCAACACCGCGAGGACCAATCTCTAATGCCGGTATAGTTGGATGCAAGCCACCGTCCCGACGGATTTATCGGGTTGCCACTGTAAGGGATGCTAGCCGGCCCGACAACGCACACCCTTGGTCGGTGCCAATGTGTGGGGATGATCGGTCCCATTGTCTACCCACCGTCTCGCACGGTCTTCCTGGGATGCTCGTAAGCGGGGTGCCACCGAGGCCTGGAAAACTCACAAAGATTTTATACAGCTCAACTCGGTTTGCAAAGTAACTGCCCAAATAGTTACAAACTCTTTTCCGCGCGTGTTGGCCTACTCTCCAACTTTAAGTTTTCGTTAAGAAAATACTTGTCAATGAGTCCATTCCGCACAAGTCCCTGCAGTTTTCTCTAACTTGCTCGATACCATCCGTGACGGACACCGAAAATTACACCTTTGGCGCGTTGCCCATGCAGGTCAGTAACTCCCGGTGCGCCATGATAAAGCTACGATCGTGGCCTTAAGGCTAGGCAAATCCACGTCTTTGCCCTTGCAAGCATGCTCGTGGAGCATGGTGCAGCTAACTTAGCTTCCACACCGTTCCCAACTTACCCTTGTTCTGAGAAGGCCTTATTAAGTAAGCAAAACTTTCTTAAACGGCAAAAACGGCCTTTTGAGGCCCTAATCGATGGAATTTGGCTAAATTCTTGTGACCATGAAACATGTCTTGATCTTTGGGCCGTTTCCCATCAAAATGGACTCCTCTTGAGCTAAATTACGACACTCGGGTTTTTAGCCTATGTCGAACGCCTTGATAGGAATTATGAGCATCCAAAGGAATGGAATGCGACTTGCCTCATCAAGTTTGGCCACAATCATCTCTTGCGTCGAGCTACCGATCCGTATGATATGAGAGGCCGAGAATGTCGCAATCATCTCACGTTAGATGATATGAGCGACAAAGTGTCTTCAGACTGCGGCAATGATGCAACTCATTGTGGCTGCTACGTACCCTTACCTACTCTAAAGGGATCAAGCACAGATCGTAGTTCATCCACGAAGGGACAAGCAACTTATTCCAACTCGTTTGCTAGGCCGTGGCCAAACAATAATGGAAATGGCCTAGTCCGTATAGGTCGTTCCGTCGAAATGCATCCAAGTGATGCATGTTTGGTCCGCAATATGGCATAACGATGCCTAAGCATCAAATGCCCTCTTCGCGAGGCTAAGCAACTATAAATGAGCCTTATGCATCATTTATACTATTCTGGCTAAGCTATGAAGCTTACTTGGTGCATAGTCCGCATATGCACCATCAACCAACTACCCCTCCCTATATATGTCTTAATGGAATTTCTACAAGTATGGAAAGGGGACCAAAAATCTATCATCAACTCCCCGTTTCCTATTCATGGTCGTTGCCATGTATTTTTCTGAATAACCAGCCAAGATGGTTGTACATTCATTCCTGGCTCAGATGCCAGTTCCATTGTCCTGGGCCATGTTGGTCGTCCTATGTCCGGCCATGTTGGTCTTAACCGATGTCCGAATTGGCTGCCCGTCGCTAACCTGATGTCCGCCATGTTGGCCGTCCAAACTCGATGTCCGGCCATGTTGGTCAGACATTTTCAAGGTCATCTACCCAATCGACCTAATGCATCATTTGATGCAAGATTGGCTCTGGCCAATGTAGCTTCCAACCAATGCCATATTGGCCTTAGCTAATATGCATATGCGATGTGCCTTACTTGGCACCGAGATATGGCCCAGGCCAAATGCATCTCACCATGCAAAGGAAGCTTTGGATGAAGCTTCATCACAAGCAAATGGCGCATCTTTTAGCATGCACCATGCTAAAAACACGGGGTGTTACATGAGAAGTCCCCAGTCATACTCATGTTGGATCCGATGGCATGGCCGAATATGTGAATGTATCCTTGTGGCGTGCTTTTGGAGTCTTCGATGCACATGTACGGCTTCATGTTGAGAAATTCTTGCGGATCGTAAAACTTCGGCAGCGATGATGCTTGAAAATTAGACATAACCTCGGTTGAGGGGAGTGAAGGCGCCCTATGCTAGTAGTCCCCATTTGTAGCTTACTTTCGTTGTATCACCCTCGAATCCGTGTCTGAGGATTTGATATGAGCTTATTGTACTCTTTCCTCGGATGTGACGCGTGGCTCCCTCTGCTTTCTTCAGAAAATGTTTCAGCCCTCGTCTCGGATTTTTCTCATGAGTCTTTGATAGCGAAGGGATTCCGTGTAAACCACTCAGTCCCCAAGTATGGCTTACACGTTTCCATCTTGTAAGGTCAGGGGGTTGACCATGACAAAGATATCACCATCTCGTGCGTTCGTACCAGTGATTTTGTTATTTCTTCCGCGTGAGACTACATATGGAAGAGCACGGTTTACCTTTGTAGTGATTGTTGCTGAGGTGAAGCTCTGGCTAGTTTCAAAAAAAAAAAAAATGTAACGACTCTTGGTAGTATACGTAATCGAGACGAGACCAAATTTGTCGTGGGAACAAAGTAGGTTGGCTGGAATTGTATGGGTATCCATGAAAGTAAAGGATTGGATGGATGCGTAAGCGAGCAAACTGTCCACGATCACGAGTTTTGGCGGGATGGATCAAAAGGTGGCCATGACTACGAAGATTGGCTGGATGCGATCATGATCCTTGACATGGTGAGTGTGGTGGCACGACCCTTTGCAGGAAGGTGTGGCGTTGAAATGGAGCTACCGCATCAATCGGCGTGTTGTCGATTGGACACCCTTCATGCGAACAGTGGTTAGGAGTCCCCGGTTTCATTTATCAATCGCGCTTCCAAGAGAAGTCTAGGTTTGGGAACGGCTTCTGACCTGGAAACAACTGTTTTCCTGATGCAGTGCGTTTGAGGGATGCAAATATGTCTTGACGCTACGCCTTGGAGAAATATATAATTTCACATAACTGTTTCATTATATACTGCATGACTTTGTGGGTGAAGTCCTCAGAAATCGCGCAGCTCCTGACGGGAAGAGGGTCTATGTGAACTCAGGAGGGTTGATGATTTCCTTTGCTTTCGATTTTGGAGAAGTCGTTCTCGATCTTTACGTGTGATGAAATTGGATTGCCGATTCTCTTCATCGGGCGTTCAAGAGCAACGCTGGAAGGATGCAAAGTGGCGGCGGCTGAAAATACAAGCTCTTAGCGCCGAACGATGCAAGTTGTTGTAAAGGTGCAAGTTGTTAGCGCTGGATCGGCTGGATCAAGCGCCGACTTGTACGCGGCTTGACTTGGCGCGACTTGGACGTGGTCGGGACGCGGAAGGAAGGCTTGGGCGTTGAGGAGGATGCGGTGCTGTTGGTGCATCGACATCGAGCGGAGAAGCTAGCGCTGGAAGGATGCAAGTTGTTGGTGCGACCAGGGTGTGGTATTGTGGCTCCAGTATGGCTTGCACATGCTTTTTAGCATGCGTGCGTACGTGTGCCCGTAAGTACGTCCAGGTAAGCGCGTCCGGGTGAGCGCGTCTGGTGAACACGTATGGTATTGTCTTGGACGCATCATTTGGCTGGAACTTTGGCTACCAAGCGGTGATGATAGCACTGGTGGCTTCAAATTGGGACGGTAGAGACGGCACTTGGAAGGCTTGCGGGATGGATCACGGAATCGTCGGTGTTAGCGGTAGCCCTGGTAGCAATAAAGTGGGCAAGCATATTCCAAAATATGTACCCCAACGTTTCTCTTTAAATTTGTTCTCTTGCTTTCTTGTTGGTGCAAACCCTAGCCATAGGTATGCCTTCCATAAATCTGTAGAAATATTTTTCTTCTGAACTGGTGTAAACCCTAGCCATGGGTATGCCTTTCATAAACTTGCGGAAATACTTCATCATAAAAAATTCCTCTTCGAATACCACCGTAGTAACGTCGGCTACCTCATGAATAGTGACGGGTAATCATTATTGTGCAAAGTAGGCACGTACGGGTAGGTGACTGTGTTTTTTTTTTTTTTGAAAGGCAAACAAAGCGTCTGGTTTATGGTTCGGTTTTTCTGGTTTTTGGATTGATAGGCGATTGCTTTTTATAAGAGTTTTGGATTATTTTGGAACAATGGTCTTTTGGTATGCTAAAGTCTGAATCGGAAGTGTAAGTAGCAAATCATTGGGTTTTTCGGATTTCTTGACAAAAAATGAATATTTCGGGTGTAAGTACGAGTTTTGTTGGAAGCATCGCCGTGATTGTAGAAAGTCCCCAGTCGTCTCTGAGTCTGTTGATGGTGGATTTTCGTTTAAGGTTAAATTTGTAAAAAAACAGAAAAATCATGCGCTGACATCTTGTAAAAGATAAAGCCATTTATAAGTGTTGATACTCCTCACTTAATTCACCAAGAATGGAGCATGTAGCAACAATCCCATTCTCGTGAATACATGAAATTCCTCCAGGTTGGAGCATGTAGCAACAATCCCATCCTGTGAATTTCATATCACCTTGTATTTCCAAAGTACTCATTATCAGCCATGGCATGACGATCGAATGTTTCTCTTACAGAGTAACACGAACCTCCAAGCACTATAATGAAACCATGTACGAAATACCCGTATGTGCCGACTCTCTGTGTTATACTAGCCCGATTGAGCCCCTCTCGGCGGTGTTATACTAGCCCGATTGAGCATCCTGGACCACCATATCAGTCCTGGATATGATTCGATCGCAGTCATCCAACTCCATAAGCATGATTGGATGACCCCGGATCAATTCCATCACCCCCAAGCAGTATGGAATACCCACGGCCGACCCCGCATGGTCGGTCATTGGCCTAGCTTGCCAAGAAACCGTTCATACCAAGCATTATGGACTAAAACCCTAAATTAGGGGCTTGCGCATATTACATGTGTCGCAAAACAGTCCTCAACCATCCATCTTCGCAGTATAGATGGAGGGTGTAGATGTAGACTCAAAGGGCCCATAGCATGTCAACACGATCACCATGGGCCCGCCTACACACTTGACCAATCGGTCAAGACCAACCATGCTTGGTTGCAACAAATTCGTACGCCCAAAGGGAGCATGGCGCACGGCTTTGGAAGCCAAAATTAGGGTTTCAAGCCATCACGCGCGTCCATCTTCTCCGGCACGAATGGAGGGTCACAGATAGATTATGCGTGGTCTGGCCATACCAAAGATGACCACCGTGGGCCCATCTACCTCCTCATGTGTTCGGCCAAGGCATATCATGCCCGGTTAATCCAAAACGTGCGTCCAAACTAGCATGGCCACGCCTCCCAAACCACAAACCGATCTCGACCACTCAACTTCACCTGACGATTTGATGGCTTGAGATCACGTTTTCATGGGATAGTCAGTATAGGTGTGAACACTAGCCACCACCTACACACCGGTATGATCGACCAAGATGGGTCGTCTTGAAACGCTGTGCCCAAACTAGGGATGTCACGCGGATTCCAACTCCTTTGCGGCAATGGATTGCCGCAAAACCGATCTCAACCACTCAACTTTACCACTGGCCAAATTGAGTGGCCTAGATCACGCCTTCATGGGACAAAGGAGGTATGGACGTGCACACCGGCATGCTGTCTACACACATGCCCTACTTCTCGGTCCTCTCCAAATCCCTTTCCATGCTTGGTTTCGACCAAGTCAAGAGTGATGCTTGCGCACCTCTTCAAAAAAACCCTAATATTTATTAACGGTCGCAGATGAGTGTCTCAAAGATCATCTCATCCGTCCAACTTCAACAAAGTTGGTTATACAACCCTGGTCGAGTTATTTGGTTAGTGAGGCGTCATTACCCATCACTTTACCACACCATAATGCAAAGACTGCATAAAAAACACACGATACTTCACAAGTATCGACTTCCCGAATAACACAAGCTTATTCAATTCAAAGATTACATGCTATCTTTCGTGGACCCACGATCCACACATTCCGTACATCAATCATGTCACAAACTGGGGGATACATACGGGGTATTGGTCTGGCGGTTTACAGGCGTGCAACGTAACGCGCCATCACAAGAACGTGTTAGGAAGTCATGGACGGTTAGAGATGAACAGGAGAAGTGGGCAAGGCTGGTCGTGTATCACCGACGCACAAATCCACTACTCCATCACTCCACTTCCTCCACTTCCCACGAGAGACGTGAATAAGGCTCAATGACTTGTATAAATAGGTTCTCCGCCCTATCTCAAACAACAACACAAGTCCGGACGAGACAAAACCAAGTGTTAATACAAAACGTATTCCAACACCCGCAGCTTGCTTGCATCAATCACAAGCCTGCTCACCTTTCTATCACAAGTCATAAGCAAGCCAACACCTTCACAATCTCAACACCTTCTTCGCTTCCCCTCCCTAAGATCAACCCCATCTCCTTCACTTTGTGACCGAAACAAGTCCGGAACGACCATTTCTTAGTTTAGGCCGGACTTGCACGAGATTGATCTCTCGAATCTACAAGCACTCACCGCAAGTGGCATTTGTTTAAGGTTTAGATTCATTCCTCATCCACACCCCAAATTACCAAATTCTCAGAATAGTTTTCACCCATAAACAATTGGCGACCACATGGTGGGAGGTTAATCTCTCGGTTGTAAAGTCAATTTCTTCCAAACCCGATTCAATTTTATCAATTTCAAAAAGGGTAGATCTTAGAATCAATTCAATCAAAAATTCATTTCAAGATGGTGGAATTAAGGTCCGGATCAAAATCAATTCGATGGTGCTAGTGTGGATAACAATCCCGGTGTCGAAGTACCACGGTGGAGCTACCGTAGCCAACACATCTCGAGGAGCCGTTACCTCTATCACCAATACTAGCGGAGCAGAGACATCCCCGTAGGTGTAACGCCTCCCATCACCATCAGCTGTGAGCAGCCGCAAATCCCGATCTCCTCAAGTGTAACGCTCCAATGGTCACTGTAGAGCAACAACTTTCACTCCCTCATCGGGCGAGCAGCCGGAGGCACAAGAGGAGGATCCACCGTCTATTACCATTGCAGACTTGATGGAGAAACAGAAGTTCTTGCTAAGACTCAAACAGATATGGCCACAACTCATAAAGGAGGTACTCACTTTTCTCAAAACCTTGATCGAACGATTGCCGCAAGATTCACGTCAATCTTTGGAGCCAACAAGAAATGCCTTCAATTCACCCAGAGCAGGCGTTTCCACTCGGACCCACATGAGTGAAGAAGCTCGTGTTGCTCCTGAATGTTCAAGAGAAAGGGACCAGACACCCAACTTCATCACACGTGAGGATCTAGAACGACTCCTTCAAAACCGAGGCAAAGGAAATCTGAAGGATGCACACCAACACCAACCTCCATACCCTCAAGATATGCAACGAATCCCTCTTCCAAGAGGTTACATCTCTCCCCAGCCTCTCCCTCTACGACTGTAATGGTAATGCTCGTGAACATGTCTCTCGATTCTTGAAATCCTTGGGGGAACATGAATACAATCATGTTCTCATCGCGCAAAGAATTCTCGAAATCACTTACTGGGGAGGGGCGTACACCTGGTACAACAACATCGCGCCTAACAAAGATATCCAATCGGAGCGAGATGGTCGGTGCTTTCTGAAAGTATTTCTTCGTGTCTCGAACAAATCACCTTCTCGCATCTAGGAAGAATTCTTCAGGCGGAACAACGAGCATCCTAACGACTTCGTCAAAAGGTTCGAACTCAAGCGCCGGATGGTCATGACCCGAACGTCACCGAACGACAATTGGTGGAGTTGTGCATCAACGAGATGATACCCATATACCGCGCTCCGTTAGAGAACTGGCTTTCAAACGTTCTCTCAACTCCACGAAGTCGCCAAGCGTTCAAAGAACAATCGCACCAAAGATTGCTAGAAAGAACCAAAGTCGTTCAAGTGAAGATTCACGTGAAAGTCGAGGAGCAGGCGCCTCACGAACAAGCAATACAACACCGGTCCTTCCGTGAGTGTAGTGGGCGGAGGAGAGAAAAGGAAAGCTCCAAGTGACGGAACAACAAACCAAGCGGACATCCCCGGCACACAAGACTTCGTCTCGAAAAGGAGCAGACAAAACTCCCGCACAAAACACTAAAGACACGGGTTTTCCTTTTCCCATGAATGAAGTGATAGAGCTCTTGGAAGCGTGGATCCAAGACGACGCCGTAAAGCCGCCTCCTATCGACGTCCTCCAACCGAGGAAGAAATGGCAGATCCCAGATATTGTTGCTACCACAGTTTCGTCCATCATCCAACCAAAGATTGCAACAAATGTTGAAACAAATATTCGGGGAAAAGGTAGAGACAGGGGGAACTCCATCTTGGAAACGAAGGTGTTCATAGAGACCCTCTACCTATCAGAGCTGCATGATTTCTCGGGATTCTGTCTCGCAAGACCGCATAATCTATGATGGAGCACATATGTGAAATCTTGTACTTCTCCAAAGGACAGCGTCAAGACATATTTGCGGCCCTCAACCACGTTGTGTCGTGTAGACGTTTGTATCCGCAGCAGTCCAGAACCCCGCCTTTCCCCGAAGGACGTGAGCAATGAAAACCGGGGACTCCTAACTGCACTCGTTTGAGAGGCGTTGAGTTCGATAATGCGATGATTGATGCGGCTTCCGAATTTAACATCATTACCGCCAAGACCTTGAGAGCGGCAAAGATTTCAAGGTGAAGCTACTCGTCACCCTACTGTGGTTAAAGATTCAGCAGGAGAGCTTAGAGATGCATATGAATACATCGATCTTGAAGTCAAATTGGGTGCTGCCTCGACGCAAGCAAAGTTCTACATAGTCAAAGATCATCCCAACTATGACATGATCCTAGGAAGCTCTTGGATGCATGATAACAAAGCCATACTAGAAGTCTGTCCCTTCTACCGGTTTCGGCACTGAAAGAATCTCCAACACGCCTTCCGGGTCTCCTAATGACTGTCTCCCCGCCGCACCAAAGAACTTGCCAATGTGACACAACTTCCTGAGAGAGCCTATCGGCATACATTGAAAGGTTCCGATCTCAAGTATGTCTCATCACGCAACTCTCCTTGCAACCTACCGCCCATCACTCTGACAAGTCCTGGGACTCGGCTCCAACCGACAAACCAACCCCCGACTAGGAGATGTGAATGGGAAGCCGCCCTTTCAAATGCTTTATCAAGAGTGTATAAGCTGTCTTGGTCAAAGACGATAAGGCCAAGGTCCAAGTATTTGCACGTCCAAACCCATTTGGAATTGGAGACCTGGTGACGAAGACGACTACGTTCAATGTTGGGAGCATGACGGTGAAGATGACCACTCCACCCGACTCACCCACCGAAAGATAAGATGAACCATACCTGGTAGCAGATGTTATCCTAGGCGGCTACCGCAAGCTCATCAACGCCGATAAACTAGAGGGCATAACAATTCACTCACGATGGCTCAAACCCTACCGAACTTAAGATGTCAGTGGCCGCCACTTCACAAATATCCGTATACCTTAAAAACGCCGTGCTATTTTTTCCAGCGTATTTCCTTTTACAATTTCATATCATATTTGTAATTCCTCCATAAAATGATTGCAATACTTGCATTCATAGCTAGAGTTTCAATTTTCAATTTTCAATTGAAGCATTATTTTCATCTGAGAACCTCTTTACTCCTAAAAACACAAAGTCCTGAGTCAGCCTAAATCAACCCACTGGAGCAAGAAAGGAAACCCTAAGTGAACATCTCACGGGAAGAAGGAAATAGAACGTGTGCACAAAAGGAAAATGATTTGAGACATCCGCCCTAAAAAGCCGGAAGATCTTGCATCGAGCACAGTCCGTGGATATTCCATTATAATATTGTTTCTTTTATCACTAAGAATTATGTGTGAAGGCGCACCCTTGCGCCCGAGAAGGTTCTATGCGGTACAAAGGGTTATAAAAGAAAAACTTTATTCAAACAATCAAATGGAAGAAAACCTTGAACTCGCCGCCACCGAGTACAAGGAAGATGTTCGAGTGTACATAATATACTTGGAAAGAAAAAATAAAATAAAAGAGGTTTTAGTTGTCATGAGAGCCAGCCTCGCCTGCACTACCGTTGGGTTCTTCTCCATCACCTGTTGATGCACCTCCCTTCTGGATCTACCTCAAACTTCTTCATCGACATCTCCGCAGCAGCCAGCGCATTCCATCCCAACATCACCAGCGGGAGCATCAAAGGGCATAGCAACACCAGGGGCCGTGCAAATTGCTTTCACATGTTCAAAGTTCGTCTCAGTATCGGAATAAAGAATTATCACGCCGTCCCGGATCGGGTAATCACACTTGTCTTCATTCGGAGGTCGTTTATGCTCAACTCTCCGCCTCTTCAACCGCGTTGCAAATCTCTCGCCCTTGCGCTTACTAGTGTCTGCAGCGTTTCCTCGCGCCTCCACCGCTCCTCCATGTCAATCGCAGCTGAAAGTGCACAGATACGTGCTCTGGCAATACGAAGGTGGGAGATAGACATCCCCTGTATAGCACGGCCGACTTCGCGAAGTAGAAGATCGATCTTAGCCATTACTTCTTCGTGCGCATGGTTTTCGGGCTTGTCAACTTCAAAACTTCTTTCTGGGGAAGCAACAGAATGAGCGTCCACCGCTTCCATGATAAACTGCAAAGGAGAGGGAGTTATGAGCACACACACACAAAAAAAAAAAAAAAAAAAAAAAAAAAAAAAAAAAAGGAGATCATCCATCGATCGCTTAATCGAAAGTCGGAGCAAGACCGAGATATGGAATAAACGACCACGTGAGACGATTCTTTATAATCTCACAAGTCGAAGGAATCCCAAAGGAAAAAGAAGTCTTTACTTTCCACCTATGAAGGCTGCTAATTCGGGATAACAATCGACGGCTTATCGTGATATACCGAGGAAAGCCGTGTATGATGAAGGAAGTACACTCAAGAAGCGGCGAACCCAAATATGTACAAGAGGAACCAAAGCGACTCACCGAGATCATGTCTTGTTTCCTTTGCATCCTTAATCGAACCAACTAGCCTGTGGCAACGCCGACTATCCTAAATATGTATCTACCTTAGCCTGGTCATTTCAAGTATATATGTATGTCACCATCTCATGCCTACCACATAATAGTGTAACCATTATGTGCTAGGCGTGGACTTAATGTTGATGGTGGATTTTCGTTTAAGGTTAAATTTGTAAAAACCGTAAAAAATCATGCGCCGACATCTTGTAAAAGATAAAGCCATTTATAAGTGTTGGATACTCCTCACTTAATTCACCAATAATGGAGCATGTAGCAACAATCCCATTCTCAGAATACATGAAATTCCTCCCGTGTTGGAGCATGTGGCAACAATCCCATCCCGTGAATTTCATATCACCTTGTATTTCCGCACTCATTATCAAATGTGGCATGACGACCGAGTGTTACTCTTACAGAGTAACACGAACCTCCAAGCACTATAATGAAACCATGTACGAAATACCCGTACATGTGCCGACTCTCGGTGTTATACTAGCCCGATTGAGCCCTCTCGATGTGTTATACTAGCCCGATTGAGCATCCTGACTGACCATATCAGTCCCATATGATCTCGATCGCAATCATCCAACTCCATAAGCATGATCGATGACCCCATAAATTCCATCACCCCCAAGCGTGTATGGAATACCCACGGCCGACCCCGCATGGTCGGTCATTGGCCTAGCTTGCCAAGAAACCGTTCATACCAAGCATTATGGACTAAAACCTAAATTAGGGTTTATGCGGCATATTACATGTGTCGCAAATAGTCCTCAACCATCCATCTTCGCAGGTATAGATGGAGGGTGTAGATGTAGACTCAAAGGGCCCAGACCATGTCAACACGATCACCGTGGGCTCGCCTACATACTTGACCAATCGGTCAAGACCAACCATGCTTGGTTGCAACAAATTCGTACGCCCAAAGGGATCATGGCGCACGGCTTTGGAAGCCAAAATTAGGGTTTCAAGCCATCACGCGCGTCCATCTTCTCCTACACGAATAGAGGGTCACAGATTAGATTAAGCAGGCCGGCCATACCAAAGCATGACCACCGTGGGCCCATCTACCTCCTCATGTGTTCGGCCAAGGCATATCATGCCCGGTTAATCCAAAACGTGCGTCCAAACTAGCATGGCCACGCCTCCCAAACCACAAACCGATCTCGACCACTCAACTTCACCCCACGATTTGAGTGGCTTAGATCACGTTTTCATGGGATAGTCGGGTATAGGTGTGAACACTAGCCTACCACCTACACGCCGGTATGATCGACCAAGACCGACCAAGATGGGTCGTCTTGAAACGCGTGCCCAAACTAGGGATGTCACGCGGATTCCAACTCCTTTGCGGCAATGGATTTCTGCCGCAAACCGATCTCAACCACCAACTTTACCGGTCAAATTGAGTGGCCTAGATCGCGCCTTCATGGGACAGTGAGGTATGGACGTGCACACCGGCATGCCGTCTACACACATGCCCTGGCCGGCCCTCTCCAAATCCCTTTCCATGCTTGGTTTCGACCAAGTCAAGAAGTGATGCTTGCGCACCTCTTCAAAAACCCTAATATTCATTAACTGGCCGCAGATGAGTGTCTCAAAGATCATCTCATCCGTCCAACTTCACCACTTGGTTATACAACCCCGGTCGGGAGTTATTTGGTTAGTGAGGCGTCATTACCCATCACTTTACCACACCATAATGCGACTACATAAAAAACACACGATACTTCACAAGTATCGACTTCCTGAATAACACAATTATTCAATTCAAGATTACATGCTATCTTTCGTGGACCCACGATCCACACATTCCAGATATCAATCATGTCACAAACTGGGGATACATACGGGGTATTGGTCCGGCGGTTTACGGCGTGCAACGTGCAACGCGCATCACAAGAACGTGTTAGGAAGTCATGGACGGTTAGAGATGAACAGGAGAAGTGGGCAAGGCTGGTCGTGTATCACCGACGCACAACTCCACTACTCCATCACTCCACTTCCTCCACTTCCCACGAGAGACGTGAATAAGGCTCAATGATTTGTATAAATAGGTTATCCGCCCTATCTCAAACAACAACACAAGTCCAGACAAGACAGAAAACCAAGTGTTAATACAAAACGTATTCCAACACCCAGAGCTTGCTTGCATCAATCACAAGCCTGCTCACGTTTTTGTCACAAGTCATAAGCAAGCCAACACCTTCACAATCTCAACACCTTCTTCGCTTCCTCCCTAAGATCAACCCCATTTCCTTCACTTTGTGACCGAAACAAGTCCTGAACGGCCATTTCTTGGTTTAGGCCGGACTTGCACAGATTGATCTCTCGAATCTACAAGCACTCACCGCAAAGGTGCATTTGTTTAAGGTTTAGATTCATTCCTCATCCACACCCCAAATTACCAAATTCTGCAGGAATAGTTTTCACCCATAAACAGAGTCATCTGATAACCGAGTTGTCGATCCCTGGGCGGGTCGTTTGCTTCTATCATCTTGGAAGTCCCCAGTCACCTCTTGTCGTGTATAGTAACTGAGTCGCCTGGTAACTGAGTTGCAGATCCTTGAGAGGATCGTTTGCTTCTATCACCTTCGAAAGTTCCCAGTCGTCCCTAGCCGTGTCTCGACTGTAATCGGCCGCCTGGTAGCTGATTCGTCGATCCCTGAGTGAATCGTTTGATTCTATCGTCCTGACGTCTGGGTTGAAGTATGAGACCGAGGATTGAAAATTGACATTGTAAACGAAAGATCAATCTCCCACCGTGGTCGCCAATTGTTTGAGGGTGAAAATGGTTTCGCCGATTTTGGTAATTTGGTGTGTGGGTGAGAAACGAATTTAAACCTTAAACAATGTACTGCAAGGGAGTACTTTAGATTCGAGAGATCAATCAGAAAAATCCGGCCTAACCCAAGAAATGGTCGTTCCACTTGCTTGATGTCACAAAGAGGATGAGAATGGGTTGGTTTTGGGGAGGGAAGCGAAGAAAGTGTTGAGACCAGGTTGATTCTAGAAGAGTAGTTGTTTCACGACTTGTATCAAAAAATGGGAAGCTAACAGATGGAAAGCTAGCAAAATGTTTCTGAGTGTTGTATTGCTCCTGACTGAATTTGTCGTTCGATGGAAATAGGTGAGACCTATTTATACAAGTCGAAGTGAAACGTACTCTGGCCTCATTAAGAAAATGGTAAATGGGTGACTAAATGGGAGGAGGTGATGATCGGTCACGCTTGGAATTGATGTTCCATAAAAGAAAGCGTTTCACCATTACTTCCCATGTTTACTAACCGCCTTATTCTTATTACACTTTATTATAACGGGCGTAGTGTACGCCGCACGTTGTAAACCGCCAAACCAATACCCAAATAGGATCCCCCAGTTTGTGATATGTGTTGATGTCTCGAATGTTTTCGTGGAAAACATGTAGCATGTTGTTGTTGCCTGGCAAGTCGAGCTTGGGAGACTTGATTGCTTGGTGACCTTCGACGGTCGAGATTTTGCATCTTAAGAGGAATGGTAGCCATTGATCATTGCACGCTTTCGTTCTTTGGTAGTTGTATAAGGAAGGCTAGCATGGTGGCGCGGCAAGGTTGGCATGCCATGCCTTGGCGCGCTTTGGCGTGGCCAAACTAGATTTCGGGTCAAAGGTTACCATGCGTTGTCCGGCAGCACCTTGACGGCTAGGATTCGCTCATGAGATTGAAGGGAGACCGTTGATTGTCGCACGCCTTCATTTTGGTAGCCGCATAGGGAAGGTAATCATGGTGGCGCGGCTAGGTTGGCATGCTATGGCGCGGTTTGGCGTGTCCAAACTAGGGTTTCGGGCCAAAGGTTAACATGTGTTCTCTGGTAACCTTGGACGGCTAGGATTCCCTCCTGGGATTGAAGGGCGGCCGTTGATTATCGCACGCCTTCGTTTTGGTAGCCGCATAGGGAAGGCCAGCAAGGTGGCGCGGCTAGGTTGGCATGCCTTGGCGCGGTTTGGCGTGGCCAAACTAGGGTTTCGGGCCAATGGTTACCATGCGTTGTCCGGCAACCTTGGGCGGCTAGATTTGCTCCTCGGGATCAAGGGCGACCGTTGATTGTCGCACGCCTTCGTTTTGGTAGCCGCGTAGGGAAGGCCAGCATGGTGGTGCGGCTAGGTTGGCATGCCTTGGCGCGGTTTGGCATGGCCAAACTAGGGTTTCGGGCCAATGGTTACCATGCGTAGTCTGGTAACCTTGCGGCGGCTAGGATTTGCTCCTGGGATTGAAGGGCGACCGTTGATTGTCGCACGCCTTCGTTTTGGTAGCCACATAGGGAAGGCCAACATGGTGGCGCGGCTAGTTTGGCTAGGGGGGCAAGGCAAGGTGCGATTGGCTTGGCGTGTGGGGCCAATGGTTTGGCATGCCGTTGGCACGTGGTGCGGCTAGCATGGCTAAGGGCCAAGGCAAGGTACGGTTTGGCTTGGCATGTGGTGCCAAGGGCTTGACATGTCGTTTGGAATACGGTGCGGCTTGCATGGCTAGGGCCAAGGCAAGGTGCGGTTGGCTTGGCGTGTAGGGCCAAGGGTTTGGCATGCCGTTGGCACATGGTGCGGCTAGCATGGCTAAGGGCCAAGGAAAGGTGCGGTTTGGCTTGGCATGTGGGGCCAAGGGCTTGGCATGCCGTTTGGCATATGGTGCGGCTAGCATGGCTAGGGCCAAGGCAAGGTGCGGTTTGGCTTGACATGGTTTGCTATTGGCGCAGAGAGCGATGCCGGCATGGTTGGCATGCCTGGGCGCGGAGATGTGGCTCGGCACGGTTTTCCATTGGAACAAAGGTGCGGCCGGCATGGTTGGCATGCCTTGGCACAAGAGATGTGGCTGGCACGGTTTGCCATTAGCACAAGGGGTACCTACTGGCATGGCATGCCATTGGCGCAAGGTGCGACACGGGCATGGTTAGCATGCCTTGGCGCGGTAGCATGAGAATATAGGTTTTGGTATAGGTTATGTCAGTTAGTGTTAAAAAGGTACCCCTAATTCTTACGTAAGCATGCTGATTAATTTAATAAATGCGTTAATGGTCATAGTGACGTCATGTCAGGTGCATAGTTTTACGATTTTGACCCTAAGCTAAAAACCACCATCAACAGTGAGCCATCAAAATTTATTTTTAAGATGTCATTTGCTGGAGTGAGCCAGTTATGAACAGTTTGTCTAATAGTGTGATTTTGCATAGAATTTCCTTCTCCTACCCTGATCCTATCACTAAGCTGCAACAAAACATTATTAGCAATTTCAGCGGGCACAAGAGATTTTTTATCAAAAACTTTTGCACATCTAGATTTCCAAATGAGCCAAATTATGAAACAAACAACATCATACCTGTTTGAAATCTTTTGCACTATTGTTTGTTATAAAAAAAACTACGTAACCATTGGTGAATGTCTTGATTCTGTAGTTGCAGGGCTAGACCAGTGTTAACCAGGTTCCATACAGTTCTTATTTCAGTGCAGTCAAAGAATAAGTGTTGTGGTGTTTCATTTGAGGTGCCACAAAAAGGACAAGAAGCATCTTGATATCTAGTGTCTCTGGCCAATCTAGATTTTGTAGGTAAACATATATGCATAAATTTCCAAGCAAAATGGTGGATTTTAGGAGGTAATTTATGCTTCCAAAAAGATTTCCAACAAATCTAAAAGTTATTATTGGTTGGTTTAGCAACTAGCTTTTCATTAAGAATAGCAGTGTATGCAGCCTTAGCAGTAAATTGGCCATTTCTGGCTGGTTCCCATCTGATTCTATCCTTACCTGCTAGAGGAATTCTGATTCTAGTTATATCATTGACAATGTTATCATCAAACAAGCTTTTTAAAGTATCCACTTTCCAGGTTTTTAAATCCTGATCTATTAATTGACTAACAGTAGACATAACAGATGAGAAGAATTGTGAGGGTGGAGGGTTGTGTCTATTTGGAATCCAATTGTCTTTCCATATGTAGACACGGTAGTACCATCACCTATTTCCATAATATAGTGCTTTCTAATTATCTCAAGACCAGCATATGCCTTTCCATATCCAAGATCCATGTTCAGTGAAACTGTCAGTTAAAGGATTAACATTATCAAAATACTTACCTTTCAAAATGATTGCCCATGGTTCATCAGGAGATGTTACCATTCTCCACGCCAGCTTAGTAAGGAGAGCTATGTTTAAAATATCAGTCCTTCTAATATTAAGTCCTCCCATCTCTTTGGGAAGAGCAATATCAGACCAAGCTTTTGGATACTAACCTCTCTCATTTTCCTTTTTCCCCACCAAAATTTCATTTGTAAACTGTCCATTTTATCAGTTAATTCCTTAGGCATAGGAAACACTTTGCTAAATGGTGGCTAGCTAGACTACCTAAGACAGACTTGGTTCATCATAGTTCTGCCAGGAGGAGATAAGAAGATAGAATCCCAGATGTGAAGTTTGTTTCTATAACTATCAAGAAGATGAGCAAAGGATTCAAACTTTCTCTTTTGTAATAGGAGGGGAACACCTAAGTATTTCTCATTTAAAGACATTCTTCTTATGCCTAGAAGGTTACATATATCATTCTTAACATTAATAGGTACCTTATCACTAAAGGCTAAGGCAGATTTTTCAAAGTTCACAGCTTGGCCAGAGAAGCTGCTGAATTTCTTAATAAGAGTTGACAGATTCCTAGCATCTTTAGTTCTAGCTTTAATGAAAATAAGGCAATCATCTGCAAAGAATAAATGAGAAATAGGTGGGCACTTTTTGTTAGATTTAAAACCATGAATAAGATCATTATTTTCAGCAGTTCTCAACCCTCTAGAAAAAGCTTCCATGCAAAGAATAAAGAGATAAGGGGACAAGGGGTCACCCTGCCTTAATCCACTTTGAGGATAGTACACATTACCCGGAGAACCATTAATTAGAATTGATGTGGAAACAAAGGATATACATTGTTCAATCATGTTGCACCAAGCTTGAGAAAAACCCAATTTTTCAAACTATCAATGAGAAAGCACAATTCCACCCCCGTCAATGCCTTTGACATGTCTAGTTTTATATCCACACAGCCATCTTTGGCCTCAGTTTTCTTCATGGAGTGTATAAGTTCATGTGCTATTATTATGTTATCATGAATTAGTCTACCAGGTAAGAAAGCTGTATGTGCATGAGATATGATCCTATGGAGAACATTCTTAAGTCTAGATGCAAGCAACTTAGAAATGATCTTATGGGACACATTACATAAACTAATGGGTCTGAAATCTACTCCACTTTTAGGACAGTTGCTCTTAGGGATGAGAGTAGTGAAATTGTGATTAATCTGTTTTAATAAATAGTTTGAGTGAAAGAAAGACTGAATCATTTTGACTACCTCAGTTCCTACAGTTTCCTACATTAGTTGGTAAAAACCTGGAGGGAAACCATCTGGACCTGGTGTTGTCCATGGTTTCATATCAAAAATAACTTTTTTACCTCATCTGCATCAGGGATAGCAGTTAGCATATTATTATCATCATCAGAAATAACAGCAGTAACATTATTAATGAACATGTCAGAGTTGGGAGGATTGGAAGATTTACTCATGTTACTAAAGTGTCTTAAAAGTTCATTCTCTATGTCACTCCTATCATTAAGCCAAATGCCAAGATTATTTTGCAAAGAATCTATTTGAGTCTTCTGCCTTCTAAAATTAGCTTTATGATGGAAATAAGCAGTATTTCCATCATCTTGGAGTAAGGAATCTTCCTTTCCTTTTTGTCTCCAGAAGTCAGCTTCAATATCATACTAATATTTTAGTTTTTGAGTCAACTCATTAACCGTGCTAGTGTTCCACTGCTTCTAGTACTAGTAAGATCAGACAATTGTGCTTCAAGATTAGATATTTGGGTATGTATGTTGCCAAAATGATGATAATTCCAATGCCTAAGGCAAACTTTAGCATTCTTAAGACAATTAGTTAATTGGAAAGAAGCAGAACCATTATGATCACATTTCCATTCATTTTTTATAATATCAGAACAACTAGGGTCTCTAAACCAAGCTTTATTAACCCTAAATGGTTTTTTTGGGTTGCTTTCTAATTTACTAGTAAGAAGCCTAACAGGCGGTGGTCACTACCTAGAAACAAGAAGAGGTGATAAAGAGCTGCATTATTGTAAATATTAGCCCAATCATAAGAAATAAGATCTCTATCAAGCCTTTCTAAAATTAGCTCACTTCCATCTCTTCTATTCGACCAAGTGAAGGGATTTCCTATATAAGGCATGCTAATCAGCTTATGGTTGTTCAACAGTAAGTTATCGAAAGATCAAGCTCGGATTGGCTTACTTGATTGCCTCCTTGTTTTTCATCCCTATGCAAGATAAAATTTAAATCTCCTATAACAACCCAAGGGTTTTTATGAGTATTCCTTAAGTTACTTAAATGCATCCACTGCCTAGTTTTATCGACATCATTAAGGGCTCCATACAAGCAAGTGATCAAAGAGCTTTCATTCTGACTGTCTATCTTAACAAGGCAATTTATCATATTTAAGCTTCTATCAATAATTTGGACATCAATGTTGTCCTTCCAAAGCAATCATAATCCTCCAGATAAACCAATGGGGTTGAGATAGGCTATATTAGGATATTTATATCTAGCCAGAAGAAATTGCATTCTTTTTTTTTTGCTGATTTTTTTGTCTCGGACAAGAAAATGATATCGGGGTTTTGGGATTTTATAAGCATATGAAGATGGTTCCTAGTATCCTTGTTACCAAATCCACAAACATTCCATGCAATGATTTTCATGTTTTTATGACTGTTTTGTGTATGGGAGAAATTGAAAAAAAGGAAAAGGAATATTAATCTTAAAACAGTGCAAGTTAGCAGTTAAAGATATTAGGTGGATATAAGGATGTACCTTGGTCTCCCTTATGTTGATACTTGTTTGTTTCCCCTCTGATGTGATTCTTTCGTTGCCTGTGTATCCAATTGTTCAATAACCTGAGAGGAACTTGTTGTGGAAGCTGCTACATTTAAGTTATCTTCAGATATCCTGCTTCTTTTTCCTAGCCTCGATGCTTCCTCACCCTCTTCTTCATTTGATAGGTTATCAACTGGTGAAACTATTAGAATGCCATCTTTTGGAGGTATGAAAGGAGCTTTATTGATATCCTTTTTCTGTTGGAAGCTTGGTACAGTTATAGCAGCATTGCGTGATACTATCTTCTTCTTAGCTTCTGGATTAGTAACACCAAAGAAATATGGCTTACTATTTGCCTTTGTGAGAAAATCAAGCTTTCCTTGCAAGCTCCTTTAGTATGTTTCAGGGATGAAACAGTTTGGACAAATGTTATGTGGTTGTTTCTCATAGTAAAATTTTATCCATCTAGTGTAGCCTGCATTAGTTTTTTCCATCACTCCTCTTCTTAAGGGCTCATTTATGTCAATGAGTACACAAACTTTTACACCATCCTTATCAATAGGAATTGCATCTTTTGGCTCAATTGTTGTCACTTCCCCCATCATCTTCCCAATCTTTATCACTGAAATCACGTTCATATGTTCAGGCAGCAGCTTTTTGAGTTGGATCCAGAAATATTGATGATCCCAGTCTAGCTCCTTGTACATAATTTCTGAGTTATAGAGATGCACCACAACTAGGTTTCTGTTAATGCTCCAAGGCCTTGTTACAAAGACCTTATTCTTTGTGTCATCATTCATCAATTTGAACACCATAATATTTTTGTCTATTTCAACCACTTTGACTTCATCTTCAGGAATGAATGACCAAGTGAACTTGATGTGTTGTTGCACGATTTGAAACCCATTGTTCCTCCTTCCATGATAATCATGCCTATAAGACAGTTTTCCCATTCACCAACAACTTCATTGCATTCCTCCTCATTTATTTGATTTGGAGATTCAACATCATCATCCAGATCCAGTGCTGCTTGCTTGAATTTTTCAGCCAAATCAATCACTTTTCCTTCATCTCTTGCCGTCATGATTTTGTAGATAAAGGCAGGAGCTTTGGAATCCTTGTCTAAACTCTCTTTGTTGTTATATTGGGTTAACCCAACTCGATTAGGGTTTGTCTCCGGATAAAAATTGTCTTCTCCACGATATTATTGGCACACAATTATATTGCTGTTATGGTAAAATCTTCTATTCATAGTAACACGATATAACAGTAGTAATCCAAGGAGATAAAACAGGAGTTTGTTGCCATAGTTGTGATGACTAATTTGAATTTTAAATTTCTTTTTCCTCCACCTTTTCCTGCATCGACTTTTCTGCTGGTGAATTGAGAATCGTTCTTGACTGAGTTGATTCCTCTCTTGGTGAAATAACAATGGACACAACACGGCTTCAACAAGCAGCTGGGAAAACAGAGCAAACGCTATAATCATAACATTCAAAAAGGCAAACACCATTGAGGGGTAAACTACATGTAAACACATAAAGGGAGATTTGAGAAGTTAAAAAGATATTTTTTGAAAAATAAGCAAAGGTATCGAAAGTTTAACCCAAAAAAATTATGAATCGATGCTAAAACAATGAAATTCAATCACTATAGTGCTTAAAAATCAAATTAGAATGCATTATTGAATAGAAAACCATGGAAAAAAATGAGGGATAAAGTAAACAAGGATAGAAAACAATCTATTTTGGACTGAGTTGAGATTGCCGATTCGTATAAAGGAGAGAGAAACTAGATTGATGAGATCCGATCAACCTCTCCTGCACCTTTAAAGTTTCTAGGGTTCACTACTTCACTGCAATTTTTAGTTTTCGAAATTGGGAGAGAACGTTTTGACTAGTGAGTCATCATCTTCATCTTCTCAGTTTCATGAATCTACCGAAACCCCTTCAATCTCTTCTCGATTTTCTCTCGAAATTCGTCGGCTCTAACTCTCAGGCACCTCCATCTTTGCTCTTGGTTTCAGCTCAGGTAAAACTAATGATCAGGTGGGTCTTTTACATGGTCTAATAATCAGGCTAATCCTCTTCTATATGTAGGTTGTATCGTTTCCTCTTTAGTCACGATTTTGAGGAAGCATTTCCTAATTCTCTTCAGGTGGTGTTGACAAGAACGATTTTGGACCATAATCCTATTCTGGTGATAACATAGCCGATTATGCCCTCAAAGTCATATTTCAAACTAGATAGGTTGTGGGTAGAACACAACGATTTCGTGAGGAAGGTTGAGCAGTGTTGGGGGGGCTATGGATTATAATAATGGTAGTGCAAGCACTAAATTTTTTCTAAAAATCCAAAACTTGAAACATCTTATCAAGCCATGGAGATTACAGGAGTTCGGTAATGTTTCCGGGGAAAAGCTTCTCTTACGGAAAGAATACATGACATGAATATTTTATAGGAAGTCGGTGCTTTACATCATCAACAACTCGAGGAGAGAACTCAACGCAAAATTAATCTACGGGATATTGATTCAATGGAGGCTAGGAAATGGCATTCAATGGCGACGAGAATGATATTCGGTGGGGAGATTCTAACACAAGTTATTTTCATAGTATCGCAAGTGGAAGGAAGAAGCGCAACACCATTGCGAAGCTGCAAGTAGGAGGTTCAGACGGTTTTGATCCAAGTATTATTAAGGAAGAATTAAGAAGTTTCTACATTAACCTTTTTACCCAAGGCGAAGAGGTGAATTCTTGTACTTGGAATCTTAAGTTTCCTAAAATTAACGAGGAGGATAAAGTCTGGATTGAGCGTGAGTTCATGGAAGAGGAGGTTTGGGACGTGATTAAGAATATGGGTAGTAAAAAGGCGCCGGGACCACATGGGTTTACTACTGGGTTTTCAAGAAATGTTGGGGAGTTATAAAGGATGATCTTATGAGTCTTTTTAAAGATTTTCACAGTATGGATCTCTCGATTGGAGATTCAATTGTTCTTTCATTACCTTAATTCCGAAGAAGGAGGACTCTTGTACGCCTAAAGACTTTAGACCGCTAAGTCTCATAGGTAGTGTTTACAAGATTTTGTCCAAATTGCTCGCAAAGAAGGTTGAAGAAAGTTATGTCGGTTTTTATTTTCAGACTTTCAAGGGGCGTTTATTCATGAAAAAAAAATCCTTGATGGAGTCCTAATTGCTAATTAATGTGTGTACAGTAGATTGAAAGACAAGAAACCTGGTATACTTTGCAAGATCGATATGGAGAAGGCTTTCGATAATGTTAATTGGCATTTTCTATTTACTATTCTTCAGAAGAATGATTTTGGCAACAAATGCATTACTTGGATTCGATGGTGTATTACTTTGTCTCATTTATTAGTTTTATTGAATGGCAGCTCTACAGAGAAGTTTAAACCCAACAAGGGGTTAAGGCAAGGAGATTCATTATCGCCTTATCTTTTTCTACCGGGTGGTAGAGGTGCTTTCTAAACTGATAAACGATGCAATGGAGAGAGGAAAACTTTCTGGGTTTCAGGTAATGGAACATGGCTCAATAATTTCTCACTTACAGTTTGCGGATGATACTCTTATTTTTATTGATGCAATTGTGGAAGAAGTTAGAAGACTTCTTATCATATTAGCGGTTTCCGAAACAATTATTGGGCTAAAACTGAATTTAGATAAAAGCACATTGATCGGTGTGGTGCGGATAGAGTGATTGATACTCTCTCTAAGGAGCTTGGTTGTAAGACGGAGAAGCTTCCTTTCACTTACCTTGGTATGGAAATAGGGGAGCATTAGCGAAGAACCTCTGTCTGGGAGTACGTTTTAACAAGGATAGAGCAGAAATTGGCGACGTGGAAAAAAAGGAAACTGAATAAAGCATGTAGACTTATTCTTATAAAACGTTGTCTTGCTAGTCTACCAATTTATTACTTGTAATTATTTCGTCTTCCGGTTAGTGTGGAAAAGACGATGGTGCGGATTATGCGGAGTTTTTTGTGGGGAGATCTGGAAGATAGGAGGAAGCTAGTTTGGGTTGGTCGGTCTAAAATTTGCATGCCTAAAGAAAATGGTGGTTTGGGAGTGAAGATTCTGAGAAATACTAACCAATAT
Organism: Papaver armeniacum; assembly: GCA_023531295.1. Taxonomy (NCBI): domain Eukaryota; kingdom Viridiplantae; phylum Streptophyta; class Magnoliopsida; order Ranunculales; family Papaveraceae; genus Papaver; species Papaver armeniacum. The sequence goes on along the minus strand of JAJJWW010015488.1, from coordinate 130,891 downwards.
CTGTTAATTAAATGGATTTGGAGATTCTCAAAGAACAAAAATATTTTGTGAGGGAAAATAGTGAACCAGAAGTTCAAGAGATGTCCGAATTTGTTAATGCCAGATGTTGATAGCAAGTCTCAGTTCAGGAGTTTGTGGAAGAACGTAGTGAATATGGTTCCAATTGTTCAACAAATGGCTCATTTTACAGTGGGGAACGGAAAAGGGATGAGGTTTTGGAAGGATAAATGTCTAGATAGAGGGAGACTTCAAGATTTATTTCCGGTTATTTTCAAGGCGGCCAAGGCGAAAGATGCGTCAATAGCAGATATGATTGTGAACAATAGATGGAATTGTGATTTCAGGTGGGTTTTGAGTGCAAATGAGAGGTTAGAGTGGGACTTGCTTAGACGTGACTTCCCCGTTCCGGAGTTAGTGGAAGTTGAGGATGAAGTGAATGCTATGGAGAATTTTAGTGCTAAGAAGTGCTACGAGATTTTGACAGGTAACTATCCCCCTGTAATTTCGATTCTCATTTATGGAAGAGCTATATTCCAGTAAGCTTCATTCTTTGGGCAAGTTTTCATGATTCTCTCCCTACCAGAGACATGTTAGTGATTTATGTGTTTTTTGCAACGATGAAAAAGAAACTTATGATCATATGTATCTACATTGTACGTATTCTTTTGCGATATGGGATTATTTTATCAAGGCTTTTAAGATTTCATGGCCGATGCCAAGAACTTTGTTACAACTGTTTTGAAGCTTGGTATACCAATATGCTAAAAGGAATGGGGAAGGAGGTATGGAAAATTATTCACTATGTTATTTGTTGGATATTATGGAAGGAACGAAATGGGAGAATCTTTGGTGGTCGCCAGAAAAGTATTGCGGAGAATATTGATCTTGTTATGCAACTTGATGTCTTATGGTCATGTGAGACAGAAAGAAAGTTGATGTCTTATGGTCATGTCTGATTGTGTTATTTTTATACTTGTATGAAAGAAAGTTGTATTAGCACCACCCTCCTTTACTCACTTCACTCTAGATTTGGCTCTCATTAATTCATTATATTTTTGGGAAACAACTTCATGCCTGCCTCTAGTTGTTACCAAGTTATTAAGTAATACAATATTTTTAGGATCAACATCATACAACAATGAGGCAAAGAATACATCCTCTTCCATGGTCTTCACTTTTAATCTTAAGTCACCAAATACTTCTCAATTCCATTTCTTGATAATTTGCTTGAGTCTTTTTAATTTATTTTAAAAGGGAAAAGTTGGGTTACCTGCAATGTCTTCTCTCCATGATTCTTTGATCAGGTCCAAAAAGCCAGGATGAGAAGTCCAAATAGATTGATACCTGAAAGTGGCATTCACTGGTTTAGAAAGAATTAACGACTACACCAAACAGGGAACCATGATCTGAAGTACTCCTAACTCCCACCTTATAACACCAACCTTCATACCTCTCCAACCATTTTATATTATAGAATGTTTTATCAAGATCACACATAATTCTCTTCCTTCCAACCCTATAACTACACCAAGAGTATTTAATTCCAGTTCTTGTAGGTTGTAATAAATTACAAGACTCTACACAGTCCCTAAAGTCTTGCATTGATGCTCTCAGAGGTCTTATACCTCCCACTTTTTCTTCACAACTTAATACTACATTAAAATCTCTTATGATCAACCAAGGAAGATTCATTTCACTATTTTCCATCAACGCCTCCCACAAGTCTCTTCTGTCAACATTAACACATACAGCATGAACATCTGTCACTAATACATCTCTAACTTTTACTATAACAGCTTGTCTTGTAGATGACACCACCACGCGTCTTGATAAAGAAGAATGCCATAACAGCCATATATTTCCTTTAGCACTATCACTAGAGTTGTGAATAATCATCTGACTCATACCATGGAGTTTCGGACTCTTAGTACCACTATTAGATACTCTAATTTTGGGTTTAGCTACCCAAAGTAAAGATGGACTAAAATTATTAACTAAATTTCTTAGTTTGTCTTTGGCTTGAACTCTTTTCAAACCTCGGACATTTCAAAATACCAATCTCATTGAGATTGAGTGATATGAGAAGCATTAGAACTTTCCGCACCAGTATTTGATTTAACTGAATTAGTGGGTTGTTTTCTTGTTGTTACATTAGGTATACCTTTAACAGGTTTACCTACAACTTTAGAAAACACTTAATCTTGTTTTTCAACTACCTCAATTAAGGCTTTAAATTTTACTTGGAGCGGTAATATTCTTATTAACAGTGCCACCATCTACTGGAGGATTACCAACCTTCCTAGCCTTAGGATTTTTACCAGCCACTTCTTTCCCACCCTCTATGTTTGCCACTTCAGAATTAATATTAGATGAAACTTCAGCAGCTTATCAACTCATCTGATGCACCATTTGATAATATTGGAGCCACACTAACAATTTTAGGTAATGATGGAATACTTGTCCCCACATTAATAAGTTTTTCAATAGATGGTAAAGGAAATTCTTTATGAGACTCTAAAATACTAGTAAAACCATTATCCTTCCTTAAAGAAGAAACATTAGGAATTATGGGTGCAATGATAGCATCCACTTCTTCACCTTCACTCAAAAAAATCTTCACAAATCTGTGAATGAACCAAATTCTTGCCACCACTAGGAGAAAAACAAATATCAAACCTACCAGAATTCTGCACTGTAACTTTTTTAGGAGTATATCTCCATTGTTGTTTCTGAATAATTTGAGTCTTCTCCCTTTGTACATATTCCTTCCTTTTCAACCTACATTCTGTAACCAGATGCCCTATTATTTTGCAGTGGTTGCAAAACTTGGGAATTTTGAGGTTCTAACAGCTTGTTCAAGCTTGCAATATTTTGACTCTACCCAAACCTTATTAGGGATAGCATTTGCCAAATCAATTTCCACTAAAATACTAGCATAATAACCAATCTCTTTATTTAATGTAGTTGAATCCACACGAATTGGTCTTCCAATTGCTCTACCTATGGGCATAAGTATATCCTCTTGGTGACTGATTTCATTTGGAATTCTTGTTCAATTCTACCTTTCTAATATGTCGAAATAAGTGCTCACTCTATGGAACAATTCATATGACAGTAAATATACAAGGATATTTGAGCCTAAGAATTTAGTGAGAATGGCCTTTGTCACTGGAAAGGTTCTTCGTTGTAGTGAATGAGTATACGAATTCAACGAGCTAAGAATCACTCGATTCCGAGTTATAACGAAGAAGTTATGAGTGATTTATTTAAAGCAAAACTTATTATGTGTTGCAGTCATTAAATCAACAAATTTAAATTAAAGGAAATCAACAAAGGTGTAGAGTTATGAAATTTCCATAAGACTAGTAATTACTGATGAGATCTCAAGCAACGTAGTATATATCTGCCTAAATAAACCTGGCTAAATTGGGGCCTATGGTGATTAATTGGGGCCTGTGGATTTTTTTCATCCACCCCATAGAGAATGATACGGGGTGTCTAAGTTTGATGAAACTACCATTTTACCCTCTATAAAATTTTAATGTTACTAATTTATCCTCATTAAATCCTAACAAAAAAAAAAATCAAATCAAATCAAATCAAATTCACTTCCATTTCCATTTCCATTTCCATTTCCATCAAAATTAAGAATTCAAAATCAAACAAAAACAACCAAATTCACTAAAATAGGTAATTTTTCGTTTTAACTCGAATCGGGTATTTTTCTATTAACCCAATCCCCTAGAGTAGGTTATAATAACATGTAATCACTCAAACAATCCAACTTTTTTAAATAAAATTTTTTAGGTTTATAACAATCGGTCTACGTCAATGCACTTTTAAACCGATTTCATTTAGAAACGGTTGTTGTTTATGCCCACAAAGACCGATTGTCCTGGATGACATTCTGGTTGGAGGAAATTGAACCCGAATCGGACTACGTTAATGCCCACATAGCCCGATTCTGGTATGGAAGAGATAATTGTTTTCCTATGTTTTTTTTTGTTAGAGTCGGTTTACACGATACATATATAAAAACCGATTCCTGTTATGCAATGTTAGGAATCGGTTTTTATATATGTATCGTGTAGACCGATTCTGGTTAACCAAAAAAAAATTTAGTTAATACTCGATCATAAAATGAGTATGAATTCATACTCGATTTCATTTCGATTAAAAATGAAAATAGTTTTATATGCTAAAATGAGTATAACTTTATACTCGAATTGAAAACGAGTACAACTTCTTAAACGATTTGAAACTGAGTATGACGTCATACTCATTCTAAACTCGGGTATAAAATGAATTTTAATTTTATTTGATGTTTAAAAACACATAATTCACGAGATAAAAAAAAAAATTTACCCACGATCGGTTTATGTTGAGCCCATATAAAACCGATTCTGGATGTCGGTTGATTTTCATGTCCATATAAACCGATTCAGGTAGAAGCAAGTTTCGGAAAATCTATGTATGTTTTTGAGGTTACAATCGGTTGATACCAATGGCAACATATACCGATTTTGAGTTGGTGTTCTTCAAAAATTTTCAAATTTTCAAATTTTTTCATGTTCAGATGATTGATTAACACAAGTTAGTTTCACATCTAACATGATATTTTACCACTAATCATCCGAATTAACACTAATTAATCAGGGGTAAATTAGCCATTAAAAAATAGTTGGTTAAGGGGCTTTTCATTTTACTTCAAAATGTCTCTTTTTTGTCACGTAGTGATTGGCCCAAATTAATCTTTATAGGCTCCAATTTAGCCGGGTAAATAAACCTCATTTGATTGGGGGCCGGACATTTTAATTGGGGGCCAAGCACTAGAGGACAAAAAAGGTCACCCAATCCTAATTTGGGTCACCCCTTATAAAAATATTTTCTAAATGGCTAAAATGCCCCCAGTGATTAGTATTAAGATTTAATTAAGTTGATTAGTGTGATAATTTTGTTTAGATAAAATCGGGTTTGGGATTAAAATTTGGGGAAATTTTAGTTTTGGGTTTTTTTTTTTTTTTTTAGAAGAAGAAGAGTAGTTTTGAGAGGAAAAAACTAGGGTTTTTAGAAATGAGTGATTCAAGTGAAGGGAATGAGGTTGGTGAAGGTTCAAACAATAACCATGATTGTGTTGATGGTGAGATTTTCTCTAATAAACCTATGGATTGGATGTTTGATGAAGAGATGTTAATGGAGGAAGCCATGAATAATGGTGGAAATGAAGATCCTCTTGCTCAAAATGAAGGAACCAATCCCTTAAAATGAAGAACCCGAGCTCAAAACAATCAGATAAACTTCATATACTCTTCAAATTGTCTGAATGGTGCTCCAAGTGGTCGATTCATGGTCACTATGGAACTACTCGTAGTGAGGGTCGTTATAGTCGGGTGTTGTATACGCCAACGACCCTAAAGAGTCGTCATCTTGTTGACACACATGGCGGCGACTCTAACTGCAACTTTTAATGGTGATGAAAAATCGTCAAGGTGGTGTGTTAAACCATGACGATTTTATATTGTTCACCTAGAGTCGTTAGTTGATTCGTTTAATACCCGGACGACTCTCGAATCCAAACTCTCGTATAAAAGGCCATTTTTGTGTGTTTGAGTCGTCATAGGGATATTCTGATATACTGACGACCCTAACCAACCATTTATAATTCACCTAGAGTCGTTAACCAATAACAAAGGGTCGTCAAAAGCGGGGTCGTCATTTTCAACCTAATACTGAATGACTCTATTTTAGGGCAAAAAATGTTAAAGTAAGCGTAATTAGGTCGTCATCTTCATCCTAATACACTAACGATTTTCATAGAATCGGCCTGCAAATGAAAAGTCGTTAGGGTTTTCATTTCGATACTAACGACTCTTACACCTGAAATTTCGATACTAACGAATACAAGGTAGGTTTAAGTTCATATACCTTCTAATTGGAGCCATAACTTTCTTGGGTTTTGATTTTTGGCGTGCGATTACGCCATGAATCGGTTGAAGAAAAAAATTCTTCAAAATAGTCGTTAATGGTGGTGGAGAAGAGAACGGGGAGGAGAGGAAGATGAAGAAGAGAAGCCTAATTAAGGTTTCTAATTAAGGTTAACTGATTTTTAATGTTTAGTTTTAGGTAAGGGTAAAACAGTCTTTTCAATATCGGATTACTACGCCCCTCAAAAAATTGGGGTGCAAATAAAAAAAGTTGTGGCCCCTAATTAAAATGGTTGGCCCCCAATCAAATGAGGTAAATAAACTGTGACCCAACAAGATTCGAGTTCAGCTCCAATACCAATGCCTTCAATCTCGTGTTGAGGAACATGGCTGCATTACTAATGGGTCCCACACAAGAATCCCCGTTCCACAGCTAGTTCAATGCTCTCTCAAACGGGACGCAACCAATAGGTGGAACGTGGAATGTTTTGAATTTTGAACTTTCTAGCACCAAGTTTATACAATGTCTGCGTACAACAAGTTCACCAATTTGTTTTAGTACAGAAGATTGAGGGGTAAAAAAAGAAAGTAACTTTGAGGTAGATTTTTATTCTTACCGGTAATTGAAGTCTATATTTCCAGATAATTGAATCTACAAATGCGTATGCGTCTAGAGGAATCAACTCTTGATTGAGTTTCTTTTTTTTTCTCGGCCACTCCTGATTGAGTATTGAAACAAGTGGAGTGAAACAGTTGAGACCGAATCATTTGAACCTATACCAGCACTAAAGAGAGATTTGGAGAAAAGCTGGGTAGCCGAAATAGACCTCGAGATTATATATTGCCTTGAATTGGCAAAATTATCAATTTGTTCATCCATCCTAAATCGGTGTCCCTGCATTTATCTGGATGATTAAACAGTTGAAAATGAATTTTTACCAAATCTATAATTAGAAGCAACCAAAGGTTTACTAAACTTACAAACATAAAACCAGAGTGATGAAGAACTCTACTACCACCAGATGCATGATTGACTCCATGAAAAACAACTCCTTCTGCAGTAGTTGGATCATTGTAAGGTGGAATCAGTTCTTAAACCCCAATCCTTGGCCTACAAAAAGAAGACAACGACAACTTCTAAATTCACTGGCGGTGGTTGGTATTTGAAATTTGAATGCCCAGCAGGGTTATCAATATCGACCAGTAGGTACCCCACCCGGAAAATCGATTCCATTAGGTTTCATATTTTGCGATGTTAATAAAGTCCGGTAGAAAATATGGATACTATAGGAGTACGTTTGGCTCCCCATAACTCCAAATGTATGTGTAATATAAAACTCGGATTCTTCTCTTGTATTCCAAATAATAAGGAAACCAACTTTGTGAGCTTGCAACTTCATGCGCATGGCTGTAATATTCTAACTTCTTATTAAAAGCTCACTCAATTTATGTGCTGATGCAACTTCATTATCAGTAATGAGATAAGCTGATAAGATATGTGAATCATTATTCCATCTTTGAAAATATAGTAATAACTTACAAGCTCCAATCCCAAACCAAATATGTCCAGTATCAAATCAAAATCAAAATCAAGACGGAAAATAAAAATCAAGATGGAATCTGGAACTTCATTTCCACATATATCAAATACAAATATCAGATGTCCCAACTTTTACAAACTCTCACTCCAAATCAGAGTCTGAAAAAAGATCCATACTTTGGAGCTGCTCGGTATCTGTAAAAGTAAATCTTGTTCTGCAGCAAGATAATTCAACAGTAACTAACTCATCGTGCAGAGTCTGAGGTTTGGAGCTGGTCGGTATCTGTAAAAGTAAAGCTTGCTCTGCAGCAAGATACTTTAACGGTAACTAACTCATCATGCAGAGTCTGAGGACGATGTACTGTTTCACAAAGAGGACAGGTCATACTAAAGGCATTTAGGGTATTGAGACGGTACTTCACATCAAAATGTATCCTTCTATCCCTTCGGTCGACTACTGACCTACTACAACCACTATCCCTAAAGTGGAATTCTACACCAAATTTGTTGCAACAACGAACTAATATGTCACCATAATCTATTGGAAAAATTCCATCTACTTTCGCGAAGGGATTCACATTGACGTTTAGTTGGTAGCAGAAAGGACACCGAATTTCAAATACCTGACCTTCTTTTCCAACATCCACATGAAGCACCAACGGAAATTCTGTATCACCACCATGACTGTAATCATCATCGTTACTGTCATCGTCACTACTATCATCGCCATCATCATCGTCGCTACTATCATCAGAATAACCATGGTCTTCCTCTTCCTCTATACCATCATCCATGTAATCCTCCACACCACCACCAGCAATATCAATATCAAACACACTGTCCTCCAGATCATCTCCATCAATACTTGCTGAGCTTGGCTCCTTTGCAACCAGGAAAAAATATACAAGAATTAGTCCTGGAAGAAAAGAGGACTTTACCAAGAACTTGAACTACGACGAAAAATCATTACAATCACCTTTTCAAACAAACTGCCACAGATTTCAGCATGAGCTTCTTCAACAGTTTTCTGAGGAATGCAGAGCAGAACCCGTGTCGTAGCAAAGCAGCAACATGTGCCTCTTCCAACTCTCCATCAGCAACAGACTGCTGAAGCTTTTGCAGTAAATTTCTGAAAATAAAATGCCATAAGTAAACCAGTGCAGATAACTCAGTCCAAAAATCCTTTCACGGTCAAGAGAGGTGATAATTATAATCATATATGATCCAACATTTCCTTCATTAGCAGATCGGTGCGCAGCATTTGTGTTTAAAAGAGCACACCCTAAGCCATTTTACACTAATTGACAATATAAAACACAAACAAAAGAAGATTTTCATTCATCCTATCATCCAACATTGACCAGAAAGAGAAATACTGAATAAGAGACAATCTTGATTCTATAACTGCTACCGCTGTTGATTGCTAACCAATCGAACAAGACAGGATGGGGCATAAATACAATTAATACCTTTGTGAACTTCAGTGGCCTTATCTGGATCGAAATACAAGTCTTTGCAAAGATTTTGAAGGAATGCTGCTTTGCTATCTGCAGCATCTAGTGCACCACTGGCAACTGCCTGAGTTAGCGTAAGGTGATAGAATTCTGAAGTAACTTCCAGCTTAATGGAATCAGCCTCTCTCTTGCTTAACCCAAAGATGTTCTTTAAATGGTTCAATGACATGAGCTACAAGAAACACAAAGAGGAAGTGACTCCACAGTACACAGGCAAGGTCTGGCATAGAATTAGAGTTTATTCAAAGTCCACCTGACCTGATCACCATAAAAAATTTGTATACCCTTTTCTTTGTAAGCGCATTAGCATGTCTACACAAAAATATACCCCTACCTCGAAACAATAAGTTGTTTACTAATTTCAAGCTGATAGCTTCTCTTTCTGTGCTATGACTTCATTTTACAGAAGCATGAAATAACCAAACAGTGTCTATACTAGGAATGGTAATAAACAGATTCTTCACATGTCCTTACAAACCAACTTTTCGTTGCTATACTCGGTTGCCTACTACAGCCATGTAATGACTCTTTCGTTGCTTTCAATAATAATAATAATTCATATATTGACTCTGTATATCAAATTAGATATGTATTATAATCCAATTAAACGAAGAGAACTACAGTCCTACAATTATCATCATACAATGATGATGAAATCCAAGTCAAAAAGCTTAATACCTGGCTTTCTTTCATTAGACCATTCAAGTAAGATTCAGCAACATATGAACCGTATACAAGCTTTAAGTCATTCCTATTTCTGTCACTCTCATAATCACCGCCTAAATCCATAAAAGAGCACCAACACCAGGTTACATGGACGTAAATAAGCAAACCAGATAAATAACATTGGTGCAAAATTTTAATGGATGTGTACCTAACAAAGAAACAGGTCCCACACCAAGGGCAAAGCGAGCAGCTTCTGGGTGGTTGCTTAATAATGTAAGCTTGTTATTAAATGCAAGAATCTTCTCAAGCTCTTCAACAACTAGTGTTGCTCCCATCCTGCCAATCCAGATTTAATCAGACAAGATCTAAATAACGACCTAAGATGCAGATAACTTCGGTCATACAATGATCTAAAAATGTATCCTTTTCTTAATTACTAATACACATACTTGAACTCTTGAAGTAAAAATAACAATGGCATTAAAACTGCATGACATATGGAAGTATACAATGTAGTTTGTTAAACAAGTAATAGTGAACATACACAGGTCCTGTTCTTGACTTGATGACATCCAATGCTATAGAGATATTCTCCTCAACCAGTTTGCGAGTGTGCACTCTAAACATGTCTGCCGCCAGCTGTAAGGAAGCACATAAATAGATTTATATAATCGGCTCTTCATCACACAGTAATGAAATTCTGCAGAACAGGACCTAACTGGAAAAACCAGCCAAAAGAAAACAGAATAGAGGATTACCTCATCAGAAAGCTGATACTGCAGTTGTGCTTTTCTAAGTTTAATAAGCTCTTCTTTATTAACATCTACAAAATAAGTTAGACCTTTTACTACAGTCAAAAGTTCCAATGCAGCAAAGCATAAAATAGAATTATTTGTAGATGCAAATCGCAATACTAAGAACAAGGACTTATCGTGGCACTTAACGTGGTCCCACAATACACTAAGTAGGCCACAACAGTTATTATGATATTTAGATTTCTATTAAACCACAAAAAACATATCAACGGTATCTGGATACTTTCTAGCATAACATCTGATTGACCAATAGTGCTTATTCACATGGTAGGATCTGTATCTAACAAGACTTTATATAAAAGCTTTGGAGAAATGCTATTTCCTACCTCTAACAATAGATTTCAACTTGGAGGAATACGATCGCTGAGCATTGGCAATTCTCCTATTACCAAAGGGCCTTGACGTCGAAGCTCCTGAGGCAGCCTCATTTGTAAGACGCAGTCCATGTGCTAGTTTCCTAACGTTAGCTTTGACATCAGGATCATCTCCACCAACACCAGCTGATATAGCCTCCTTCACTACCTGAAAAAAGCTATAAAAATTAGCCCTGTCAACCATATAAGTTATAACTACCAAAAACACTAGTGGCTATAGCTTATATATATATATATATAATCCACAAGAAAACAAAGATTTTATCACTACTTGAACTACAAAGAACATCATTACAATCACCTTTTCAAACAAACTGCCACAGATATCAGCATGTGCTTCCTCTGCGGTTTTCTGAGGAACGCAGAGCAGAACCCGTAATCGCGACAAAGCAGCAACATCCGCCTCATTCAACTCTCCGTCAGCTAGAGACTGCTGAAGCTTATCCCGGTACATTTCTGAAGATACAAAACCACAAGTAAACCAAAAATTCTTTCACGGTCAAAGAGAGGTGACAATCACAATCATATGATGCAACATTTCCTTAATCAGCAGATCCCTCCTAGCAAAGTGATTGGAGTTAACTTATATTTGTCTCCAAAAGAGCACACCCCTAAGCCATATTAAAATTACAGTATTGTCAATATATACCACAAACAAAAGAAGTAATCTGCTCATCATATTATTCAGTAATGAACAGAAAGGAGAAGAACCGAAGAAGAGAATCTTGAAGATATAACTGCCACCACTGTTGATAGCTAACCAAATGCACAAGACATAATGGGACTAAACTACAGTTAATAGTTAATACCTGTGTGTACATCAATGGCTTTATCTGGATTGAAATTCAACTGTTGGCAGAGATTTACAAGGAACGCCGCTTTGCTATCCGCAGCATCTAGTGCACCACTAGCAACTGCCTGAGCGAGCCTAATGCGATACAATCCTGACGTAACTTCTAGCTCAATGGATTCAGCTTCTAGTTTGCCTAAACCAAAGATGTTCTTCAAATGGTTCATAGACACACGCTACAAGAAACACAACGAGAAGTTGACAGCTTCCCTTTCAGTACTATGACTTAATAAATCCATAGAAGCATGAAATAACCAAACAGTGTCAATACTAGGAATGGTAATGAACGGATTCTTTCAAGTGCTTGCTAATCCACTTTTCAAGTATTAGACATCTTTGTGCCTCCAAAATAAAGTCCAAAATTATAATCATATATTAACTCTCTATATGAAATTAGATATGTATCCAAAAGAACGAAAGTCCTACATTTATATTATTATCATACGATCATGATGAATAACAAGTCAAAAAATTTAATACCTTGCTTTTCTCTATGATACCACTCGAGTAAGATTCAGCAACATATGATTTGTATACAAGCTTTAAGTCATTTATTCTTTTGTCACCCTCGTAGTCACCCCCTAAATCCATATAAGAGCACCAACACCAGGTTACATGAATGTAAATAAGCAAATACCATGTAAAGAACATTGTTCGAAACTTTCAGCGAATGTGTGTATGTACCTAACAAAGAAACAGGTCCCACACCAAGGGCAAATCGAGCAGCTTCTGGGTGGTTACTTAATAATGTAAGCTTTTTGTTGAATGCAATAATTTTCTCAAGCTCTTGAACATCTTGTGTTGCTCCCATGCTGCCAATCCAGATTTAATCAGACAAAAGATCTAAATAACGACCTACGATGCAGACAACTTTGGTCATGCAATGATGTATCTTCTTCTTAGTTACTAATACAAAAAACATGCTTGACGTAAACATAACAAAGGAATTTGTGGTACAGTACCACGTAAGGACATATGAAAATTGCATGACAAATGAAAGTGTGTAAAGTAGTTTGTTAGACAAGTAATAGTGAACATACACAGGTCTTGTTCTTGACTCTATAACATCCAACGCTGTTGAAATATTTTCCTCCACTAGTTTGCGAGTATGCTCTCTAAACATGTTTGCAGCCAACTGCAAGGAAACAGATTTTAGCATAGGAATAGATTGATATAATCGGCACTTCATGACACAGTAATGACATTTGCACAGAACAGGACCTAATGGAACTGGGAATACCAGCAAAAGAAAACAGAATAGAGGATTACCTCATCAGAAAGTAGATACTGGAGCTGTGATTCTCTCAGTCCAATCAGTTGGTGTTTATCAACATCTACAAAATATATTAGACCTTTTATTACAATCGAAAGTTCCAATGCAGCAACCAGTCAGATAGAATTATATGTAGCCTTATATGTAGCCTTGTTGAAAAATGAACAACAAGAAATTATGGTGGCACACTAAGTAGGGGATAACACTATACTCTCTATGAAAACACTGGTAAATGGAATTGAATACCTCTATCAATTGATTTTAACTCAGATTTATACAATCTCTGAGCACTTTCATGAATTAACCTTCTTGGATTGATATTAGGGAATGTCCTCTGAGCAGATACTCTTGATGTAGATGCACCGACGACATTTTTAGATTTGGAATTTTGAGATGTTTTAGCATCTCCATCGAATACCTATAATCAAAACCTAAACCTAATTAGGATCATAAAGTAAAGGAACTAAATCAGAGAACGAAAATTTCAATTTACCTTTTCAGTTAAGTTGATATGTTGATTTTCTTTGTCGATAATCCTCCTCCTCGTAGGAGATACATGCGAGGATTTAGAGCAGAAATTCATGGGAATTTTGTTGGTTAGGGAAGTTTTTTTTCTCAACAACATTGTCGGAGATTAAGAGGAAACTGATATTATGTGTGCGCAGAGAAGATGAGGATCAAAAATGCGAGGTCAGATACCTGATAATCTTGTTTTAGATCTTAAAATGAAAAAGAACCAAAAACAATTTTCAGATCTAAAACTAGAAGAGGGAAATAGGAAAAAACTTAGAAAAACTTGATCTCTCCCGACAGACCAGCTGAGAGGTATTTATATGTCTTGAGAACACAAAACATAAAGCGAGTCACACGTGGGTCATAATTCCTCTTAAGACTATTTCATTAATCAATTAAACATTGGAGAGAAAAACAAAATACAAAAAAGTGACCCAATAGCGTGATTCGGGCGATAAACGGATCAACTCAACCTCCTTCAAACCAAAAAAAATTCCATTCACCTGCAACCCTAAATCCCTATCCATCCGCCATGTTTACATCAATTCTTATCAACTAAACCTCATATTCACCGGCCCTTCCAAGATGTAGTCGAATAAGTTATAAGGGAGTCTCGATTAAACTCGTGTTGTTTTCTTAACCTAATTCTATAGTCTTCTTTTATTTAACCTAATTTGATTTGTTACGGTTTCGTCAATGGAATTTCTCTCAATTGATTACCAACTGATGATTTCCAAAGAATTGGGTTGGTCAAATTTAAATTTATACCCTGATTTGATCTGTTCTCAAAAGATCTGATACGCCTCCATGAAAATCACTTTCATAATGAACTTCGCCTTTTATCTCTCGCTAATCCACGAGGGTCCTCAATACGGCGGGTCTTAGCTACAAGTACCAAGGAAGCACTGTTCACTCCTCTGATGGTTTTGCTGTCTTCTCATATAAATTTTTATTCTCTCTTGAAGAAGCAGAATTTGAAGTGGCAAAAGGAGATTTTAACAGGTAATTCTAAGCCTATTTCTAGCTGTAACCATTTTCACATCTTCAATTACAACCCCATGTTTCCTGCAAAACATAATAATCACATAACCAATTTAAAATTCTTTTCAATTATGAATCTAGTTGATCTCTGCTCAAATCAGTCTATAAATACTTCACAAACCTTCATATGTTTTCGTTTCTCTTTACTTTTATGTTTTTCTCTATGGCTAGCAGTGTTGCTAGAAATGTTTCTTATAATAGTTTTAGTAATTCTCATGTTAGGAATGCTCCCATTCCTGTTAGACATTGGCAAGACCAATTAGTTGGATGTTTTTTAACAAAAATGAACAAAAACTCCTTTTTCCTAAGGAATGCTTTGAAATATAGATGGAAGTTGCTTGGTGAAATTTCAGTTAGCAAACTTGGTAGAGGTTATTACTTGATTAAGTTTGAATCCGAGAGATGAAATGCTTTTTGTTATTAGACAAGGAACTAGGGTAATTTATGGAGACACTTTCTTATTTCAACCTTGTACCATTCTTGTACTCCACGAAAACTATGAAATCACCACTTGAAGTTTTGAGATTTCCCTTCACAAACTCTACCCCGAGCAAACTAGATTCATTAATGTATTAGAACTCACTAGAGAATTTGGAGAACTAGTAGCATATGAAGATACTACTCACCACTACAATGGTTACAGCACCATGAAAATTAGGCTTAGAATCAATATTTATCAACCACTGCCATCTGGTACTTCTGCTCATAATGATAGAAGAAGCACCAACTGGATTGACTTTATCTATCAAGATCTTCCAAGATTGTTTTGCAGCTACTGTCGCAGACTTGGCCATGAGCATCAGTTTTGCATTGATTTGTATTTGCTCAATCACCAACATCTGTTTGCTGAAGATCCTCCACAAGCACCATTTCATCCTCAGATTCAAGCTCTTGTACCATTCATTGAACAAGAACATGATGATGATTATTATCAAGACATGATCCACAATGTGGACTTTGAAGACCCTGATCCAAAGTGGAGTGACTGGGGCTCAAACCCTTTTGGTTCTCCTGCATCATGGAGCTAAACAAATCAGCAATCTCTTTTTTTTGATGGAGAAGGTACCAAAGAAAAAGGCTTCCACTCCGATTCTTCGACTCTGCAAAACCATTTACGAAGCATGGCTTGTTCCAGCAATAATTTTGAAGATACAATTCATGATCCGGATCATTTTCCACCACCTCAGCCACCACTTCAAAATACTTTGAATTAGTGCGGCCTTTGACCCCTTCCATTTTCCTTGTTTCGGACATTGAAGAATCGAACTCATATCAGTTGAACTTGAAACCCGACCATTAAAAGACACAACCACGACCAGAAATCATACCTTAACAATACCGGCATTGGTTCATCCTCGGTCAAGATTCATCAAGAGTAGTCACTAATGAAGATTTTAAGCAATGGACGAATCTCTGTCGGCCCGATAAAAGATTCAAGCATGACTCCTTGGAAATATCAACAATTTGAACATTCTATCGGTTCCATTATCTCCACCTTTAACACTACTTCCATTGAAGAAAGCTCTCTTCATCCAAACCTCCATTATAGTGCCTGCAGCCACTGAATAATCACAACACCAGACTACGTAATCAGATTCACCCAAAGAAAAAGAAAATGACTCATTCAAGGGTCGGTGGATATCCTAACTCACATATCACTCTTATCACTTGTGTTTTTTTTTTGTTCACTCTGTTAATAATCATCCCTATATGTATAATATGCTTGCTAGTTATATTAGGCTAGATCTCAACCTGAAATTTGGTGGTTACCACCTTTTTGCTTGCTCAACTTTCAATGTTACATAGAGATTTCTTGGGTGTGTATGCATATACTTATTTGTGAATTAGTACTATATAAACTACCAATCCGTGTTGTTAAAATCTCTTAGCATTTCTCCAGCCTGCTGTTTTTTGATTATTCTTAAAATTCCTTTAATATTGTCTCGTAAATTCTTGTTTGATCGAACTAGAATGCTTTCATACACACAATGAATAATCTTAGAGATCCTTTTGACTGCTTAACTACTCACCCCAATTCCTCTCCATTTGATGAACTTTTCTTCCTTTCCTCTGATTTTCAAATCTTTTAATTTTACTTGCTTCATTCTAGTAATTCCAATTTCATATCAAAATCAGGCAATTTCCATCCTATATTCTACATTTCCTTGCTATAAATTTCACTAACTTATTCACCTTTCCTTATCTTCTTCAACTGATTGTCTAACCCCTTTTTTTCTTATTTTCACTAGAAACATATGTGTTGTATTTCCTCTTCTCTTGCAGACATCATCAAGCCCTTTTAAAGTTTACAATTCTTCCCACATCAATCTCCCTCCACCATACTACAACAAAAGCCCACTTAATCTGCCACTCAATACCTATTACAACAAAACCCATTTAAAATCATACACAAAATATCACAATGACAATCTTAGCTTTGAATTGTCGAGGCATAAACCTTCCTCCTTCTATTCAACACCTAATAGGACTAGTCTTTCAATACAAACCTAGCATAGTATTCCTTTCTGAAACTTTAGCTAAGGAACAACATATGAAGAGATTATCTTCAACTCTTCAACTCAATAATTGCTTCACTGTTCCAAAAATTGGAAATCGAGGTGGACTTTGCTTAATGTGGGAAGACAAACTAAATATCCAAATTCTATTCCAATCTCGAAACTACATCCATGCAAAAGTAACACCACCACTCCCAGAACAACCATGGTTTTGCACCGGTATATATGGCCCACCGCATCCAGATACCAGGAAAAATCTCTGGCAAGAATTTCCAACAATATTCAACAGTATCAACCCATCCATACCTTGGCTCTTAATAGGAGACTTCAATGACATCCTAGATCAATCAGAAAAAAAAAAGGAGGAAGACAAGTAACATATGCTCAATCTCAACCGCTTCTCACTCTAATGGATCAGATGGGGCTTATAGATCTAGGCTTCCGAGGAGACCCCTACACCTGGACAAACAACCAAATGGGGAAGATAACATTCTAGAAAGATTAGATAGAGCTCTAGCAAACCAACATTGGAGGACGGCAAATCCACATGCAAAGCGATTACACATCTCCCAAGAATCGCATCTGATCATGCACCAATATTAGTACAAGAGAAAGCAATAGATTGGCAAGGAACAAAAGACTACAAATTCGAACACTTATGGCTCTCTCATCCCCAACTCAAGCAAGTGGTTGAATCGGCTTGGGAGCAACAACAAGATAGTGAACCTACCCTCGACCTCCAACTCAAACTCATTACAACCGGGCAAGCCCTCATGGAATGGAACAAAGTAACTTTTGGTCACTTACCAAATATGATCAAAAAATCGACAACCAAGATAAAGCACGCTCAACATCAATGTGCAATCCAATTGGGACCCGACCTAGATTACTGGCTACATCAAGAAAAACAACTAAGAATAGCCATGAAGAATTATTACAATGTCATGCGACTTACTGGCAACAAAGATCTAGAATTCAATGGCTACAATCAGGAGATCTCAACACTACCTTCTTTCACACGAAAGCTACAATTCATAGAGCATGTAACAACATACAACAACTACAAGACTCACAAAACAATTGGATTGACAAAAAAGAAGACGCCGTTCAGCTCATTCTAGATCACTTCTCTCAACAATATACAGCACAACCTACAGTAATTTATGAAGAGCTATTTACAAATATCAGACCAAGATTAACTCCCAGATAATCGGAACTACTTACAAAGGAAGTAACTACAGCAGAAATCAAACAAGCCCTCTTCTCCATAAACTCTGAAAGTGCCCCGGGTCCAGACGGATATACAAGTAAGTTTTTTAAAGTTTCCTGGGAAACAACTCACACCCAACTGATATCAATGGTTAGAAGCTTTTTTGATAACTTAAATATGCACCCTCTCATGAATCACACAAACATTACACTAATACCAAAAATCGACCATCCTTCAAAACCTTCACAGTTCAGACCCATAGGACTTTGTAACGTCACATATAAAATCATATCAAAAATCTTAGTCAACCGAATTAGACCCATTTTACCCTTTATAATAAGCCCTTATCAAAGTGCTTTCGTACCACAAAGATCAATACATGACAATATAGCAATAGCTGGAGAACTCTTCCACCATATCAAATCATCAAACCTAACTAAAGATCCAAAAATAGCTCTCAAATTAGACATCCAGAAAGCCTATGATAGCCTAGACTGGGGATTCATCAAAACCTCTTTCACAAAACTTGGCTTTCCACAGGCATTTATAAAATACATTATGCTATGCATCACAACAGTTACATACTCGATAAAAATAAATGGTACACCTCATGAATACATCAGCCCAAATAAAGGTATAAGACAAGGAGACCCACTTTCCTCCTATATCTTCATCATATGTGCTGAAATCCTATCTACAAACCTAGGTGTTGATGGTGGATTTTCATTTAAGGTTAAAATTGTAAAAGCCGTAAAAACTATCTTACTCGACATCTTGTAAAAGATAAAGCCATTAATAAGTGTTGGATACTCCCTCACTTAATTCACCTAGAATGGAGCATGTGGCAACAATCCCATTCACAATACATGAAATTCATCCCGAGGTTGGAGCATGTAGCAACAATCCCATATACCCTGTGAATTTCTAGCATTATTAATTAATGCGCAATCGGCCTTGTATTTCTGTACTCATTATCGGTGCGGCATGACGGCGAGTGTTGCTCTTTCTGAGCAACACGAACCTCCAAGCATTATAATGAAACCATGTACGAAATACCCACAGGAGGTGACTCTCGGTGTGTTATACTAGCCCGATTGAGCCCTCTCGGTGTGTTATACTAGCCCGATTGAGCATCCAGACCGACCATATCGCATGCGGATATGATCGCAGTCATCCAACTCCACAAGCATGATTGGATGTCCCGGATCAATTCCATCACCCCCAAGCAGTATGGAATACCCACTGCCGACCACGCATGGTCGGCCATTGGCCTAGCTTGCCAAAAAATGTTCATACCAAGCAGTATGGACGGAAAACCCTAAATTAGGGTTTGCGGCATATTACATGTGTCGCAAAACAGTCTCAACCATCCATCTTCGCAGTATAGATGGAGGGTGTAGATGTAGACTCAAAGGGCCCCGAGCATGTCAACACAATCACCGAGGGCTCGCTGCACACTTGACCAACCGGGTCAAGACCAACCATGCTTGGTTGTAACAAATTCAGCGCCCAAACATGGGGTGACGCCGCGCTTTGAAATCCCGAGAATTAGGGTTTTGAGCATCACGAGCGCCCATCTTCTCCTAACACGAATGAAGGGTCCAAGATTAGATTAAGCGGTCCGGTCATACCGGCAGATGACCACCGTGGACCCATCTATTCCCTCACCGATCGGCCAAGGCATATCATGCCTGGCTAATCCAAAACGCACGCCCAAACTAGCGTGGTCACACCTCCCAAACCGCAACCGATCTCGACCACTCAACTTCGCCGGACGATTTGGATGGCTCGGATCACGTTTTCATGGGATATTCGGGTATAGGCGTAAACACCAGCCTATCACCTTCACACACCAGCCAATCGGCCAAGGCCAGACCAAGATTGGTCGTCTTGGAACGTCTTTGAAAGTGGGCGTGACGTGCGGCCCTTGAGGCACTAGTTTTTTGTCGCAAATCGATCTCGACCACTCGATTTCACCGGATGAATTGAGTGACCCGGATCATACTTTCATGAGGTAATGGGTATAGGCGCCTACACCATCATGCCATCTACACGCATGTATGGTCGGTTAGGCCAAGTTGTATCCCATGCTTGGTTTCGACCAAGCCGAAGAGTGATGCCTGCGCACTTCTTCAAAACCCTAACTTCATCGACGGTCGCGAGATGAGTGTCTCAAGATCATCTCATCCGTCCAACTTCACTGACTTGGTTATACAGCACAGTCGGGGAGTTAATTGGTTAGTGAGGTGTTATTACCCATCACTTTACCACACCATGATGCAAAGACTACTGCATAAAATACACATGATACTTCACAAGTATCAACTTCCCGAATAACGCAGTTATTCAATTCAAAGATTACATGCTACCTATCGTGGATCCACAATCCACTCCTTCCTTATCAATCATGTCACAAACCCGGGGGATACATATCGGGGTATTGGTCTCAGCGGTTTACAAGGTGCGGCGTGTAACGCGCCATCACAAGAACGTGTTAGGAAGTCATGACGGTTAGAGATGAACAGAAGAAGTGGGCAAGACCGGGTCGTGTGGCACCGACGCACAACTCCACTACTCCATCACTCCACTTCCTCCACTTCCCACGAGAGACGTGAATAAGGCTCAATGACTTGTATAAATAGGTTCTCCGCCTATTTCAAAAAACATAACAAGTCGAGACGAGACAAAGAAAACAAGTGTTAATACAAAACGTATTCCAACACCCGAGCCCGCTTGCATCAATCGTAAGCCCGCTCATCTTTCTCAAGTCATTCATAGCCAACATCTTCACAATCTCAACACCTTCTTCACTTCCTCCCTAAGATCAACCCCATCTCCTTCACTTTGTGACCGAAACAAGTCCTGGAACGGCCATTTCTTGGTTTAGCGGGACTTGACTTCCGAATCTACAAGCACTCACCGCGCAGTGCATTTGTTTAAGGTTTAAATTCATTCCTCATCCACACACCCCAAATACCAAATCCGGCAGGAATATTTTTCACCCATAAACAATTGGCGACCACAGTGGGAGGTTGATCTCTCGGTTGTAAAAAATTAAATTCTCAATTTTTCGGTTTTCATCTCACGATGTATCCTCACTCTGAGACCACAATTGGTTCGAGATATCATGGGAAGTGTAGCTAGAATGCTTTGGAGGATGTCTTGGAAAATCAAGCCTAGATCGCTAGAAGACGAGCGAGACATTCCGCCTTTTGAATGACATAACAAATAAGAATTACAAGAAGGGCCTGCAGCATCTACTCAAACAAAGTGCAAGAAACGTTGGATCCTTAGTCAGGAGTCACACCTTTACTCAAAGGAGATGCAGAAAGAGCGCGTAATCACTGGGGACTCGGGAGAGACGAACAACATGGTCAGCCCGACAACGAAGACTCGAGGCGACTCCACAGAGGAAAAGACTTGTCCAGGTACCACAACGTCTACCTGATAAAGAAATGGAGCCCGCAGCTTACGGATCCCTGGGAAGATTTATATCTCAAGACCCTTGTCGGCCGTGAAGAAATGCTTGAGGAAGGAGAGATCAATCAAGGAACACGTGAGTACGAGAGGATGGGAACGTTCACCCGATCACTCGGCAGTGATATTACAACACCTCCCATCACTGAGCCGGATCAGCCGCAAATCCCGGCATCTCATCAAGTGTAACACCTCCGGTAGTCACCCCGGAGCAACAACTTCCACTCCTTCATCGGGACGAGGAGCCGGAGGGACGAGAGGAGGACCATCCCCCATTACCATTGCAGACTTGATGGAGAAGCGGAAGTTCTTGCTAAGACTCAAACGGATATGGCCGCAACTTCGGAAAAGAGGTACTCACTTTTCTTAAGACATTAACGATCGATTTCCACAAGAGCCGTGATGACCCACCCGGAGCAAAAAGGAACGCATTCAACGCGCCTAAGGTACTTCAGCGGCGCGGACCTCCATGGACCCGATCAAAGAAGCGACATCGATATGAGCGGTCTGTCATGGAGACTCCTACACTTTGGGACTGATCCTCAACGATCCTCCTCAAGTCAATAGTTTCACTATGAACCGGAGGCCGGTGGATCGGGGAGCGTTTTCTCTAGTGGAAAGTTTATGCGAACTTTCACACCTCTCGAAGAATCGGCGCACGGAGACATTTTGCTACAATCAACCGGAGGAAGTTCACAACCGTGCCCTACATGTCACCGCACGCATCAAGGATTCGGGAAGTTCAAGACGCCCTTATCGACACAGGAGCGTCTTCGAATGTGATTACTCTCAAGACTCTCGGGACATCCAAGGTTCTCCCGGGAAAGGTCGTACGGAAGCCTACCATAATGACTCGGACTTCGAGGAAAACCAAACCAAAGCACATATGGGAGAAGCTCCACCGAAAGAATCGCATACAAGTTCGTTGCATCCCACTCCCCACGTGGGCATCAATTCGGAAGAAGACCGGCTTGCATCATTGAAGGCTAAAACCCACGATGCATCTTTGCCGACGAAGCATTCTTCTCCATCCCGTGAAGCCACGACCCACGTTCACACGAAGAGGGAACAAACTTTTGTGGTGAGTCGTGACCGAAAGGAAAACAAGATAAAAACACTTGCCATTATCAATTAGCGAGGGAGACCGTTACCCGATCTCTCCACCCAATGGAATGCTACAACAACAACGAACCACAAGAACAAGTGCTAGATGCTCCACAACACTGCAAGATGGCACCAACTCCACAACCGATGAGATTGAAATCGTTAAAGAATCTCTAGGCCTATCTCCATCACTCAACCTTGTGTACGGATAAACGCACGAAACTCGTGGAACTTCTCAAAGAGTACCAGACATATTCGCTTGGAGATATGAAGAAATGCCGGATTTAGATGAAAATTGGTCACCCATCATCTACATGTCATACCCGTATCCAAGTCGGTTAAACAGTTTGTAGTTCATACATGATGAAAATGGATAGATCAGAGTCTTTGCGGACTTCGCAGACTTGAACAGTCTTGCTCCAAAAACGATCCTCCTCTACCTAACATCGACATGTTAGTAAATGCAACCAGCAGAGACACGGTGTGTTCTCCTCCATGGATGGATGTAGCGGCTACAAACTGGATGAGGATGTACGAGCATGATGCAAGGGCATATATCTCACCAATCTGGCAATACAACCTTCAAATTTCTCTCGTAAGCGCCCTCAAGCAGCAAGAGAAAACCCACCGAGATACAACATCCCGCGCGTCCACAACTCCAACTCCAAGACCACATGCACGACTCCCACAATGATGAAACAACGTCTAAGATATTCCATACCCGGCTCGACAACAACCACTACGAACAAACCATGTAAACCACGCTTGGGGATCGAGACTCAAAGATGAAGTTCCTTCACCGTCTACCAAGGACTTCTTCAACATGAGAAAGATGGTCACCAAGAATCATGGAATTCGCAAGGGTAAATCGAATCAAGAGGAAGCCACTTCAACGCTCCCTCCAAAAGGCTGCTTCAATGGTCCATTCAAGAGTCACCTCAATGCTCTTTCTGGGACCCTGTTCGTTTCGAATCCTACTTCAACACTCTCTCCAGATCCACCTCAACGTTCGCACCAGAAGACACTTTAACATCCTCTCGAGTCGTTTCAACACTCAAGCTACAACAATAATATGTGCTCTGGTCAAGTTATGTTTGATGTACTCATTGCTCAACATACGTCTCATCCATCCTTCATGAGGACCCAGCGGAGCATGAAAAACCCTAAAGTCGATAGGAGGGGGGTTATCTTGTGAAACGGATATTTTCATATAGTTGAAAGGGCGCGGTGAACAACTCATCATCAATGTTCGGCATATCTTTGAAGCTGTCAACACCTCTTGGCACCAGCATTATCCCCAGAAGACATCTCAACAGGAGTTCTTTTCTTCATTCTACAATAAAAGACAGGAGTCAATACTTGTATAAAAACGCGTGAGATGTGTAGTCACACACGACGACAGAACACACATTCACTTTGGAGTACACAAGGTCGGTATTGGGTCCAAACACCGGTGTTGATCAAGTCACAAGTCCTGTTGATCAAGTCTCAAGACCGGTATTGATCAAGTCACGTATCACTCAAGTTTCAAGTCCGGTGTTGATCGAGTCACAAGTCCGTATTGCTCAAGCTTCAAGTCCCAGTATTGATCAAGTGACGAGTCCGGTATCACTCAAGTTTCAAGTCCGGTATTGGTCAAACTTCAAGTCCGGTATTGATCAAGTAACAAGTCCGTATTGCTCAAGCTTCAAGTCCGGTATTGATCAAGTCACAAGTCCCAGATTGCTCAAGTTTCAAGACCGTGTTGGTTAAGGGCACGAGGCTGGTATAAAGGTGACATTCAATATGCATACACGATATGGGACCCACGTTCAATCAAGCATATATGGCGGGACCATATTTATTTGCAAAACACGGTTCTCTTATGTCATGGGAATCATGTTCACGAAATTCAAGCCCACGTTCAATCAAGCGGCGCAGAGTCCCCACGAACGAAGCAGTACAGCAGATCCGTCAATTAGGCACAACACCAAGATCGAGCGAAGCGTGCGCAATAGCCCTCGACCTAATCCGGGCATAACAAGGTCGATCCGGCAAGACCGACATTCAAACGGAGCAAGCACGGAGTGGGCCCTCGACCGGCGAGACATAGCAAGGTTGATCGGAAGCTGTGCAAGACCGACATCATACTAGGGGAATACTCTCCTAGATGCCTTTTGAACGTGACATACTCCAAGGACGGATGACCCGTCTCTCCCGGTAACATCTAACTTTGTCGCATAAGTTTTATCTTTAATCATCACCATCTTATGCCTACCCCACAATAGTGTAACCATTGTGTGCTAGGCGGGGACTTAATGTTGATGGTGGATTTTCATTTAAGGTTAAAATTGTAAAAGCCGAAAACTATGCGCGACATCTTGTAAAAGATAAAGCCATTAGTAAGTGTTGGATACTCCCTCACTTAATTCACCTAGAATGGAGCATGTGGCAACAATACCATTCAGTGAATACATGAAATTCATCCAGGTTGGAGCATGTAGCAAGAATCCCATATACCCCGTGAATTTCTAGCATTATTAATTAATGCGCAATCAGCCTTGTATTTCTGTACTCATTATCGGTGCGGCATGATTTAATGAGTGTTGCTCTTCTGAGCAACACGAACCTCCAAGTATTATAATGAAACCATGTACGAAATACCCGCATGAGCCGACTCTCGAGTGTGTTATACTAGCCCGATTGAGCCCCTCTCGGTGTGTTATACTAGCCCGATTGAGCATCCAGACGGACCGTATCAGTCCGGATATGATCGCAGTCATCCAATTCCACAAGCATGATTGGATGTCCCAGATCAATTCCATCACCCCCACGCAGGTATGGAATACCCACTTCCGACCCCGCATGGTCGGCCATTGGCCTAGCTTGCCAAAAACGTTCATACCAAGCAGTATGGACGTAAAACCCTAAATTAGGGTTTGCGGCATATTACATGTGTCGCAAAAATCGGTCTCAACCATCCATCTTCGCAGGTATAGATGGAGGGTGTAGATGTAGACTCAAAGGGCCCAGAGCATGTCAACACAATCACCGAGGGCCCGCCTGCACACTTGACTAACCTGGTCAAGACCAACCATGCTTGGTCGTAACAAATTCGTGCGCCCAAACAAGGGGTGACGCATGCACTTTGAAATCCGAGACTTAGGGTTTTGAGCATCACGAGCGTCCATCTTCTCCCAGCACGAATGAAGGGTCCAAGATTAGATTAAGCAGTCCGGTCATACCAGATGACCACCGTGGACCCATCTATTCCCTCACCGATCGGCCAAGGCATATCATGCTCGGCTAATCCAAAACGCACGCCCAAACTAGCGTGGTCACACCTCCCAAACCGCAACCGATCTCGACCACTCAACTTCGCCTGGACAATTTGGATGGCTCGAGATCACGTTTTCATGGGATATTCGGTATAGGCGTAAACATCAGCCTATCACCTTCACACCAGCCAATCGGCCAAGACCGACCAAGATTGGTCGTCTTGGAACGTGCGCTTTGAAGTGGGCGTGACATGCGGCCCTTGCGGCACTAGTTTTTATCGCAAATCGATCTTGACCACTCGATTTCACCTGGATGAATTGAGTGACCCGCATCATACTTTCATGAGGTAATGGGTATAGGCGCCTACACCATCATGCTATCTACACGCATGTATGGTCGGTTAGGCCAAAGTTGTATCCCATGCTTGGTTTCGACCAAGTCAAGAGTGATGCTGCGCACCTCTTCAAAATCCTAACTATCGACATCGATGAGTGTCTCAAAGATCATCTCATCCTTGTCCAACTTCACCACGAATGTTTACAAAGTCGGGTCAGAGTTAATTGGTTAGTGAGGTGTTATTACCCATCACTTTACCACACCATGATGCGATACACTGATAAAATACACATGATACTTCACAAGTATCAACTTCCCGAATAACGCAGATTATTCAATTCAATTACATGCACCTATCGTGGATCCACAATCCACACGTTCCAGTTTATCAATCATGTCACAACCGGGGGATACATATCGGGGTATTGTTCTCCGCGGTTTACGGTGCGGCGTGCAACGCGCCATCACAAGAACGTGTTAGGAAGTCATGGACGGTTAGAGATGAACATGAGAAGTGGGCAAGACCGGGTCGTGTGGCACCGACGCACAACTCCACTACTCCATCACTCCACTTCCTCCACTTCCCACGAGAGACGTGAATAAGGCTCAATGACTTGTATAAATAGGTTCTCCGCCTATTTCAAAAAACATAACAAGTCGAGACGAGACAAAAAACAAGTGTTAATACAAAACGTATTCCAACACCCGTGAGCCTGCTTGCATCAATCGTAAGCCCGCTCATCTTTCTGATACAAGTCATTCATAGCCAACATCTTCACAATCTCAACACCTTCTTCGCTTCCCTCCCTAAGATCAACCCCATCTCCTTCACTTTGTGACCGAAACAAGTCTGGAACGGCCATTTCTTGGTTTAGGCCGGACTTGGTACGATTGACTTAGAATCTACAAGCACTCACCGCGCAAAAGGCATTTGTTTAAGGTTTAAATTCATTCCTCATCCACACACCCCAAATTACCAAATCCGGCAGGAATATTTTTCACCCATAAACACTAGGAAACCTCCAAAATAAAAAATTAGTTCAAGGTCTTAACATATCAAATAAAGCACCACCAATTCTACACTTAATGTATGCGGATGATTTACTGATCACATACAAAGCTTCAAATCGGAGTAATCAACACCTAAAAAACCTCCTCCACTCCTATAGCACTTCTTCCGGACAATTAATTAACACCACCAAATCAGTTATCATCCATCACCCAAACCTAGAACCGATCAAGATACATGACCTTCAACATTTCTTCAACATGCCAACCACATCAAAACCTCCAATCTATCTAGGAGTTCAGTTCAAACATGGAAGGGCATCCAATCAAACCTTCGCACCCCTCTTACAAAGATTAGCCCAAAAAGCTAAAGGATGGATGACAAATTCATAACTCCAGCCGGAAGACTCACGCTAATCAAAACATCCCTAATACCCAAAACAAATCACATCATGCAAACACAAAACCTACCTTGCAATATCCACAAACAAATAGATCGTATCACCGCAGATTTTTTTAGGGACACGATTCAACTACCAAAAAACTACACCCTATAGGCTACGACAAAATAACAAAACCAATATCCGAAGGAGGATTGGGAATAAGGAAGAGCAAAGGATCATAATAAAGCTTTACTCATGAAGAGAATCGGAATCTTCATGAACAACCTAACTCTATATGCGAAGTATCTTCAAGCAAAATATCTTAACCAACAACCAATACTAGAAGGCATTGATTATATACCCTCCTCCAAAGTCCCCAATGGAGACAACTAGCGGCAATTCTTCCCAACAATGCAGCATCTAATTTTCCATCGTATTGGAAATGGACTATCAACTCCAATAGAAGCCAATTGGATACCACACTCATCAAACCTAGACCCAACACAATGCTACCCAATCCGATTAGTAGCAGATATCATCGACCCAATAACAAATACATGGAATCATGAAAAATTAAGCACCCTTCCCAACCCTATAATCCAAAAAATCATAAACATACACCTCCCCCACAATGGCCCCCAAGATAAAATTATCTGGCCACACTCAAAATCTGGAACCTACACTACTTCAACGGGATATAAATGTCTAACCCAAGGTCAACCAACACACAACCCTTTACCACCTACCAAATTTATATGGACCTTACCATGTCCACCAAAAATTCGGCTTTTCTTGTGGAAAGCCATCAATGAGGGATTATCAACCTTCTCTCTCCTACACCACATCCACTTGACCAACTCAGATATATGTCCAAGATGCAACACAAATCCCGAACTAGCAAGCCACATTCTAATTCACTTGTTGGCGACAACTAATTCCCCGGACAACCTTATTTAATCAATCTACAAATTCATCAAACTCCAATCCCCTCCAAGCTTTTACCTTAACACAACACACAACCATTTCCCAAATCCTTCAACAACCTGCATCGACATCAGTAATCTCCTCTTGCTGTTTTCTTTTCTGGACCTTATGGCTAACCAGGAATGAGCTAATATACCAACAAAAGCAAACAACTTCAGAAGAAATCCTAGCATGGTCACAAAAACTGCAGCAAAAATACTATCATGCCATTCACTCCACACCACTAGTTTTTCTAGGAGATACACCAACATTTAATCACCCAATAAGAGATAAGAGATTATCCACAATATCGTAAGATGGACAATGCCGAACATCAATCGGATCAAAATTAACACGATGGAGCAGCCCGAGGTCATCCAGATTTGCAGGATCGGGATTCATCTCATAGGATTCAAACGCACGTACTCTTTTAGCTCTAGCTCAACCACCGGGAATTACGACCCCCTTAATCTGAAACATAGCGATGCTATTAGCTACAAGAACAGCAGCTGAAAGATTATGGCCAAAAGTTATATTTGAAACCGACTCAGAAAATCTTTTGCGCTTCATCACCTCATCTACCCCTCCACCTTGGCACATAGCAGGAATGATTGGAGAAATAAGAATGAAATTCCAACAAATCTGCAAGTGGCAATCCAACACAACTATAGAGAAGGAAACCGAGCAAACACGGATTGGCCAATCACGCACGGATGGAAGTCAAACAGAAGCTCATCAACAAAAATTTGGGACCACGCAATCCCATTATTTATTACTCAAATCTTATTTTCAGACTCTGTGGGTACCACATACCCACGACAAATTGTAAACTAATTTCTTTCAATAAATTCATGCTTCAAAAAAAAAAAATTAAACATTTATGTACATGTATCATGATTTTTTTTTTTTGATGGTAAAAGTAATTTTATTAACTAGCAAATAAAGTACAAGAGATTTACAATTTCATTGATATCAAAAACATTAGAGAGAATGCTAGTTTTCGGGATTTTTTGTTGCAATTTGGAAGACATATGCTGGAGGTTTTTTTTATCCTTGCTTCTTTAGCTAAGTAGTCGGCTGCTGAGTTGTGCTTCTGTATTATAAACTTTACCTGTGCTTGAGGGAGGTCTTTCAAAATTACCTTGGTCTCCTGTAAAGTGTTTTCGGTTTGGATGACATTGTCGTAAGCGACACAAATATAATTACACTTTCTTACTACTCAAAATATAAATATAGCAAGGGCAAGAAAGGATCGATCCTGCACAGAGGTCTAGGTTGTCGAATTGTTATGGTTTCCTATATAAAACACCCTAAGAATTTACGATTGTGTAAATAAAAATAAACGAAAAGCAAACAAAGTACGTAAATCAAGAATGTGAAATATTGGATAAAGGTTTCATCTTCAATTGTAAACAAGTTTATGAATATATGAATAGAATTAAGTATTTAATCTCGCTATCATCAAAAGCCATAGAATACCTTATTGCAAGAATACTCCGTAATTTCCAAAGTTATCAACACACACATTAGGCCGCGTATGTGAAATCTACCTAAAGAATAACCTAACGCCTTGCGCTAATCAAGTTCAATTCTAGGAGCATTAAGTTTGAAATAGGCTAATCAATGCAATTGTAATACATTGCGCAAACAATTCGAACAAAGGTCAATTTCTACATATGAATACAAGGATGTATCACTACAACCTAGCATCATATCATGCTACTCGTATTCAAGGTTATCGCTCGATGAAAACCCTAAAATAGCTATAGATATGGATGTGAGTTCAATCAATTCTAGACTCGACTAAACAAACATTCAATCATATTGCAATCCATCAATCATGCAATTATTATAACCCGTAGAAAGTGAACGATAATATTGAGAGAAAACTAATTCATAAAAATCATAACTTGGTTGCAAAATCCAACTACATCTTCAACCAATAATAAAAACTTAGTTACTTGTGTTTTTGAAATCATCATAAAGAGTTTAGAAGAACCTATCATGTGAAACCCTAGAAAACAAAAGTAGAAGTCTCCCTAATGGAGATATATCTAGGTTTAGAGAAAAGTTCTATTTATATGCTTTTCTCCCCATAAGGATACTTTCCCAAAATTAGGTTGATTCTTCTCAAAACCCGTCTCCAAGTTGGTCCACCAAGCCCAGGAGTGAAAAATATGTCTCTGGAATTTTGGGTCCGAAAAGTGGCCGCCGGATTGCTGACGTCATCGCCGGAATCCGGTCACGGTCGCCGGAATCCGCCAGTCGGAAAATCATCTCTGCCGCTTTTGTCATCGGAAATCGTCACCCGAGTGCACACTCCCAGCAGCTCATCTCCATATCTCTGCAATTCAAACAATCACAAAATACCATCTAAACCAATTCCTCATTTTCTTGCGAAAACACACCCAAAAGCGCGACTCGTAGCACATATGTGACCGTGTGTCAATCCGTCAAATATAATTTCACTTTCTTACGCACTAAATTTAAATGAAGCACAAGGTAAGGAAGAGTTCGTATCCACAGAGAGGCGTTTGTTGTTATGTAAATTTCGGTTTCTAAAATAACCCAAGGTATGTTTGTTGTTTAAGAAATAAAAGTAGTTGAAAGCAAAGTAAATAGTTTGAGAAATCAATAAGGAGAAGATATTGGTCAAGGGATAGTATCATTCACAAACATGTATTTTCATCAATGATTAGAATTGGTATTTTAATCTCGTATTTATTAAAAGTCCTAGGATATCTTGATCGCAAGTATAACCCGTTAATTCCCTGTTTTCATCACAACCACATTAAAAGATGCATATGTGAATTCTTCGTCGAAAGCAACCTAAAGTGTAAAAGCACAATTAAGTTTAACTCCCTAAGAGCATTAAGTTCTATGGAATAAGACTCATCAATGCAAACGAATGTGTAAAAGCACTAGACGTTTTAACAAAAGTTATGATTCACTTGTGACTAATAGGATGTATCACTACAAGCACTAACCACAATTATGCTACTTAGAATCGGGGATAAACAACTTTTTCGTATTGAAAACCCTAATATAGCTCTAGAGATGAACACAAATCGGATTGATTCCTGGACTCAACCTAACAAGTTTTCAAATCTTATAACACTATTAATTGTGAATCACAAACAATAATTACTGAGACAAAACTAATTCATTGAATCAAAGCATGTTGAGAAATCAACTTTTATCCCATAACCAATAAGATGTTTAGCTACTCATAGCTATGGAGTTCATCATCATCAATATTCAATAATAAAACAAGGAAGAAGAAGAACAAAACCAAACCCTAGAAGTGTAAACAAAAGTGGCTCTCCCAAAAGAATTTCCAAGAAAAAGATATGATAAGATATGAGGTATCATATGTGTTGTAGAAAACCTCCCTTTTATAGCCTTTCTCTCCTTCCAATATTAGGTTTAGTCTTCAAAGTCCATTAGTTGAGAGTCCACCAAGCCCACAAGGACGAGAAACCTGTAGAAAATACGCCCGAAACGGTCGCCGGAATCCTGGTATTATGGCCGGAAATCGTGGAAAGTCGCCGGAAATCGGCCCGGTGACCGGCAAAGTCCGCCCGGTCACCGGGTCAACGAGCCGAACAACGGTCTTGAGCCGGATCGGTCAAACCGGTCGCTCGGATCGGGGACGGGTTGGATTGGGTCGTGGAGAAAGTCGGCTCGGTTCGGTGCTTCCCGGATGAGTCGGGTCATATCACCAAGTGGCTAGTTGCACACGACTCGTGATGCATGATCATTGTGCATCAAGGCTTCTTCCACCAAGATGGCTGCACTTCTTCGTTTATGCACCGTGCAGCTCAATGCCATTTACTCATTATCTTCTTATCCTTCATGCTCGTAACAACACACACCCCCGCAAATTCACTAGTATTCACTCCCCGCAGCTTCATTACTCCATTGCAATCCAACACATTGCATTACCACTGAACCTAGCTTCGCCACGACAAGAAGCCACCCGAATATTGCCACTTTCACACCAGCTCACCGCACCGCAAAGACTCCATGTACCGCACTGCGAATTTCTCGAGTCTTGCAAAATACGTCACTTGTATCCACCAGGCTCGACCCCATTTGCTTCTTTCTTAGCTCATGAATCCCCTCGCACATCTGCGTTCACCAAAGACAACCACAATCCATGGCACAACCAACCCCGTAACTGCTACATTCTTCACTCCACTGTAACATCGGGGCTACACCTCTTGCCGTGCCATAACAGCTCGGCTCGCAATAATTCACTCCACCGAGTTTGTTGTCTCACCCGAAACCCACAATCGACCGCAACTTCACTCCGCCCCTAGTCAGTAAGCACCAAAGACCATGTTTCAGCTCCCTTTCACAGGCCAACATCATTACCACCAACAGAGCCACTAGCACGGCTCCACAAAGCTTCAATTTTCAAAGCATCACAAGCCCCATATCATCGCTCTAGCTTTGCAAAACCACCTCATTGAGCTGCCGCAACACAACCCATGAACAAGACACAAAGAAAATGCATATCCTCTTTTGTAGCTTCAAAGTGCACTTCATTGTCTTCCCCGCACCGATGCACCAGCCCAACTTTGTACATCACCACCAAATATACCAACCACTCATAGTCGTTCACACTTTAAGCAACAACATACTCCCTTTCCGTTCGCCAACTCCATCTTTACATTATTTGTAACTCCATGTGCAGCCATCATCTCATTACCACCATCCGAAGCACAACACTATTTTCTTCTCCATTTAAAAGTGCGAGCACCATAACCGAAATCAACATCACTCAAGCACCACACCACTTCCATTCTCTCGTTGCCTCAAACAATAACTCTATCAGCAAAGAACACGAACTTAGCTCACCTACAACGCCACCAAACCAACACCAAACTTGATTTTAAGTACAACCGCACATGGCCAATTCTTGTTGCAAACCGGTTCAATCTCCTTGTTCTTACAAACTTTTTAACTCAACCTGATAGCATCATTTGTAAATGCACTTCATTCCCGCAATTCCAGTTTACTCATTGCAGCAGATATCATTTCATTCACCTGCAAAACCCATTTCAAATCCCAGCTGTAAACACCATCTCAGGCCATTTCATAATCTCAAAACCAACAGTAGATGCCGGAAGCTATGTTCTTGACTGATTCATCTCCATAATAGCAACGGCAGCACAACAATCAAACCCATGATAATCTCCAATTTCACTTCATCCTTGCTTTTTTGTAGTCGATCGATTTCTCAGGGTTAACTCAATCCCTAACTTTGAATCTTTCTTTATTCTCAAATCGCCAAAGAAATCATCTCTTCAATCACTTCGATTACACATCACAACTCCTTATAGATCGAATTAAACTCATACCCATCTTCAATCATCTCGTATTTAATCTCCAAAAAACCCAACTCTCAATTTCTATCTTCTCCATCAATTAATAATCAGTCCGTAAACAACTTCATCTTCACCACCGTCTGCAATACTTTAAACCCATCTCGAATCTCGACCATCCTCTCGGCTTCATCCACTAATAGAATCGACAACGGCTACCGGAGCCGCCATCCTCACTTCTCTTCTTTCTCGATTTCCAGTGTAATGAAGAAGACCATTCTCGATTGTGGGGTTGTAATGATTGAACTTTATATTTCCACCCCGCGCCACTGGATAAGGGCTAACCAAAGTTCATATAGTCTTGTCGGTTCAGAGAACTCGACATCCTAATTCCTTTCTCAACCGAATTATCACTTCATTATTCACCTCCTTCTTGCTCAACCTTAGACGGTTCCAAATGTAACTCGCCCGTGAGTTGACCTTTTTGCCATTTTCACTCCAAATGAATGATTTCTTCTTCTTTTGCTTCAAACGACTCCATTGCACCTAATAAACTCAAAATCAAACATAAGATACATAATTTACAAGAAAACTCGCAAAGAAAGCATAAATACTAGATATTAAATACGGTGTATTCTACACCTATCAGATTCCCCCACACTTAGACTTTGCTAGTCCTCGAGCAAATCAAACAAAACAAAACTAAAAACAAATACATACAACTCCGTGTCGTCGAGGCTACGGTCACTTTTAGCATAAATAACAAGCCTTTAAACCCCTAGGTGTCCCTAGTGGACGAGTTATAGTCTCGTGAAGGTTTACTAGAGATATACCTACAAAACCTATATTTCAAACTCCGTCTATTTGTGACAAATCAATGAACGAATCCAAATTGACTACAGGAGGAGGTACCTTGCAAATTCAATTCAATTATTAGTAAATAAACTCTAATTAGATAGTCGAACAAGCCACAATACTCGGAAACTAACAAACCACAATCACAATGAAAAGATTAAGAAGATGGATAAAGATGTAGATGTTGGCGAATATTCACAAGTGTTCGATGTTTCCCATATCTGTCTGAAGGTCACCGCTAAGATGAACCTAATCCTATTGGATTGAGCCACTAATGCTGAATGCTACATCAATCAATTGGCATATACAAGGGAACCAAAAGTGACTTTATTCAACACAATAATATATATAAATATTTTTTTTTTTTTTTTTTTTTTTTTTTGATTGGATCAAACTGGATCCAATTATTTAGACTTGGCATGATTAGATCTTTTGGATCTAAGCGCATGCTTCTTGTCGCAAGTACATGATAGTTGCCTTGGATCCTGCATTCCACGCTTGTTTAGGCGACGGAGACAGGGACTACGTTTCACACATACTGCTATTCCCAAGTGTCTTTTTATTCCGTTTTGGTCTAATTGGTCGGTCCTTTTTTTTCTTTTTTTTTTCTCTTTTCATATATTTTTTTCATTTTTTTTTTTCTTTCTTTTTCTAGTAACTCAACCACTCTATTTCATCCTAGCAGCAATAACACGTCGATGTTTAGTGACCCACCAAAGCACTTAGAGAACAATAGATAAATATGGAAAAATAAAAATAGAATGTGATATGGTGATATTCCGAGATATGGTAACAACTATCATATAAATTTGTGATTTCTGAGCTATGTTCGTCCCGTTTAGTTAATTGGATCCTCAACTCCTGCATTCAAAATGGTTTCATCCACTAATTGTGTCATCCTAAAGGCACAAGTTCTAGATTTCGGAGTTCAAAAAGCACAAATTTTTTGGTTTTTTCTATTTTTCTGGTTTTTTTTTTTTTTTTTTATAAAACAAACTAAAACATATAAATGCTCCCCCACACTTAAACTTTACATTGTCCTCAATGTAAATTGACTCATCCAAAGAAAGTCAAGGTGGGAAATCCTAGCAAGAAATCAAAGAAAAAAAAGTAAAAACAAAAACAAGAAAAGAAATAAATACAAGACAAGAAATACTCATCGTTTGGGTTGCCTCCCAATTAGCGCTTGGTTTAAAGTCGTCACCCGACTATCTCCTTGCTTTCTATGACTCCTCCGGAGGAGCACATCCACAAAGTTGACTCCTTCCACCACCTCGGAGTGAAGTTCTCATAATATGGTTTCAACCGGTGCCCATTAACTTTAAGTTCTTTCCCTGTAGCTATGCTACGAATTTCCACTGCACCATGAGAAAACACATTAGTAACAATAAAAGGTCCGATCCATCGTGACCTTAGTTTACCCGAAATAATTGCAAGCGAGAATTAAACAAAAGCACTTTCGCCCAATACAAAATTGTTTCCTAGAAATCATGTTATCATGGAATGCTTTCGTCTTTTCTTTGTAAATCCGTGAACTTTCAAATGCATCATTGCGAAGCTCCTCTAGCTCTTGGAGTTGTAACTTCCTTTGCTTTCCAGCCCCATCCATCTCCATGTTGCATTGCTTAATAGCCCAAAACGCCTTATGCTC
The DNA here is from genome assembly GCA_023531295.1 of Papaver armeniacum. Classification (NCBI taxonomy): domain Eukaryota; kingdom Viridiplantae; phylum Streptophyta; class Magnoliopsida; order Ranunculales; family Papaveraceae; genus Papaver; species Papaver armeniacum. The sequence goes on along the minus strand of JAJJWW010015488.1, from coordinate 94,290 downwards.
AATTTCCACGGGTAAGTGACAAGGTTTACCATACACAAGCCTAAAAGGAGACATTCCAATAGGTGTTTTATATGCGGTTCTATAAGCCCACAAAGCATCATTGAGTCGCATGCTCCAATCCTTCCTTGTCGGGTTCACCGTCTTTTCTAGAATTGATTTCACCTCACGGTTAGACACCTCGGCTTGGCCATTGGTTTGGGGATGATAAGGTGTTGCAATCTTATGCGACACATTGTACTTCCTTAACAAGCTTTGCAAGAACCTGTTTTTGAAGTGAGAACCCCATCGCTAATTATCGCCCTTGGAATTCCAAACCTCGCAAAAATATTAGCTTGCACGAAATCTGAAACAACTTTAGAATCATTAGTTGGGGTGGCTTTAGCTTCCACCCATTTCGAGACATAATCAACCGCAAGTAAGATATAAAAATTCCCATGGGAGTTGACAAAAGGCCCCATAAAATCAATACCCCATACATCAAAAACTTCAATAAATTGAATAAAAGTTTGTGGCATTTGATTTCGGACACCTAGATTGCCGGTTCTTTGACACCTATCACAAGTTGTACAAAATATATGTGCATCCTTAAACAAAGTTGGCCAATAAAAACCACTTTCAAGTACCTTGTGCGCGGTTCTCTTACTCCCAAAATGTCCTCCGCAAGCATAAGAGTGACAAAAAGACAAGATAGAGTTAAATTGATTCGGGCACGCACCTTCGTATTACTTGGTCACTACCATGTTTCCATAAGTATGGATCATCCCATATGTATTGGTTCCCTAACCTCTTAAGTTTGTCCCTCTCAAAGACGAGACAAGTTCTGTGGGATTTGTTTAGAAACTAAGTAATTGACAATATCGGCATACCATGGTTCTCCAAAGGCAATTGAGAAAAGTTGCTCATCCTGGAAACTTTCACGCAACGGGATAGTCTCCTTGTCCACAGCAAGTCGGCTCAAATGATCCGCAACGGTGTTCTCAATCCCTTTCTTGTCTTTGATTTCAATATCAAACTCTTGCAAGAGTAAAATCCACCGTATGAGCCTCGGTTTCGCCTCTTTCTTTGTAAGCAAGTACTTAAGCGCTGCATGATCGAAAAAGACAACAACTTTTGTACCAATTAGATAAGAGCGAAACTTTTCTAAAGCAAAAACAATGGCTAAAAACTCTTTTTCAGTGGTTGTGTAGTTTTGTTGAGCCTCATTTAACGTTCTAGAAGCATAATAGATAGCATGAGGAAGCCTCCCCACACGTTGCCCAAGCACCGCACCAACCGCATAATCACTAGCATCACACATGAGTTCAAACGGCTTACCTCCAATCCGGTGGTTTAATGATAGGGGCTGAAATCAAAAGTTCTTTCAAACGATTGAATGCCGCCATACATTTCTCATCAAAATTAAAAACCACATCTTTTTGCAATAAATTACATAGTGGTGACGCTATCTTGGAAAAGTCCTTGATGAACCTACGATAGAAACCTGCATGACCAAGAAAAGAACGAATCTCCCTCACCGTAGTGGGAGGGGTTAGAGCACGAATAAGGTCTATCTTAGATTTATCGACTTCCAAACCTTTAGAAGATATTATATGGCCTAAAACTATGCCATGAGTTACCATGAAATGGCACTTCTCCCAATTAAGCACAAGATTTGTTTCAACACATCGTTCAAGGATTAGAGACAAATTGTTCAAGCAAAGGTCAAAAGAATCACCAAAGACACTAAAGTCATCCATGAACACTTCGATTATGTTTTCAACATATTCCGAAAAGATACTCACCATACACCTTTGAAAAGTAGCCGGAGCATTGCATAGGCCAAAAGGCATCCTTCTATAAGCAAAAGTACCGAAAGGACAAGTGAAAGTGGTTTTCTCTTGGTCCTCCTGCTATCACAATCTGATTATAACCTTTGAATAGCCATCAAGAAAGCAATAGTAAGAGTGTCCAATAAACGTTCAAGCATTTGATCAATAAAAGGTAAAGGAAAGTGATCTTTTCTAGTGGTGGCGTTCAATTTTCTATAGTCAATACAAACCCTCCAACCGGTTTGAACACGAGTTGGGACAAGTTCATTCTTATCATTCTCCACCACCGTTACTCCCGATTTCTTTGGTACCACTTGTACCGGCTTACCCACTTGCTATCGGATATGGGGTAGATAACACCCACTTCCAAAAGCTTGAGTATCTCCTTTTTCACAACTTCCATCATGGGAGGATTCAAACGACGTTGCGCGTCCCTCTTAGGCTTTGCATCATCCTCCAAACGAATTTTGTGCATACAAACGGCAGGGCTAATACCCTTGATATCGGCAATTGTCCATCCTATGGCCGTCTTGTACTTCCTTAGCACCCTTAGAAGTTTTTGCTCCTGTAAATCACTAAGCTTGTTAGAAACAATCACCGGTAACTCTTCATTATCACCCAAGTACAAGTACTTAAGGTGGTCGGGAAGAGGTTTCAATTCTAAAATCGGAGATTTAACTATTGAAGGTACAAGCTTTTCATCACCGCATGGTAAAGAAATAAAAGAGATATTATGAGTTTTCGGGCATTCTTGAAGTGAATTAAGATCACCAAGAGCTTCCTTGACTTCATTACCACACTCTACACCATTATCCATGGATGTAGTTAACACGGTTTCCAAAGCATCATCACCGTTTAATTCAAACATTTGTTGTGCCAATGTATCCATCACATCAATGGAGAAACAAGAGTGGACATCGCTAGGATATCTCATCGTCTCGAAAATGTTGAAACGTATTATTTCTCCATCGAACTCCATAGTTAGCGTTCCCTTATCCACATCAATTATGGTTTTCGCCGTTTTCATGAAAGGACGCCCAAGAAGCAATGGAAGAGACGAGTCCGGTGCACCTTCATCCATCTCTAACACACAAAAGTCCGCAGGAAATACAAGTTGATTAACCTGCACAAGAACATCCTCAACAATACCCATTGGGTAAACATTAGAGCGATCGGCTAATTGCAATACAATTTCAGCCTTTTTTAAGAGGACCAAGATCAAGTGAATTATACATTGACGCAGGCATAACATTAACTAAGCGCCTAAATCCAACATAGCTTTGTTAAAAGTTGTGTTACCAATTTTGACGGGAATGTCGAAACTACCCGGATCCTTGCACTTAAGTGGGAGTTTGTGTTGTAAGATTGCCGAGGCATTCTCCCCCACACTAAGCACTTCATTACCTTTGAGCCTTTGTTTGTTGGTACACAAGTCCTTCAACACCTTTGCATACTTTGGAACTTGCTTGATAGCATCAATGAGTGGTATGTTCACATGGATCTTTTTGAGAACGTCTAAAATCTCCTTTTCTAGTTCCGCCTTCTTAGAACTTGCAAATCTGCGAGGAAAAGGAAGAGGAGGAACATAAGTAGAAACCGGAGTTTTAGCGTTAGGAATAGGTACCTCAGAAGTTTGGGGAGAATCCTCAACTTTCTCCTCCAAAACAGGTTCCTTGGGTGTCTCCACCTTGCCCGAATCAAGAACTTAGGTTGCACAAGTTGTGTACCGCTTCTCAAAGTAATAGCATTGACACCCTCTTTTGGGTTAATAGGTTGAGAAGGAAGTCTCCCACTATTTTGTGCCTTCAAATTGTTGATATCAACCGCCATGGAGCCCATTTGTGTTTGCAACTCCTTAATAGCACTCTTAGTCTCTTGTTGACTCTCTTTAAACATGGTGGAAATACCTTGCATAAAAGTTTGAAGCTTTGCATCAATATCAGCACCTTGAGTTTGCATTGATTGTTGTGCTTGAGGTTGCTGAAATTGTTGCCTCGACTGGAATTGTTGTTGTTGAGGTTGAAATCCACTTGAAGAGTTGAAAGTAGGTTGTTGAACCGCTCCTTGTTTGTTGGCATAGCTAAAATTGGGGTGATCTCTCCATCCCGGATTGTAAGTGTTCGAGTAGGGATCATACCGTCTTTGTTGATTCGGAAAGATCGCATTAGCTTGCTCGTCTTCATAAGATTGAGAAGAAATTGGTACAACCGCGGCTGCAACTTGTTGAAGCATTGCGTTCATGTTACCCATTTGTTGACGAAGGTCCTCCACCTCGCTTACTTCACTCACCCTTCTTAGAATCACATCCGAACCACGACTCAGAAATTGTTGTGAGTTCGCTGCCATGTTTTCAATCAACTCCCTAGCTTGTGCCACCGTCTTGCTAACTAGTGCACCACCACCCACAGCGTCAATAAGATTCCTATCACTTGATTGGAGTCCTTCATAGAAGTATTGGATGATCATAGCGTCACTAAATTGGTGGTGAGGGCAGCTTGCAACCAATCTCTTGTACCGTTCCCAACATTCATATAAGGATTCTCCCACGTTTTGCTTCATCCCACAAATTTCTTTGCGAATTTGAGTAGCCTTGGATGCAGGAAAATATCTCTCCAAAAGAGTTTCTTCAACCCATTCCATGTTGTGACACTTCCGGGAGGTAAATAGTACAACCAATCCTTAGCACCGTCCATTAAAGAGAAACGGAAAACCTTCAACATTGCACCATCCGCCTCAACATTTGCTTTGAAGCATAGCCGTGACAATGGTGTGGAAGTCCAAAAGATGTTTGTTAGGATCTTCATTCACCATGCCATGGAATTTAGGTAATTCTCGAAGCAACCCCGGCTTTATCTCAAAAGTAGAGTTTGTTTGAATACACCCCTGTTGTGTATCAAGCCTATGAGAAGCTAAGTCCTTGAGTGAACGATTTGCATCACCCATTTCTTCTTCTTCTCGTTGTTGGAAAATCTCTTCTCCTACTTCCTCCTCGTGCTCGTCCGTTGTGCCTTTACTTGGTTGGAGTATTGTGCCGCGTCTAGTAGCTATCCCGCACCTTGGATAATTCCAATCCTTAGTAGCCGAGATTATGCACTGCAAACAATTCTCGCAAACAAGTGAGAAACAAGACAAGAAACGAAAAGCAAAGATAAAAGCGAAATTGTAAAAGAAACTAAAACTTAATAACAAGCCGTATGCCTCCCCGGCAACGGCGCCAAAATTTGACCGTGTGTCAATCCGTCAAATATAATTTCACTTTCTTACGCACTAAATTTAAATGAAGCACAAGGTAAGGAAGAGTTCGTATCCACAGAGAGGCGTTTGTTGTTATGTAAATTTCAGTTTCTAAAATAACCCAAGGTATGTTTGTTGTTTAAGAAATAAAAGTAGTTGAAAGCAAAGTAAATAGTTTGAGAAATCAATAAGGAGAAGATATTGGTCACGGGATAGTATCATTCACAAACATGTATTTTCATCAATGATTAGAATTGGTATTTTAATCTCGTATTTATTAAAAGTCCTAGGATATCTTGATCGCAAGTATAACCCGTTAATTCCTGTTTTCATCACAACCACATTAAAAGATGCATATGTGAATTCTTCGTCGAAAGCAACCTAAAGTGTAAAAGCACAATTAAGTTTAACTCCTAAGAGCATTAAGTTCTATGGAATAAGACTCATCAATGCAAACGAATGTGTAAAAGCACTAGACGTTTTAACAAAAGTTATGATTCACTTGTGACTAATAGGATGTATCACTACAAGCACTAACCACAATTATGCTACTTAGAATCGTGGGATAAACAACTTTTTCGTATTGAAAACCCTAATATAGCTCTAGAGATGAACACAAATCGGATTGATTCCGGACTCAACCTAACAAGTTTTCAAATCTTATAACACTATTAATTGTGAATCACAAACAATAAATACTGAGACAAAACTAATTCATTGAATCAAAAGCATGTTGAGAAATCAACTTTTATCCCATAACCAATAAGATGTTTAGCTACTCATAGCTATGGAGTTCATCATCATCAATATTCTATAATAAAACAAGGAAGAAGAAGAACAAAACCAAACCCTAGAAGTGTAAACAAAAGTGGCTCTCCAAAAGAATTCCAAGAAAAAGATATGATAAGATATGAGGTATCATATGTGTTGTAGAAAACCTCCCTTTTATAGCCTTTCTCTCCTTCCAATATTAGGTTTAGTCTTCAAAGTCCATTAGTTGAGAGTCCACCAAGCCCACAAGGACGAGAAACCCGTGTAGAAAATACGCCCCAAAAACGGTCGCCGGAATCCTGGTATTATGGCCGGGAAGTCGCCGGAAAGTCGCCGGAAAGTCGCCGGAAATCGGCTCCGGTGACCGGCAAAGTCCGCCCTCACCACCGGGTCAACGAGCGAACGGGTCAGCTTTGAGTCGGATCGGTCAAACCGGGTCGCCTCGGATCGGGACGGGTTGGATCGGGTCGAGAGAAAGTCGCTCGGTTCAGTCCGCCGGATGAGTCGTGGTCATATCACCAGCTAGTTGCACAAATGACTGTGATGCATGATCATTGTGCATCAAGGCTTCTTCCAGCCAAGATGGCTGCACTTCTTCGTTTATGCACCTGACTCAATGCCATTTACTCATTATCTTCTTATCCTTCATGCTCGTAACAACACACACCCCGCAAATTCACTAGTATTCACTCCTCGCAGCTTCATTACTCCATTGCAATCCAACACATTGCATTACCACCAAACCTAGCTTCGCCCTTGCACAAAGCCACTCCGAATATTGCCAGCTTCACCAGCCCTCACTAGCACTGCAGCACCAGCTCATGTACCTGCAACTGCGAATTCCTGAGTCTTGCAGCATCACTTGTATCCACCAGGCTCGACCCCATTTGCTTCTTTCTTAGCTCATGAATCCCCGCACACTGCAGCTCACCAAAGACAACCACAATCCATGGCACAACCAACCCCGTAACTGCTACATTCTTCAGCTCCACTCTGAACATCAATGGCTACAGCCCTCTTGCCAGCCATAACAGCTCGGCCCGCAATAATTCACTCCACCACCTCTTGTCTCACCCGAAACCCACAATCGATCGCAACTTCAATTTCGCCTCTAGTCAGTAAGCACCAAAGCACCATGTTTCACTCCCTTTCACAGGCCAACATCATTACCACCAACAGAGCCACTAGCACAGCTCCACGGTGCTTCAATTTTCGCATCACAAGCCCCATATATCACCGCTCTAGCTTTGCAAAACCACCTCATTGAGCTGCCCGCAACACAACCCATGAACAAGACACAAAAATGCATATCCTCTTTTGTAGCTTCAAAGGCACTTCATTGTCTTCCCGCACCGATGCACCAGCCAACTTTGTACATCACCACCAGCTATACCAGCTCATAGTCAGTTCACACTTTAAGCAACAACATACTCCCTTTCCGTTCGCCAACTCCATCTTTACATTATTTGTAACTCCATGTGCAGCCATCATCTCATTACCACCATCCGAAGCACAACACTATTTTCTTCTCCATTTAAAAGTGCAGAGCACCATAACTGAAATCAACATCATCACTGCGCACCACACCAAACTTCCATTCTCTCGTTGCCTCAAACAATAACTCTATCGGAAAGAACACGAACTTAGCTCACCTACAACGCCACCAAACCAACACCAAACTTGATTTTAAGTACAACTGCACATGGCCAATTCTTGTTGCAAAACTGGTTCAATCTCCCTTGTTCTTACAGCTTTTAACTCAACCTGATAGCATCATTTGTAAATGCACTTCATTCCTGCGCAATTCCGGTTTACTCATTGCAGCAGATATCATTTCATTCACCTGCAAAACCCATTTCAAATCCCAGCTGTAAACACCATCTCGTGGCCATTTCATAATCTCAAAACCAACAAGTAGATGCCTAAGCTATGTTCTTGACTGATTCAAATCCATAATAGCAACGGCAAAGACAACAATCAAACCCATGATAATCTCCAATTTCACTTCATCCTTGCTTTTTTGTAGTCGATGATTTCTGGGGTTAACTCAATCCCTAACTTTGAATCTTTCTTTATTCTCAAATCGCCAAAACATCATCTCTTCAATCACTTCGATTACACATCACAACTCCTTATAGATCGAATTAAACTCATACCCATCTTCAATCATCTCGCATTTAATCTCCAAAGAAACCCAACTCTCAATTTCTATCTTCTCCATCAATTAATAATCAGTCAGAAACAACTTCATCTTCACCACCGTCTGCAATACTTTAAACCCATCCGAATCTCGACCATCCTCTCGGCTTTCAGGTCCACTAATAGAATCGACAACGGCCCCACGGAGCCGCCATCCTCACTTCTCTTTTCTTTCTCGATTTCCAGTGTAATGAAGAAGACCATTCTCGATTGTGGGGTTGTAATGATTGAACTTTATATTTCCACCCCGCGCCACTTTGGATAAGGGCTAACCAGTTCATATAGTCTTGTCGGCCCCGAGAACCGACATCCTAATTCCTTTCTCAACCGAATTATCACTTCATTATTCACCTCCTTCTTGCTCAACCTTAGACGGTTCCAAATGTAACTCGCCCGTGAGTTGACCTTTTGCCATTTTCACTCCAAATGAATGATTTCTTCTTCTTTTGCTTCAAACGACTCCATTGCACCTAATAAACTCAAAATCAAACATAAGATACATAATTTACAAGAAAACTCGCAAAGAAAGCATAAATACTAGATATTAAATACGGTGTATTCTACACCTATCAATATGTCCTACATCAATTCTTGCATCCGACTCATACCCCCTCGCGATTCACCGAAGTATTGCGATCGACACTTTAACCTGCGAAATCCGCTCACCGGAACTATGCTTACCGGTGCGCCATTTCACTCCGTTTTCGCACTATTTCTGCGACATTCTTGGTTGTGTTTCTGGAGTTACAGGCCAACTCTATTTCCCTGCTCAAAGCCATAAACTCCCATTATATCATTCACCTACTCAAGACTTCATTCTCCATTGCCTTTCCCCGACTAACCAACACCATCACGAGTAGCGAATCCGCCAAATAACTCCAAACTTATGTTCCCCGTAATTTCACAAAGACCATGACCATTTATCCCCAACCTGCACCTCCCGCAACACCGGCTACCTCGGATGCAACCACCGAGCAAACCAGCTTGCACCACTCTCGGCCTGCGGCTCCTTGCATTCCTCCAACTCGTCACCTTCACTCCAATACTCGAGTCTCAAACTGACTTTGCTCACTACCAAAGATTATCGATCTTCCTTTTCTAACTCAGTTGGCTTCTCAAAGTAACTCAAGACCAACTTCCCCGTCTCGATCACCAAAGAACACCATCGTATCCGTGAGCTCCAATTGCGGCGCCATCTTGAGCACTCCGGCTATCACCACTGCCATTCAACCAACACTAATCCAACCTTCTTCTCACCCGCACTCATGTTGCTCTCCAACTACAAGAGCTGCAACCTCAAATTAGCACAATCACCGCCTTCGTCGCAATTTCAAATCATTCCCCGCTACATCCATAGGTCCATGCTCTTGCAGCCACATCACCGCTTCAAGATGCCACCATTCCCGAACTCCTCGGTCCACGTGCTTCACCGCTCTCTCGTTCAGCCTTCTCCATCTCTATTCGTTCAACACCACTTCTGTATGGCCCAACATTAGTGAGCAACACCAGTTACAGCTCTTTCCAACAGGTGTAGCATCATCTTCTCTAATCCAGGCCCTCAACTCAATACATTCCCATTTGCACCTCACAGACTCTCCAATGACAGCAGCCATCTCATCGATTGCGGCCTTCATTACTTCCAAGATGCCATCAATGGCAGCAGCGCCACTTCTCGACTCCACGGCTTTCTCGGCAGCCTATCCGTACCAAAACTCTAACCGAAACCCTCCTTCCAGACCCATAGTGCATCTTGGTTCAAGGAGCAATAAGAGCTGCACAAAACTCGGCCAAATCATTCAAGCATTTAGTCGAGCACTCTTGTATGCGACCGCAATGTGGAGCCGGGATAGAACTCTGCAAAGATTTAGTACCTTTCACAGCTCCTTCCCCGCACATTTGAGATACAAACAAACACCCATTGTTCTCAAACATACATTCAATCACATCATTCATCCAGGATCAAAGGCAACAGTTCATTTTCCTCCCTGTGTTCTTGCAAACTGAAACTCAACTCAAATTACCAACAACACCAGGACTTGAAGCCGGTTCACACCCATTGCTCAATTTCTTTTCTCTCGCCAAGTACAAATCTGATTCACACCCTACACTGATTCGAACCAATTCACCACCACCTTCCAATAGCGTAGCTGCCACCACCATTCATCAAGGAAAGAAGCTCCATTCTAACTTCCCTCTTGTCACTGATCTTCAATCCAAATCTTCTTAGTAATTCACTCGGAACTTCAAATCTAGTGAAACCCAACATCAATCGATCGCAGACAATCAATTTCTCTTTTAATCCTTTCCAAAGTTTCTCCGTTTCACCGTTATTGCCGACGCCTCTTGGTCTCTGTTGTAAGAGAAGAAACTTCTTACGTTTTTGAATCAACTCGACCAAGATGAGGTCTCATACCCTCAAACCGATATCAGCACCCACTTCTTGGATACGGGCCACCCGCCTGGCAACCCCTTAACCACAAACTGGCTCTATTTAGTACTCCTCCGCAGAGTTGCCCCTTATCCTCGGCATTCCGAGTTCTTCTTTTTGCCCATAACTTCTTCATACGAGCTCCGAATGACTCCGTTCTTTCGCCATTGGCTTTGTCTTTTCGTGCTCTTCAAGATGATGAGAAGAAATCTTGGATTTGAGCGAGTTCCACTTCCTTTTGCCCCAATGACTCCAAAACACCTAAATAACTCAAAAGCAAAAATAAGATACATAATTCACACGAAAACTCGCAAAGAAAGCATAAATACTAGATATTAAATACTTGTATTCTACTCCTATCAAATTCCCCCACACTTAGACTTTGCTAGTCCTCGAGCAAATCAAACAAAACAATAAAATACAACAACTCCGTGTCGTCGAGGCTACGGTCACTTTTAGCGTAAATAACAAGCCTTTAAACCCCTAGGTGTCCCTAGTGGACGAGTTATAGTCTCGTGAAGGTTTACTAGAGATATACCTACAAAACCTATATTTCAAACTCCGTCTATTCGTGACAAATCAATGAACGAATCCAAATTGACTACAGGAGGAGGTACCTTGCAAATTCAATTCAATTATTAGTAAATAAACTCTAATTAGATAGTCGAACAAGCCACAATACTCGTAACTAACAACCCACAATCACAATGAAAAGATTAAGAAGATGGATATAGATGTAGATGTTGGCGAATATTCACAAGTGTTCGATGTTTCCCATATCTCTGTTCTGAAGGTCACTCAAGATGAACCTAATCCTATTGGATTGAGCTACCGGTGCCGAATGCTACATCAAATCAATTGGCATATACAAGGGAACCAAGAGTGACTTTATTCAACACAATAATAATTTATTCTTTTTTTTAAATGATTGGATCAAATGGATCCAATTTCTCTTTTTTTTTAGACGGCATGATTATATCTTTTGGATCCAAGCGCATGCTTCTTGTCAGCAAGTACATGATAGTTGCCTTGGATCCTGCATTCCACGCTTGTTTAGGCGACGGAGACAGGGACTACGTTTCACACATACTGCTATTCCCAAGTGTCTTTTTTATTCCGTTTTGGTCTAATTGGTCGGTCTCTTTTTTTTTTTTTTCATATATTTTTTCATTTTTTTTTTATTTTTATATATATTTATGTTTTTTTTTTTTTTTCTAATAACTCAATCACACTATTTCATCCTAGCAGTAATAACACGTCGATGTTTAGTGACCCACCAAAGCACTTAGAGAACAATAGATAAATGTGGAAAAATAAAAATAGAATGCGATATGGTGATATTCCGAGATATGGTAACAACTATCATGTTAATTTGTGATTTCTGAGCTATGTTCGTCCCTTTTAGTTAATTGGTTCCTCAACTCCTGCATTCAAAATGGTTCCATCCACTAATGGTGTCAAAAACAAACTATACAAACATATAAATGCTCCCCCACACTTAAACTTCACATTGTCCTCAATGTGTAAAACCGAAAGTTCTGAATTCAGACGTAACAGCAGATAAAACGCAAAAACTTTGCAAATTGGTAAGGAATTTGGAAAAACTCCATTTCACAAAAGTTGTTCATCTACGTGTTTTCTACACAGTGTCAAAATTTCACAGTGTTTTGATAAACGGTCTGACAGTTATGGTCTCTGGACTGAACAACGCAGTCTGAAATTTTCTGACGAAAAGGTATTCGTCATAATTCTCTTCTAAGATAGATTACGGACTCAATGAAATTAAACATAGGGATGCAAATATGATATGAAAACAGTAAAAAATAAATAAACGAAACAAAAATAAAATGCAAAAGGATAAGAAATACAAAACCGGTGGGTTGCCTCCCACTAAGCGCTTGTTTTAAAGTCGACGGCCCGACTTAGCTTCTTGTAAGATTCATTCCCCATACACCAATAATCGGAAAAGTTGGGGATCCGTCCATAGAACCTGTTTTGCAAACACTAGCTTCACACAAATATTAGTAACATAAAACAAAAGTGAAGCTATGAACCGATAAAAGCTTCCCCCACACTTATTCTTGTCCACACATGGAAGTGCATAAAGAATATAGGAGTCGGGTACTTCCATGGTTTCTGGTTCCATAACCTGCATAGTATGAGAATCAAGTGTCTCTAATCGCGGAAAACGAGAAACAAAGTCATTCAACAATATTCTCGAAGCACATACATTCAAACCAATAAGAGGTAAAGGAGAAGAAACAATAGGCAAAGGGTTAGATAAACCTTGCACAATCTCTTGTATTACGGAATCCTCTTCATTCTTAAAAACTCAAGTGAATTATTCACCTCTTTTATATCATGGTCCTCTATCAAACCTTGCAACCATTCTTCGTCCGTTCTCGTAACCAAAGTCTCGACATAAACATCATCATTACAATCCTTTGCAAGCTCAATTGGGTCTTCCACAATATTGGTTATACCGGTCTCATTCTCAACACATTCCTCCTTTTTGTTGTAAGGCACATACTCTTTTGCGGATCCAAATTTTATCATAAGAAACTTTTTTAGAACACTCGAAAATGCATCATCCTCAAGCTCCACCCTTTGAATAGGCTCTTGATCATTATTAAGATCAATGCTTGAGTAATCTACACAAGTGTCGACATATTCCTCTTCGTCTTCATCTTGATCCCAAAAAGACTCCATTGTACACTCCTCGGGGATGTCACCATGAGTTGGTTCAAACGATGTATTTTCATAATAATCATCATCACTATCATAGTCATCATAAGATTGGTCCTTGCTGAATTTAGTGTTGCTAATCTCGAACTCATCCTTTTGAATAGGTGAATGATCATTATTACGATCAAGAGTTGAGTTAACTACACAAATATCAACAAAAGTCCCCGAAGGTTCGCCTTTTTCAACATAACTATTCATTTCCTCCTTGTACTCATCAATGCCTTGTCTTAAAGTGGAAACACCTTTTGAAGCTCTTGGAGTGTTCCATCCAAATTCTCGAATATAGTGTTCCATTTGTTTGTAAAGCTCATTCGACAAAGAAAAAGTAGAATTACTTACTTCCGTATTGTTAGGCCAATTATCTTCCCTTTGAATGGGTGAATGATCATAACTACGATCGTAAATTGGGCCAAACATACTATGAGCACATTCGGTCGATGAAATTGGTTCCATGCTTGGTTGTCCACAAATTGACTCCATGTCTGTCCATAAATTGTTGCATCTCATCTACCAAATTAGAGGAAATATTATAAGGAAAACAACTATTCTCCCCTCCTTGTGATTGCTCACTTACATAACCACCATAAGAAGGTTGATATGTATGAGAATAACTCATAGGGTACGTGGAGTATTGATCATAGCCAAAGGATTGGTTTTGATTATACTCCCCATAAGGGTGATAATTGTTATATTGTTGAGGTTGAAAGCCGTATTGATTGCTCCAATATGCTCCTTCCATAGAAATAAGCACCTGAAACGAGATTCTCAAAACTCGGTTAGAAACCAAAGAATAAGAAAAAGTAAAACAAAAATAAGAAACCAAAAACAATTAACAACCGTTGCCTCCTAGGCAACGGCGCCAAAATTTGACCGTCGTCGTGTTTACACAAATATAATTACACTTTCTTACTACTCAAAATATAAATATAGCAAGGGCAAGAAAGGATCGATCCCACAGAGAGGTCTAGGTTGTCGAATTGTTATGGTTTCCTATATAAAACACCCTAAGAATTTCGATTGTGTAAATAAAAATAAACGAAAAGCAAACAAAGTACGCAAATCAAGAATGTGAAATATTGGATAAAGGTTTCATCTTCAATTGTAAACAAGTTTATGAATATATGAATAGAATTCGTATTTAATCTCGCTATCATCAAAAGCCATAGAATACCTTATTGCAAGAATACTCCGTAATTTCCAAAGTTATCAACACACACATTAGGGTCATGTATGTGAAATCTACCTAAAGAATAACCTAACGCCTTGCGCTAATCAAGTTCAATTCCTAGGGAGCATTAAGTTTCAGAAATAGGCTAATCAATGCAATTGTAATACATTGCGCAAACAATTCGAACAAAGGTCAATTTCTACATATGAATACAAGGATGTATCACTACAACCTAGCATCATATCATGCTACTCGTATTCAAGGTTATCGCTCGATGAAAACCCTAAAATAGCTATAGATATGGATGTGAGTTCAATCAATTCTAGACTCGACTAAACAAACATTCAATCATATTGCAATCCATCAATCATGCAATTATTATAACCCGTAGAAAGTGAACGATAATATTGAGAAAAACTAATTCATAAAAATCATAACTTGGTTGCAAAATCCAACTACATCTTCAACCAATAATAAAAACTTAGTTACTTGTGTTTTTGGAAATCATCATAAAGAGTTTAGAAGAACCTATCATGTGAAACCCTAGAAAACAAAAGTAGAAGTCTCCCTAATGGAGATATATCTAGGTTTAGAGAAAAAGTTCTATTTATATGCTTTTCTCCCCATAAGGATACTTTCCCAAAATTAGGTTGATTCTTCTCAAAACCCGTCTCCAAGTTGGTCCACCAAGCCCAGGAGTGAAAAATATGTCTCTGGAATTTTGGGTCCGAAAAGTGGCCGCCGGATTGCTGGCGTCATCGCCGAATCCGGCCACCGGTCGCCGGAATCCGGCCGTCGGAAAATCATCTCTGGCCGCTTTTGTCATCGGAAACTGTCACCAGCGAGTGCACACTCCCAGCAGCTCATCTCCATATCTCTGCAATTCAAACAATCACAAAATACCATCTAAACCAATTCCTCATTTCTTGCGAAAACACACCCAAAAGCGCGACTCGTAGCACATATGTCCGGCCGTCAATTCTTGCATCCGACTCATACCCCCCTCGCGATTCACTGAAGTATTGCGATCGACACTTTAACCTCTGAAATTCGGCTACCGGAACTATGCTTACCGGGTGCGCCATTTTCACTCCGTTTCGCACTATTTCGCGACATTCTTGGTTGTGTTTCGAGTTACATGCCAACTCTATTTCCCCGCTCGGGCCATAAACTCCCATTATATCATTCACCTACTCAGACTTCATTCTCCATTGCCTTTCCCCGACTAACCAACAATTCATCACGAGTAGCGTAATCCGCCAAATAACTCCGCCTATGTTCCCCGTAATTTCACAAAGACCATGACCATTTATCCCCAACAGCACCTCCCGCAACATCAAGCTACCTCGGATGCAACCACCGAGCAAACCAGCTTGCACCACTCTCACCTGCAGCTCTCCTTGCATTCCTCCAACTCGTCACCTTCAGACCTCCAATACTCGAGTCTCACCGACTTTGCTCACTACCAAGATTATCGATCTTCCTTTTCTAACTCGCTTGGCTTCTCACCGTAACTCAAGACCAACTTCCTTCGTCTCGATCACCAAGAACACCATCGCATCCGGCTCCAATTGCAGCGCCATCTTGAGCACTGGCTATCACCACCGCCATTCAACCAACACTAATCCAACCTTCTTCTCGCCTGCCGCACATGTTGTTCTCCCCTGGCCACGAACCTCAAATTAGCACAATCACCGCCTCGCCGCAATTTCAAATCATTCCCCGCTACATCCATAGGTCCATGCTCTTGCAGCCACATCACCGCTTCAAGATGCCACCATTCCCTGAACTCCTCGTCCCCGTGCTTCACCGCCTCTCTCGTCAGCCTTCTCCATCTCTATTCGTTCAACACCACTTCGTATGGCCCAACATTAGTGAGCAACACCAGTTCGACTCTTTCCAACAGTGTAGCATCATCTTCTAATCCAGGCCCTCAACTCAATACATTCCCATTTGCACCTCACAGACTCTCCAATGACAAAGACCATCTCATCGATTGCAGCCTTCATTACTTCCAAGTGCCATCAATGGCGCCCACTTCTCGACTCCCCGGCTTTCTCGAGCAGCAGCCTATCCGTACCAAAACTCTAACCGAAACCCTCCTTCCACCCATAGTGCATCTTGGTTCGGTGAGCAATAAGAGCTGCACAAAATCGGCGATCATTCAAGCATTTAGTCGAGCACTCGTATGCGACCTGCAATGTGGAGCCGGATAGAACTCGCAGCATTTAGTACCTTTCATGACTCCTTCCCGCACATTTGAGATACAAACAAACACCCATTGTTCTCAAACATACATTCAATCACATCATTCATCCAGATCAAAGGCAACAGTTCATTTTCCTCCCCGTGTTCTTGCAAATGGAAACTCAACTCAAATTACCAACAACACCAGGACTTGAAGTCGGTTCACACCCATTGCTCAATTTCTTTTCTCTCGCCAAGTACAAATCGATTCACACCCTACACAGATTCGAACCAATTCACCACCACCTTCCAATAGCGTAGGCCTTTCACCACCATTCATCAAGGCAGAAGCTCCATTCTAACTTCCCTCTTGTCACCGATCTTCAATCCAAATCTTCTTAATAATTCACTGAACTTCAAATCTAGTGAAACCCAACATCAATCGATCGCACAATCAATTTCTCTTTTAATCCTTTCCAGTGTTTCTCCGTTTCATCTGTTATTGCACAGCTCTTGGTCTCGTGTTGTAAGAGAAGAAACTTCTTACGTTTTTGAATCTCGAACTCGACCAAGATGAGGTCTCATACCCTCAAACTGATATCAGCACCCACTTCTGGATACGGGCCACCCGCCCGGCAACCCCTTAACCACAGTGGCTCTATTTAGTACTCCTCCGTAGAGTTGCCCCTTATCCTCGGCATTCCGAGTTCTTCTTTTGCCCATAACTTCTTCATACGAGCTCCGAATGACTCCGTTCTTTCGCCATTGGCTTTGTCTTTTCGTGCTCTTCAAGATGATGAGAAGAAATCTTGGATTTGAGCGAGTTCCACTTCCTTTGCCCCAATGACTCCAAAACACCTAAATAACTCAAAAGCAAAAATAAGATACATAATTCACACGAAAACTCGCAAAGAAAGCATAAATACTAGATATTAAATACGGTGTATTCTACTCCTATCAGGCTGGCCAGGAGAAGCTTGTGCTCCATGTTTATAGTGTCAACTAGAGCTTTGCAATCGGAGACTATTGAAACGCTTGACAATATATTTTCTTTTAGCTGCTAACCGCCTTTAACAAGGCTATCGATTCCGCATGAAGAGCCGATGATGCCTTCTCTGAACCCGCTGAAATGTGCATAAATGACTCGTGGTCCACCGAGTAAAGAATAAAAGCATAACCCATAGACAAGTCTTCTTTCTTAAAAGAAGCATCTACAAAGATTATCCAATCTGTATTTAAATTAGATCATTTATAATTGACCGGCTTCACCTTTTGGTTGTTAATTCCCTTTTGAATTGTTTTTGAGGGAATAGAGTGCATAAATCGTTTATCTGGCCGATCAGTTTAATTGGGTCAGGAGATATTTTCTCGAAGACTACCGAGCATCTGTATTTCCATATGAACCAAAAAATGGTGGTAATTTTTTCCACTAGGTTAATTGAATCTTTTTCTGAAATCCACCCTTTAATCCAATGATCCATCACGTCAGTGTTTCCTGTCGAATTGAGCCTGTCAAGCGAGAACCCAAACCAGATAGCTCTAGCGAACGGGCATGATCTAAACAGGTGATTGTATGTTTCATGAACTTGTGCATCACACATTTGACAATGAGGATCAATATCTGTGTTATGGGCTCCAAGTCGCGCAGAGGTAGGTAGAGCTTTCTGAATTAATTTCCAAATAAATAATTTGATTCTTGGAATCGCCTGAATTTTCCAATTTTTTTCCCATGGGAAATCAATTGGGGTATTGTTATCTTGAACTTGATTTATTAAGAAATTATAGATATTTTTTGCAGAGAAATTTCCAGAATGATGATGTTTCCATATCATTTTGTCTTGTTCCTGTATCCTTGGAGTTATGGCTTGTATTTTGTTTTTTCTTCTGGGTAGAAGAATTTGTTCAGTTTTTCCTGATCCCATTTATTATCTTCCGTTATTGACTCTTGAACCATTTTTGGGGCATGTTCTTGAAGGGTGGTTGGTTGAGATATTATTTCCTCATTTGGAATCCACATGTATTCCCGGATTTTTGCAGATTTACCATCTTTAACTTGCCAGACAAAATTTCCTTTAATTAGGTCTAAGCCTTTCTGTATGCTTGTCCAAATCCACGATAAATTTGAGGTTCTAGAGGCTTTTAAAGGGTGAGAATTTGGAAAGTATTTCGCTCTAAGGAGTTTGACCCATAATTGATCTTGATCTGAGATAAGGCGACTGGCAAGTTTGGTGAGGAGAGCTATGTTGAATTTGTGGGGATTGTTTATTCCTAGTCCTCCTTGCGAGATAGGCTTGCATATGCTTGCCCAAGCTCTGATGAACCCTCCCTGTCTTTTTTGCCCTTCTTTTTTCCACCAGAAGTTTCTCTGGATTCGATCCACTTGATCTACGGTTTCTTTTGGAAGAGAAATCACTTGCATTTGATACGTTGGAAAAGCTTGCAGAATAGATTTTATTAAGACTGTCCTACCTGCTTGGGAAAGGAGTTTTGATTTCCAACCTTGCAGAGTGGAGTAGTATTTTTGAAGAAGCGTCTCAAAATTTTCTTGTCAATTTTTGTCGAAAAACAGGGGGGTACCGAGATATCTATCATTTGTAGTCATCAAATGGACTTTAAGAATTTTAGCTATGATATTTCCATGTTCGGGGTGTATCCGCTGACTAAAATAGACACTGGATTTTTGGAGGTTTATCATTTGACCGGTGATATCTCCAAATAAGGATAAAATATCTAGCAGATTTTTTGCCTCTCCTAAATTGGCTCTTGTGAATAGAAAACAGTCGTCAGCAAAGAAAAGGTGGGAAATGTTTGGCGCGTTTTTGTTGATTTTGAGACCACAAATTTTCCTATCAAAAATCGCTTTGTCAAGGAGTCTGGATAAGATTTCCATGCAAATGAGGAAAAGGTAAGGGGAGAGGGGGTCTCCTTGTCTTAAACCTCTCGAGGTATTGAATTTTGGTCCGGGGGAGCCATTAAGAAGAATAGAAAATGAGGTTGTTGAGATACATTGCATGATGAGGTTCACCCAGTTTTCATTAAAACCAAAACTAAGAAGGGCTTTTTTAATGAAATGCCACTCCACCCTGTCAAAAGCCTTAGAGAGATCTAATTTAAGCGCCAGATATCCTTTTCTATCTTTAGAAATTTTCATCGTACGGATAAGTTCATGGGCAATTATGATATTATCTGTGATTTGTCTCCCAGGAAGAAAGGCTGATTGATTTGGAGAAATTAATTTATTGAGGATGGGCTTTAATCTGTTCGCAAGAATTTTTGAGATTAATTTGTAGATTGTATTACTTAAGCTTATGGGTCTGAAATCACCCGGAGTTTGAGGAGTGGAAATTTTCGGTATAAGGGTGATGAAAGAATAATTTAGATCTGTATTGAGAACACCGGATTTAAAGAATTCTTGGAATGTGCTAATGATATCCGACCCAAAAGTTTCCCAATTTGCTTTGAAGAATCCTGGCTGGTAATCGTCGGGTCCCGGGGCTCCCCATTGATTCATATTCGATAAAGTCAGCCAAATTTCATCTTTTGTAGGGATTTGTAGTAGAGTATGATTTTCTACTTCAGAGATACAATGAGTAATGATATTGGATAGATCAAAGTTGTAATTGTTGATTTGGGATGTGCCTATTTGTGTAAAGTGATTTACTAAAAGAGAGTTGATTTAGTCTCTATCAGAAAGCCAAAGACCAGAGGGTTCTCTAAGAGAGTTGATGGAATTTATTCTTTTTCTATTGGAAGCAGTGGCCTGAAAGTACTCTGTATTCTGGTCATATTCTTTGAAGAATTTATCTCTAGATAGTTGATGATAGAAATCATTTTTAATTTTGTACCATTTTCCTAATTCCGCTTGTAGATTTTTCAACTTCTCGATGTCATTGGATATGTTTCCAAATCTATGAATGCTTTCTATTTTGTTGTTTAAGTTCTTAATGTTTTTATGAATGTTACCGAATATGTCGGAATTCCAATGAGCAAGATATGAAGATAGGAGTTGAAGTTTCAAGGCTAGATTGTTATTTGTCAAATCATTGGAATGCAAATCCCAGGCCGCTTTTACAACCGAAGGCAACATGGAATGGGAAAGCCACGACCTAATACACCTAAAAGGTTTTTGTGTTTTATGCTTTTCAGGGTTTGAATCTAGTAAAATAGGGGTGTGATCTGACCCAACTCTGGATAAGTGAGTTACCTTGGTGTCCGGGAAATTCTGGATCCAGAGAGAAGAGGTCAGAGCTCTAACGATTCTTTCACATATATTCGCTTCTCCTATTATGTTGTTTGACCAAGTGAACGGGTCTCCATCGTAACCCGCATCTTGTAATCCGAGATAATCAATTGTCTGAACAATGAAAGATTTACTGCTCGAGCTTGCTTTATTACCCCCCTTGCTTTTCGTCTGGGTCTAGTATGACGTTTAAGTCTCCGATCAGTATCCAAGGTTTGTTCACTTGCTGGGCTATATGTGAAACATAAGTCCATTGTTCAACTCTGTCATCAGCATCAATGGCTCCGTAGACACACGTGATTAGGATCTCAATGTCACCAACTTTTATTTCAAAATGACAAACATTAAATCTTGATGTTATTAACTTCATATAAATATTATTGTGCCAGGATATTACTAATCCTTTTGTTATTCCGACGGAGGTACGATGAACCAGTCATGAAACCTAGAGTTTTTAAAAAATAACTCCATCCGAGACAAAGGAGCTTTTGTCTCGGCTAAAAAAACAATATCAGGGTTGTAAAACTGGCAGAGATAGTTGAAATGGTCTTTTGTAAGAGGGTTTCCAATACCCTGAACGTTCCAAGATAACAACTTCATAATGATAAATGCACGCATAAATCAAACATCTAGGGGACACAAGGAGCCAACAGAAATGAGGACTGAGGGAAAAAACAAAAGAGAATACCAAGGAACAAAGAAGGGAAAAGAAAGGAAAGCTAAATGAATAGAAGATTGGTACAAACACTGAAGAAACCCACACTTAAGATAGACAAAGCTTTGAACAGGCTAAGAAAAAAAACTTATATTGGCAGAGATACCTCAGGACAAGTAGGAGAATAAAAATGCACATATAAAGGATAACAAGTGAAAAGTAAACTAAACAGAAACACTAAATCTTAGCAGAGGAAAGAGGTTTACACAATTGCCTAAATAGAAACATATTAAGCACAAAGGATTTTTATGTCAAAAGCTGATCAGAAAGATAAATGACTACTAAAAACAAGCTACCAAAATGATACTAAGCTAAGAATTAGAGATCAAACAAGAAAAGATGCTCATAGGCTCTGACTTTTTCCCGTTACACCAAGTTCTTCAAATGGGGATATAGATATAGATTCTTCAAGTAGAGGTACGATGCTAAGGTGATAGGGTTGCTCCCAAAAGTATCTTCAATTCCGTGCCTTTGAACCAAAAATGATGATACAATTTAACTCCTGAATATAAATGAGCATGATCACAAATAGATATTGACGATCCAATCTCAATTGCTTCTCTAATCTCTATATCCCTTTCCATAAGAAGTCTAAATCAATGCTTGTCATTAATCACCATCTAGCTTATAACAGAAACGAATCACGGAGTCCACTTGAAAGAAAATATGAGATTATGAAGTTCAAGGTTCACCCTGATGTCGAAATCTGTAAAAACACTGAAGGTAGAGAATTCTAAATCTGATAATTGCCATAACAAAGAAAATTTCTAAAAATAATATGAATGAGAGAGATAAAACCTAGATTTCACTTTTAAAAAAAAAAACAAGAGAATAAAAGTTCTTCAGCTGGACTCCAATTGAAAAAAATTGTAGATGACACCCAAAACTCTCCTAACTAAATACATAAAACTCTATGCACCTCAAGCTCAGCTAAAACTGGTTAAAAAAAACACCTCAAGATTAGCAATACCCAAAACAATGACCATCTTGAACTTTCATGAACTTTAAAAAACACCAGAAAATAATTTCTCTCTGAAAAGGACAAGAAACTACCCAAATACTCAAGTTTAAGGAGAAAATAAGAAGATTAAAAAGATGGAACACATCACCACTGTCAAGAAGCAACCATGGTGATAAAAACAACCCAGCTAACTAGCTACCAGACCGTTTTTTTTTTTAAGGAGGAGCTTGAAAACAGACCAAAAGACTAGAGATGCATAACGTGCTGGAAGAATGGATGACCAAATCTAGAGTTTAAAGGGTGTAATAGTGAATAAGAAACCAAGTGAAGAACCAAAAATTAGCGAAAATCCAGATTACATAGAGCTTTGGTTAAATTGGAATAAAATTAATGAGATTGTAAATGGCCGAGATGAACATCACCTTCTCAAATTGAAGCAGATTAAACCAAACCCATTAAAAAGTCTACTTCAAATTAGCAATTATCAGACTATAAGAATTTAGGGTGAAAACAAACATCATAATCTCAAAATAGGGTAAAATTAGTACCTGACCCCATCAATTAACCGTCTTCCTCATCAGCTCTGAGAAGCAATATTGTATGGGATTGAACGAAACTTGCAGAGATAAAAGACTAGCTCCCACTTCCTTGAATTAATTTTTTGAATCCCCTTAAATCTAAATTAGATCCATGAACTTGTGTAACGGGTTGCCATCAGAGCCTATGAACGGCGAAATTAGCCGCTCATGGCCTGATTAAAACAGAAGAAGATGAAGAAATGAAAGGTTGGAAAATCGAAAAGGAAACCATAAAATTTAGGTTTGGTGATTGAAAAATCTAATTCATTAACAAAAGAGACGATTTAGGCACGAATCTTATACATGCAAAAGAATTGATCTTCAACAATGGAAAAAATCCCATGTATCATGATTAAATTCTTAGGCGTTTAAATGAACATTAAACAGCTTTCATTTTTTTAGCTAATTTTCCAAACCGAACAATCATTATACACGGTTCAGTAGTCCAACCTATGTGTACACTCTTCTATTGTATTTTGAAGACCTAAAGTGTTTGCTTGATTCTCAAGTTATCTTAGCTTGAATTCTAAGCAACCCCAGGTATTTGAACACTATAAATAGATATGATCTTTCAACTGGTAAAATCAATCCCTTTGTGTCCTAGTTGATTCTAGAGTCGTCCTCAATTGACCTAGGTTTCCTCTCTGTGGATATTATTAGGTCTACGACTAATAGACTTCACTTTGGAGATCCTTGAAGCCAAGTCCGACTATCATTACCTTTATAGTTTGTGAATTCTGATCTTGCTTTTTTGTTATCGAGGTTTTCGTAATCTCTTTTAGGCAAGATAGATTTTAATCGCAAAGTTCTCTTCATCTCAGACTCTGTGGTTCCTCAAGATAAATATCTAAAGACTGATCTTTTTTATCTTTCGAAGATTGTTCTTGAGAAGCGGTTGAGAATCTAGGATACTCTTCGGGAGTCGTAAGTTCCGGATTTGTGAGGTTTGCTAGATTTGTCTATTGCAAACAGGTCTCCACACCTTGATCTTTAATCTAAACGGAAATCAAATAGGCTTATCTGTTAGAGGCAGATTGTTATCAAAAGTCTTCACTTCGCCTGAAGCAACTCTTTGGTTGTATAGGCATCAGCTAAGGGAATCACGTGCGTAGAACCTTGCGAGGTTCAAGAGATGTAAGAAGCCCGACTATAACTGAATCGCTTGGAGGGTTAATTTGGTCTCAACTACATTCCATCCCGAATTCTGATAATAGGATAGTGTCATGTGACTTAATACAAAGTGTGGTGTTCAATCTGGACAAGGTCTCTGGGTTTTTCTGATATTGTGTTTTCCTCGTTAATTTTAATCAATTACGAGACTTGTTTCTTATAGAATTTGTATCTTGGAAGATAGATAACAAGTTTAATCACAAGGCAGAATTTCGATAAGATTATTTGGATACGACTAGATTTATCTTGAGTATTTTTTTTTAGATCGTCCAAGTACTCTGCTTAACAATCAAGTTCACAGACTCTAAGTCTATATAATACTTATTTAGTAGAGGTTGAGATGGTGGCAATAGAACTTGGAAAAGGAGAAGATGAAAAAACTGCAGTTGAAAAAATATACGGTCCGCTGATAAACAAATTGCGTCTGAAGAAACCAAATGAACTGGGTAAACTCGATGTGGAGAATGAAAGCATACGTATCATGAAGGAAAAACCAAAGTCCCAATTGGAGATTGAAAGAAACGCTGAAAACTTAGTGGTGATGTTTACTATGTACCTATGCATCACGGTCTTTTTTACCCAAGCAAACGGAAGTATGATTAGCAAGAACAAGTATGCACACTTTTTTGAGTCTTTGGATAGGATGAAGAAAACTTGTTGGCCAGTTCATATACATGATTATCTGATGGGAAACATTGAGAAACATATTCATTCACCACTTAAAGTTAATGGTTGTGTGATTTCTCTGTTGGTGAGTTTACATGTGCACACATGCAGTTGTACACCTGATATATCCATTCACCATTTTAAGTAATTTCGTTCATTGTGTTTGTCGCTTTCTATTACATTTATAACTATTCACCTATTTGTTAATGAAGTATTGGTTTGATGAACACAACAAAAGCATGCGGCCGACCAATGCTGAAGGGCCAAGGCTTCTCAGGTGGATCATCAACGACGTCAGTAATACAATCGAGAAAGACCTGGATGATGCCATGAAAAAGGTATCTCAAATAACTTTAATAATGTGAACAGATTGTAAAAAATTGGTGATAGATTTGAAAAAAAATTGTCATGTGTACAACAATGTGCACTTTTAACACATGTGTAGAAAATTGTACACATGTGATAAATATTGATACTTTGGCATGTTTTCAGATGCAACCAGGATGGGTAAAGGCTACCAGTGATCAAGAGCGATTGCTTTTGGATGAGTACCGCATGTTGAAACAAGAAAATAACATAGGTGCAGTGAAGGAAAAGCTACGAATATCAGATATGAAAAGAAATGAGTTGCATGAGGAGCTTACTGAAGTTCAGGATAATCAAGAAAGGCTTCTTAATTTCATTGAAGAGAAAAGCCTAAAAGTTAATTAAGTTGGTCTGATGAACTTGACAGAATGAGAAGTGAATGATTTTTGTAATTACACTTTGGAGGAAATCATTAAATTTGCAAAGGAAATATGGCTTGAAACTGAGGAGTATGAGGAGGTTGAGGTTGAGGAGGAGGATGAGGAACACAAAGGATGATGAGGAGGAGGATAAGGATGGTGATGTTGATATGGAGGACAAGGATGTTGATGCTGGGGATGGCGGCAAGATTGCTGGAGATGATGGCAAGACTACTAATATGCCAAGGTATAACAATATTTTTCTTAAAATTATTCAGTCATTGCTTTTCATCTTCTCTATATGTGTGCATTGTTGTACACCAGTATGCTGAAACTCATGCCTTTGATCAAAACTTGCTTCTTTTAGCACTCCTTCATCAAAAAATAGTGAGGAAAATGAATAAAATAATGGAAGTGAATCTGACAAAGGAGTTGAGCATCAAACTGCTAACAAGCCGAGGTACGATGATCCAAGCTTACATTTATTTTTATTTATGTATGTGTACATACTTGTACACTAGTGCTAAAAATCGTATATATAATTTATACACTTGTGTACAATTTTGTACACCCTTAACAATTTTGTACATAATGCAATCGTATATAATTGCATTTTCCAGAGAATAAGATGAGGAATATGGAACAAGCCGGGGAGTTGAGTCTCAAACTGACAAAGTAGTCAAGGGAGAAGCTACTAACAAGCCAAGGTATGATCTCAGCTTACATTTGTTTTTGTTTTCAGTATGTGTGTGTAAGGATGTACACCTTTATGACTTCTTCTGTATTTGTGTACATACCTGCACATTAGTGTACAAATCTGTACACCATTGAAATTTCTCATAAAAAATTTTGCATTTTTCAGTATTTCTCCGCCAAATACAAATGAAATTCTTGAAGATCAAGAAGACCAGGTGAACCTTAAAGACCAGAATGTGATGAATACCACTCAAACTGCTGAAATTGATGAAACTACGATAATCACAGCTCAAGCCATATCTCTGTTTGACCCTAAAGGCATGTTGCCGCTTGAAGAAAATGCCATTTTACTCACACATGGGGAAGAGACATAAAAGGAGCTTTATACATCAATTGATGACCTTCTAGTTAACTTGAAACTGTGTTCATAAAGCTTGAAAAGATTGTTACAAATCGGCACCACCTGAAGTGAAGGAAAATATGGCAACCATGATACGCGAAGATTGTCCAAGCTTTTCATTATTGAGCCAAGAAGAGCCAAAAGCACAGTCGTCGCAAAAATCATTATCCAATGAAGATGTACGAGAAAACATCGTTGTTGAAGCAGTGCAGTTCATCAAACAAAATCCTAGTGAATTTTTTAGCAGTCAAGGGGTAGAACAACATAAGACTCCAATGACGACAAGAGCAGGGAAGATTAAGGAAGCAGAGATGTTGAGGACACAAGCAGCTAGCAAGTTGTCCAAGACACCACAAAAGAGAGTTGCAAAGAAAAAGTTGGATCCTAAGTTCACCGCCGAGGGTAAAACCAGACCAGTTAGGATAAAAGAGGATCAAAAAGGCAAGTTCGGACAAGAACCAGGCTATCCTTCTCCACTAAAGAGAAAGGCAGAGGAGTATCGTCCTGCTCATCCATTGTCAGATGTTCGTCAATCTCCATTATACTAAGCAATGGAACCATGAGAGGACAAAAGAAGGATACAGAAGTTCTTTGACTATGCAAACCTGAAGTAAGTTCACAAAACACTACCTTGCATTATCCACATGATTGAATATTATAAAAAAAGGTATGTGCACCACTATGTACACCATGTTAACATTTCCTTTATGATCCGCAGCTCTGTAGCTTGGGAACAAACCAGACTCCAATATCCAACAGTCACCGAAGATATTCTCATTGTGGGAAAAGTACTTCGTGAATTGATGTTCAACAAATATATGGACCAAGAGGTACTGCACCCATCGACATAAAACAACGCCTGTCAGAGATAACTTTCGTCATGAAAAATGATAAAAAGTACTTCAACTGTGAAGTAATGAGTCCTACTGCATGTGTAAGTTTCTCAAAACAAATCAAAAATGTCATATATATATGTGTGTGTGTGTTTCTAGATTTCTTTAGCTGTGGAAATAGATGTACACCAGTATGTTATATGATTGACACGTGGTATGTTAAGTGTTGGCATAGATATTTGATTTATTTAGGTGTGTACATAGTTGTACACCTATATATCATGGATATAAGGTCTGTTTTCAGGCTTAAATTGTTTGATTTGTTAGTTTTCTGTAGTAGTCTACATGCTTGTTAGTTTTATGATATGATTTAGGTGTACCTAATTTATTTTATTTTCCAACAAATTCTTGATTGCAGTACTATGTCAAGTATAGTATCATGAGCGAGGTGCAAAAGCTTGTGGTTGATTTCGTACGGGACATGCCTGAGAATCTGGAAGTTCTTGTGATCCCCGTCAATCACTCTGCATAACAAATGATGTAGGAATTCACTCGTCGCGTTTGATTTCGAAGCTCTAGAGTGGAAATGGTACAACTCGTTGCACACATAAAATGAGGACTATAAAAAAGATGCACATCGAATGACAGATGCGGTGCAATTGGAACTCAACAAGAAGAGAGTATTAATGGGTGATGCACCTATAGAAGCGCACGAAATAAACGTCATGACATGCCCTGCACAAGGAATCAACGTAGACTTCCTCCTATACACTTGTTACTTTATGAAACGAAGTCTGAAGAAAACAAAGAGTATCGAAAGAGATCAGCAGAAGGATATAGCAAAGGATGACGAGCACAAGGCCTGGCGTCTGAGTAAAGGATTGCGACCCTTAAAGAGGAAGAGGATTTTTTAAGCTTCGTATACAAGTTCACTTTCTGAATTGTTTCTAAAAATTGTTTATCTTCAGAAAACTTTTCAAATTTCAGTTTTCAACTCTATGTTTATGACTTATCAGTACTATAAAGACCTTGAAATAATCTTTTTATTAATTTTAATATTGATGTTTTGAAAGTAGACTTATGTCAGTACGAAGGTTTATATTACATGTTAGGAAATATTAAGGTGTACATAATGGTACAGGAAGGTGTACATAATAGTACACATGTACTGACAGATTTTTATACTTATCCAGGCCTGGAGAACCGAAAACATAAAAATTGAACCAAAACTAATTATATAGTTCTGAAAACATAAAAATTGAACATAGCAAAAACAATTATACAGATATGAAAACATAATATTACTAAACAAAATAAATTATTAGCATCCATTGTACAACAAGGTGTACATAATGGTATACATGTAAAAAGACAGGTAAGAAAACTGAAGTGCACATGAAGGTGTACATAATGGTACACATGTCCTGACACTAATTATCCACACCAAAGAAAATTGAAAATACATTACGAAAAGTAAAAAAAAAAAACATAGAATCTTTTGAACAAATCAAACATAGTAAAAAGCATCAAGGAAGGGGGCAGGTAGCTCTGTTGTGGTGACTAAGGGTGAAGCACTTTTTACACATCATAGGCCTCTTTTGCTTCTCCCAAGCACTCTTAATACGCTATGTTTTTCGTCTACCAGGTGGAGGAACATGAATATGAACAATAATCCTATCACTAACTGCGGCTTGTCATAATTGGGGATTGGCAAGATGATCTACTGGTATGTCATGTTGTACCATTCAGTGGTGAAGTATGGCTCAAAAAATGAATAGATGTCCTCCTCGTAGCTTGAATGGCAGCACAAGCATGTGCACAAGGAAAATCATTAACTCGCCACTGTGACATGTACACGTTTTCTGTAATAGAACTATAGAATGAGACTGGGGAGATGCGACTTCATACAATCTTTCCATGGATTCAGTAACAGTCCAAGTATGACCAATGTCGATGTTTTCCTTTAGTAAAGCCTTATATATGGGAATGAGCCTAGTGTTGAAATTTTCTAGACTTTCTACCCTTCTCTCAGATTTCTTCTTCATAACCTTCAAACTAACATTATAAAAACACAAAACATAAAATCAAAACATGATCTAGAAGGAATACAGATAAAACATTTGTACACATTAAGGAAATCCATGTGTACAACAATGTACACACAGTTGCGGAATCATAGATAAAACATGTGTACAAGTATGTACACATCAAGAAAATCCATGTGTGCAACAATGTAGACAGATAAATATATGTACAAGGGAAGATGTACACATAAAAAAAAATGAATGAAACACTAAACATAAAACTCACCGTATCGCATCGAGAAGAGCAAAAGCGGAGCAACTTTTTGAAATCAAGAATCCAATTGTTGAAGGACTCGGTGATAGGTGTCGTAAAACACCGTATTTAATATCTAGTATTTATGCTTTCTTTGCGATTTTTCTTGTAAATTATGTATCTTATGTTTACTTTTGTGTTTATTAGGTGCAACGGAGTCATTTGGAGCAAAAAGAAGTGAAAATAGCTACAAAAGTGAAGTCACAAGTGAAGAAGGGCCAAAGACCAATTGGAACTCGTTCAAATACAAGATTTCTACTTTTCATTGTGTAGAGGACGAGAAGATGAAGACAATGGCGAAATAACGGAGTCATTCGGAGTTCGTATGAAGAAGTTATGAGTAAAACAAGAATTCATAAGCAAAGGGCAAAATGGTCATTTGATAGGGCAAGTTTTATTGACACCCAATTGTACGTTAAGGGGAAGACATTCTGTTAAGGGGTGGACTGTCTCAAAGGAAATGCTAAAGGAATTCATGTCATTTACTAAGGGGGAATTCAAATTCAAATGCTGTTAAAGGCATCCGCCTATTATACTATGGGCACCTTCATCTTCATATTTCACCAGAAGAACCCGACAGAGGCTTGGTTTCCGGGAACCATTGTTCTTTAGTAATGATGGATGTAGACTAAGGAGAATGTTGTGGTGATTCTAGGTGATTGAGCTTGGACGGGGGAACGTGGTCTTGCCACTCGATTGGTGGTGTTTGATATGGTCGCGATAGGTTCAGCTCGGCTTGAGTTAATGGGGAAGTTCGTGATGATCACGATGGTCCCGGTAACGATTTTAATGGTCTATGGTTGCTGTCAGTGACGAGATAGTTAGTGGTGATCCTGGCAGAGAAGAAGAACTCGAGTTTCCAGGGGTATGGTGGTGTTGCTGCTATTATCAAAGATGCAGTCGAATGGAGTTAGATGGCAGTGGATTAATGAGGACTTGCAGCTGGATGGAATGGAGCTCGAGTCTGTGGTCATTAGTGATGGGTTTAACTTCCGTCTCAACAATGAAGAAAAGAAGACGAGAGTTGACTGATGTTTGTTGCTATCGGTGAAGACATATGGAGTTGCTTGCTGTAAAGCTTGGAAGAACTCGAGCAAGTCAGGGAGTCGAGAATAAGCTAATGGATATGGCAGTTGATCACGATGGCGACGATGAACATTGATGCTGTTTAGGGTCCGAGCAATAGAGAAGGAGGTGTTGCTGTGGTTTGGTTAACAATGGAGGTTGCTGCCATTATCGTGTGAAGCCGGAGATGGGGTTGATCATAATGAATGATGGTGATGTCGTGGCTGTTGATGGAAGATAACTCGCAGAGAACCAGTTGAAACTCGAGCTGTCAATGGGTAAGCTATGGGTGATGCTGGCGAATAAAGAACTCGAGCATGGGGATGCCATTGTTCGGTGATGGTATTGATGGAGCTCGAGATGAGATAACAGAGATGGAGGAGATGGTTTGAGTCTGTAAAGGTGCTGCTGGTGTTTGATTAGGAACTGATGCTTTGCTGTGAACTGCCGTGGAGAGTGATGGCTGCTGGAAGTTGTCGACAGGGAATGGTTGGATGCCGCCATTGAGCTTGGCAGAGATGATGAAGAACTGGGTTTGAACGTTGCTACTATTGTTGATGGAGAGCTCGAGTTTGGAGCTGTGGTTATCGAGCAGATGGTGCTGTTGTTCATGGACTGGTGCAGCTCGAGCTTTGCTGCCATTGTAAATAGAGATCGAGAGAGAGAACCTATGTGCTGAGTTTTACGGGAGAGATAAAAGACCCAGACGCAGAAGAAAATGTGCACTGTCAGCTCCAGCGGACTGACAAGCCAAGAACAATAATGGGTTGGGCTTCCACAGCTGATGCACGAGCTCAATAGGCATTACGTAAGCGTTTTCTTAATTTGCATGGCCAAGACTTGTACGTGAACGATATTTGGAATTTTGGCAGGAGTTTGGCAAGCCAATTGCACGGGGTTTGATTCACGGACACAATTAAGGAGGTGCACTTTCCTATTTTTACTAGGTTTCATAGTTTTCTTCAAGAAGAGGTTACAAAACTCTATATATAGGGATCTCTTATCTTTGATCTTTATCTTTGATTCCTTTGCCTTTACCTTGTTTTCTAGGGTTTAGAAACATGAAACTTCTCTTTCTTGTTGTTATGAACTCCATGAATATGAGCTAGAGTTTTATTATTGGTTATGGAATAAGTTGGATTTCCAAATATGGGTTTTAATTCAATAAATTAGTTTTGTCTCCATATTATCGTTTATGATTCACCATCAATATTGTTACATGATTTGAATGCTATTTAGTCGAGTCGCGAATCGATTGAGTTTGTTTTCATCTCTCTTGCTAGATTAGGGTTATTATACGCAAAAGTGATAATTCCGGATTGCAAGTAGCATAAATATGATTATAGTTTGTAGTGATATATTCTTATGATCATATGTGAGTCATAACCTTTGTTAAATCGGATTAGTGCGCTTTCCACGTTCGATTGCTTTGATTGGTCTTATTTCATAGAACCTAATGCATCTAGGGAATTAAACTTGATTAGTGCTTTTACATGTTAGGTTGTTCCTTTAGATAGAATTGATATTCGCATCTTTTAATGTGTTTGTTGATGACAAGAGGAGATTAGCGGGATATTCTTGCAATCAAGGTATTCTAGGGCCTTTGATAAAAGTTGAGATTAAAATATCAATTCTAGTTATTGTGGTGAAACCATGTTTGTGATTGAAGACGAAATCCATGACCAATACTTTCTCATCCTTGATTACCTGTTTACTTTTCTTTATTTGCTTTTATTTTATTTTAGTTTATAAAATCACAAAACCAGTGTTATTTATAGGGAACCGAAACAATTTGACAACCTTGACCTCTCTGTGGGATCGATCCTTTCTTGCCCTTGCTTCATTATATATTTTGAGTAGTAAGAAAGTGTAATCTATTTTTGACGCCTACGACAGCGATCACTCGGAAAGAGTTGAAGAGTGAGCACTATATCTGCATACTGGGAAAAATGCATTTGCCCATTTCTCATTTGGAATAGTCATAATATAATTAGAAACATGTCTACATCCAACTGCATGCATGCCCCGCAAAGCTTCTTCCAAGTTAGTTGTTGTGTAAGAGTAAGCAGATTTGTAAAACAAATCAATAACGACCTTCGAATTCGCATCACCTGATCCAATAGGGAGATTGCACTTGATGTGGTAAAAGCAATAGTTGTGGTATGAATTAGGAAATACTTTTGGAATGCCCTGCAAAAGCCTTTCTCCACGATCATTAAGGAAAACAATCCGACGACCATCGACATCTTGTTTAAGATTCTCCAGAAACCAAAACCAATTTTCTTTGTTTTCATTGAAAAAAAGAACAAAAGCAAATGGGTAAAAACCATTGTTTCCATTGATACATGTTGCAGCCATCAAAGCACCCCCCGAATCTACCAGTAAGGAAAGTAGCGCTACTTTCAAGCACCGAAACAAATGAAAACCCTCTGAAATCTTCTGGTTGCATGATCAACTTCGAAATTCACAAAGCTATCAGGATTAATTTGTGATAGACGCATTTATGTGTCTATTTTGGTCTCAATTATGTGTATTGTTAGTGCCCATTTTTGTACTTATTTGATTATTTTATGGTTTTGTAGGTGTTTTTGGAGAAATAAGCTTTTGCGGCGAAATTGGCTCGAAAAGTGATTTTTGCGTCCATGGGAGAAAATTACTAAAGACACCCCTCATTTGGATAAGGGGCACATCAATTACTAAGGGGCGGCCACTTGCTATTCGGACCCCTGTTATGGATACGGGGACACCCTCTTCATCACCGTTTGAATTAAGATTTGGCGGGAAACTTTGTGCAGCGAAGTTCAGTTTTGGGATTTGATTTTGGGCGACTTTAAAAGAGATTCTATCGAAACTTTTCATTGGGATGGACTTTATTGGACTAAACATGGTTGGTACGTTTGCTTTGATCGACTATAATGGGCTGGATTATTGAGTGAAGCTAAACAGGGCAGTGATAGTTTTACTAGAGATTTACTTGGAGAGGTTTGAGAGAGTTAAAGATGATAATAATTCTCTTACCATAACAACGGGGAGCGTGACGTGTTCTGGCAACAAAGTCGTGATCAAATATTCTTATAATCGAAAGTTATCTCAAAACAGGGGAGGTGGAGAAAGTCTCGGTATTTAGTTATATTCTTAGAAGTTTCGAGGAGATAGGAAGGATATTGTCTGTTAGATTCTTTTCCAACTGAGGGAAGATTTCTTAACAACTCAGCGGCCGCGTAAAGGATAAAAAGGAGGAAAGAAGTCTCGGAACTTCCGGGAAAAAAAAAGGGAGGATACGAAGATATTTTGGGAGATTTAATCGAGATGTGGCCTATATATAGGTTGGTTACGTTCACATTGGGGTAGTTGTAGAGAAACACAAAAGCTTGCATAGTCGATTTCACAACTTACAGGCGAGAGGAAGAAGAAAACCAGAGAACAGCGAAAGAAGACAGTCGCTTAACCCGTGACCTATTCTTTCGAATTCAAAGCCTTTGTAACAATTTTTCCAACAATTAATCGAGTTCGCAATAGTTCTGTTAAGGCATCTCTGTAACAACGAGTTTTGTAACAATTATATCTGTTACAAACTCAACTGCTTTAGACCCTTTTCATCCTTTTAATCATCTTTTGAGCCATAAACAAATATTTTAAGATCATGATTAATATGAGGAGCTAAACCCCATTGTTGAGGCGATAGAGGAAGCTATTTTTCCAACAAAAAGTGGTATATTCTATTTTATCTTTTTATTTGCAATTATTATATGATTATTTGCCTTGATCGAAAATTGTTTGAATGATTTTTGTTAAGCAATTGTTATTTGTTTTGATAGAGCATACTTGGACCTAGGTTTTTGATGTTCTATGCTTCGGATTTACACTTGTTATTTTGAGAATCTACTTGTTGCAATAGCTAGAATCAAATTGAACGAGAAAATTGTAGGATCAGAATATCGCGACATCAATACTTCGCGAGATTAATAAATAACGATATCGCGAGTGAGTCACAGAGAAGAAAAATAAATGACGCAATGAATGACGAATTGAGGAAGATGTGAAAATCGGCGAAGGTTAAGAGTGTCGCGAGGATGAACACTTATACACCGGCGACACTTGGCGAGTTATTCCCAAAATAAAGGACAACTTAGCTTCGTCATCCACTGTACTACCCTATATAAAGGGTTGAGTCGATTGTTGTAGAGAGTTCTTGTTGAATTGTTAAGCAAGTCATTAGGAGAGAAAATCAAGAGTGATTGTAATTTCTTTGGCTCTGTTCTATCTTCCTCTCAGAAACATTTCAAGAAAATAATCAATAAAATCTATAGTTATTCATCTTCAAATGGATTAATTGAATAAATTCTAGTGAGGGGTGTAGTGGGGATTTCCCGCAACTACATATGCGCTAGAAACAGGAGGCGAGTAGAAGATCAACCTTGTGAATTGAAAGAATCGGGGGTAACAAGAAAGAAGTTTCGAATAATTTTCAACAATTTACTAAAATTGAGAAATGGCTAGAAGAAGGAATGCATCGAACAACCAACAATTGTAAGGAGAAGTGGGAGATTAGGCGAGAAAGGAGAAATGAAGTAGGTGAACCATCAAGAATAAACGCAAGAGATAGAGAAGAAGGTCAAATTCAACCACCAATTCAACCAGCACCGAATAGAGTAATAGATTATGATAGGGTGAGTGTGCATACATGGAGATCAGATTCTATGGAAGAAAGAGAAGAAGTGTAACAATTGATAAATAATGGACAAGAGGAGAGAAATCAAAAAGAGATGGGAGAAACAGCTCATAGAAATGAAGAAATCGCAGCATTAGAAACGTTGAGGCAAACAATACATGAAGAAAGGCGATTAGAAGCGGAAGAACGCAAATTTAACAAGGAAAAACCATGAATTAAGAATGGAAAATATGAGGTTGCAGAATAGGAGCTCAAGAAGTAATACCAGATCAAGATCAGGATCGGTTAGAGATGATATGAGGAGAACATTACCTGTAGAAAATGTTAATGAAGAAAATCTAGAAAGAGAGCCAAATCTCGATGAAGGATGATGCGAAATAAGGGAAATAGTGTGTATTCCACGTCCTGAGATTTTACAGAAAGTCCAAAATAACGGAAATCGAGGAAATAGACAACAGAATGGTCCAATTGATGAAGAAAATCAGGAAGAAGGAAGAAGAATATTGCATGGGAGAGAAACACGAGAGAAACAAAAAGAGATTGAAGATGACATCGAAAAGAATTATATCGAACAAGCGCGTATAGCTTGCGAAAGAGAAAGATTAAGAGTAGAAATGGAAGAACGGGAATTGGAGGAAGCAATTCGGCGTAACAATCATGACAATCGAGAAAAAGGCGCGATCAAAATCGCAACAATGGAAATATCAATGAAGAATATGAAAGAATACAAAGGAGAGCTGATAGACAACCAAGAAGAGAAAATGATAGATACAATGGTGTGCGAATTCGCGAACGAGATGAAGGAGAAAGTCGCGAGAGAAAGAAGAGAAGAAAATGTTGAACAAGAAAATCAAGGTAGACATGAACGAAGGAGGGAGGCGAGCTAAAAAGACCAATAAATTCGAACCACGATGTAAATGAACAAATCTTAAGAGAGTTGGCAGAGATGAGAGGAATGTTGAACAATAGAAGAAGAGGAGGAAGAAGACAATTGGATGAGTCCATTGAAGAAGCCGCGAAAACCCCTTTACATTAGAGGTGCGATTAGGAGGAATACCCCCAAAATGCAATTTACCCGCTTTAACCAAAGATTTTGATGGAACAACTTGTGCAATACAACATATCAAAGCGTATGTGAGATGTATGCTGCAATGGGAAAATCATGATGCCATATTATGCAAATATTTTGCATCAAGTTTAACAGAGACTTTGAAATGGTTTGAGGTTTACCAAGAAACACCATCACGTCATTCAATCATTTACAAGCTATATTCTTAGGGGCATATATAAGTAATAATTCCTCGCGACCGGGAATTGAAGATGTATTTGGGCTGAAACAAAGAGTTGACGAAAGTTTGAAACATTTAACTGTGAGATGGAAGACAATGTGCATGAAATGGTGGAAGGGTGGATGAAAGATATCTCATTCTATCGTTCATAAATGCTATGTTCGCAACCAATTTGTTATATATTCAAATTTTTAGAGTCAAGAATACAATCACGATGACTGAGTTACGAGAACTTCAAGAGGAATATATTGCTTTAGAGGAAAGGCAAAATGAGATGGAGTCATATCCAATTGCGAATACAAGTTCAAATGCTGCGAATGCAAGTTTATTACCCAAACTGATAAACACGGTGGCGAGCACTTCGCAAGGTCAACAAGAAAGGATAATAGATGATGGACAGCCAAAGACAGTAGCCATGGGAAGCCGTGAAGGAACTACTACAACCGTGGCGGCAATAACAAAATTCAAAGACTTGATCATCCGCAAGAAACTTATGGAGGTCAAAGCGAGGAATTATCATGGGGGTCAACGACGTCACGAGAGTAGTATGGGAAGAAATCAAAATGCCACCATTAAACAAGAGTGTTGAAAAAATATGGGAAGCTATACTCTTGATGGAAAACATACCCGCGCCATGGAACATGGGGAATGAGCCACCACCAAGTGATAGAAGTCACGAGTTGTTCTTACCACTGCTTTCATGGACACTTAACAAATGACTGCAGAAATATAAAAAGAATCATCCTCGAGAATGATTGACCAAGGAAAGGGAGTCATTTTCTAAAAAGTGAAGAGAAGGTTCACCATTACCACCACCGCCGAAATGCATATAACAAATTCAAAGCAAAGGGGAAAGAAACATTCGTAATAGAAGTTGGATCGAAAGCTAAAAATTTGTTTTGCAACTCCATTGTACACTCATACCGAACACTTGAATATTTTCATGATAACATTATCAGTAGGGTTTTCGCGAGGATGCAGATAATAAAGAAGTGATGAACATTGCGAAGACATCGCATTAAAAGAATGGCAAATGCAAATTATTTCTTTCACCGCAGAAGAGATTCCTAAAGGAAGAGAGACGCATGATAGCCCATTGGTTGTAAAATTGGAAATTAATCCAAAACCTGTAGATGGCGAAGACGATGAAGCAGAGAATTGTTGGGCGATCAATAGAATCTTAATTGATACGGGGAGCTCAGTAAACATTCTTTTCTACCATACTTACAAGACTATGGGTGGGAAGGATGAAGAATTGATACCTTCGACGTATAAGATATATGGTTTCAATGGTACATCGAATAAGCCTAAAGGAGAAGTTCATATGAGAATACCCTTGCAAGGATTATCAACGGAAATTTTGTTCTGTGTAGTCGATGTGGAGTCTCCTTATAATGCATTGATCGGAAGGCCATGGTTGCACGAAATGCAGGCGTAAGCGTCAACTTATCATCACATAAAAGTTTCCTCATCCTAAGCAGTGTGTCGGAATTATAAAGGGAGATTGGACGGAAGGACAAAAATGCTATGAGAGA
This sequence comes from Papaver armeniacum, assembly GCA_023531295.1. Classification (NCBI taxonomy): domain Eukaryota; kingdom Viridiplantae; phylum Streptophyta; class Magnoliopsida; order Ranunculales; family Papaveraceae; genus Papaver; species Papaver armeniacum. Next base: position 55,868 of record JAJJWW010015488.1, on the reverse strand, counting down.
GCTACAAAAAGAAAGGGTTGGAAGCAACATACAAAAGATGAACAAAGAAGAGAAAGGTTGATGGTGGATACCATAGATGTAGGAGGACAAGATACATTGCGAAGCAAGTGCATGAAAACCGTTGAAAATTATGATGGAAAGGAATCATTAAGAGATTTGAATGGTGCAGAAGCAGAGAGCAGCAGAAGCAAAAAGTGTAAGAAATGAATAAACAATAATTGAAGAAGAAATATGCGAGAATCTCGCCATCAAGAATGTATGAAAATCTGATTGAAGAATTGAAAAACAAAAATGAATAAACAAAGCAAGAGAAAACCAAAAATGAATGATTGAATGAATTAACAAAAATGAAAGAGTGAGTGAATGGGACGAACCTTTATGGCGTACACCTAGTTCGCGAATGATATTTCGCAAGAGGCAAATGTAAGACCTAAAGTGCGTCATATAAGGGGGTATCTCTTGACATGGCTCAAATGAAAAGGTTATACCGCTCCCGGAACCCGAGTCATGGATATTTGGGGCCCATGAAAGCCTATCCTGAGAGATACCTTGGATTTCCAACTATATATATATATAAGGTTATACCGGTTGGGCGCCCGAGGGTCTCTTCCAATGAGTCGATGTATGCTCAAGGCGCCGGGTACACTGGTTGAGCCAAGAGTGCTCGGGGCATTTGAAGTGTCTTGGCCATTCTTGGCAAGTCTTGGCATATGTTGCACTCGGACCGAATAAAACTCCACTTAGGGTGCAGTCTCGTAACCATAAACCATATAGGTATAAGGGACAAGAGGCTGCGAAAACAACTGGTTGTTGTTAAGACCGGATGGGAGGATCTAGTCTTGTATGGCCGATGTACGCCTCCTTGAAGGGCAACCAGGGAGAAGATAAGGGAGGCACCCTCCATTAGGGAGCTGATAAGTGTCAAAAGACGCAAATGTCATGAGGCTTTATTTTCGCAAGGAAATTTAGGCTTGTCATATTTGTGATGATCATGTAGAGGCAATAATACTAACGCAAGGATAAGGCGAGATCAATGGGTTTTTGCATGAAAATGTAAAGACGTCCTGCGATTTCGTCGCAAAGACGGCAATATCATGGGATTTTACATTCGTAAGAGTATCTAAACCTGTCATATTGTCGCAAATAAAATATCCTGCAGAGGCAAAAATCTTAGGAAATGATAAGACAAGGTCAAGGGGTCATTACATGAAAATGTAAAGACGTCCTGCGATTTTGTCGCAACGAGGGGTGGCGAAATAAGACCTTTAATTAGGAAGGCAAAGTAAGACCACACAAGAAATGATAAGGAAAGATCAATAGATTTCTTCATTTGTGAAGACGTCCTGCGATCTTGTCGCAATGATGAACTTTAACATAAATAAAGATATAGCCATACAGAAAATTGAGGGAGCAAAATAAGCTTGCGAAAACGATTATACTTCTTCATAAAGTTACCAACAATAAGGGCAAAATTTAGAGATTTCATTACTCGGAGATAATTGATCAAATCTCTCATTTGAAAATAAATAACATAGGCAAGTATGGGAATGAACAGGATAAAATCTTGTTATTCATTTTCACATGATAGATTTATGTATTCATAAGGCTGGTCGGTGTATTACAAAGAAGAATTGCTTGATTAATATGCGCAAGTAAAGAAAACAAAGATTGAATTCATATTTAGTAATCCAAGAAATTTACAATGAGGGGTTATAGAAATGGAAGATTAAAAGGGTATATATACGTATATTACAAGAAGCGAAAGAAGAAAAAGAAGTTATTTCTTTGAGGATTCTTCTTCTTTGTCGATTCTTCAATTCCATCATTATTTTCGCTGGACTCTTCTTCTTCGCTAGCTTCACTATCGGGAGACATCCGAGAAAGGCATATCTTCGTGAATACCATCAAGAAGACAAGGATATGAACTAAGAGGAATGCGTGATCTTTGCAACCTGTTTCAATAGTTTGATTGCAAACGAACAACATTGTTATTTAAGTTCTGCCATCAGTAGCTCGCAATTGTTTCTTCAACTTAGAATACTTGTTGTCGCGAAGAGTAAGGCCATTTGCTGAGCTGCTCTTTTTCTGATTCAAGTTCTTCAATCCTTGTCTGAAATCTCTTCTCGGCTTCTGCAAAACAAGTGACAACAAGTTAATAATAATACTACAGAAGAAAGGAGTAATAAAGTAAAAAGGAATAATAAACAACCTTTTCTGATTAGATATTATATCTTTAACCAAGGCAAAGATGCTCGGCATGAAGGCTAACATCAACACCTAAGTTATTCCTGGCATTATCTAGAACCTTCGCAGCCCAAGCGAATTCATCATCATTATTTATAACGAGTAGTTTAACTAATTTGATCTTCTCGCTCATTAAGTATGGCATTCTCGACGAAGAGATTCATCTCGTTCAATTTGTACTTCGAGAAGAGATTTTTGAAATTTTGCTAATGCCTGGCACCTTTATTAGCAATGCGGTCTTTGTCATCTATAAGGCCACTAATTTTCTTCCTTAAAGTTTTGGTTTTCTTATGGGAATCAAGATACATGTTTAAATCGGTTGGCTAAACCTAAACTAGATCTATGCTCAATCTCTAAGAGACGATATTTGGCTTGAAGTTCATTTAATGAAAAGGAATCAACTTTGTTTGACGAACTACTTAAAGATTCGTTGAGATGAGTGAGAAGAACATCATTATCCATAGGCTCAGGAAATGAATGGAGAAGAATGGCTTCTTCGGAAAGATTATATATGTCTGCGAAAATAATAAATCGTGCAAAGAAAAGCGAGATGACAAAATAAAGATGATTTGAAGAGTAAAAATTTTATACCATAAAGTTGTTGATTTGCACTTTGAAGAGTAGATATTTTAGTCTTCTCGAGAAGTGACTCAACTTCCAACTCGTTGAATTCTTTCATCTTTCTTGCGAGACATCGCAACTTCGTTCTCCGTTCTTGGATCTTCTCTTTGAGTTGGAGATTTTTCTTTTCAAGATTGTCGCGTCTTTTCTCGAGATCTGAGGCAACAACAAAGGAAGCTCTCCCAGACTATAAAGGAAAGTAAAGAAATTATTAAGATAAAGCTTATAATCGAAATTACAGAAGCAAAGGAATATGAACATACCAAAGCATTGAGAGAATTTAAGAAACTGGAAGACAATGTTCGGGAAACTCCGCGAAAAGAATCATTGTCCACTAGCAAGGGGGCATCGCAAATTTTAGCGAGAGCTTCATAATAGCGAATAAATGATCATCTCCCAATCCTTGCATAGAATCGGAGAAGACACTTGACAATTGTGCCATAGCGAAGTAATCGAGTGATTATCCTTCGCAGAGGAAGTACCGGCCTCATTTTCATCTTCATCAGAGCTCTCACTGGTTTGAGAACTAGAACGAGAAGAGGGATGGGTTTTCCGTTTTTTAGAAGATGGAGCAGAAGACTTATCCTTGCGAAGAGTGATTTTATTCTTGCCCTTAACCTTCGCAGCCTCGGGAATGTCTGTTTCTTCAATAACCTTCACAGCTTCGGGGATGTCTATTTCTTCAATAACCTTCACACACGAATGAAGATAAGAAACAGAGGCAACAATATTGTTAAGAATAACAAAAGAAAGTATTTCTTACTTCATCCGTGATCGATCGGAGTATCGCCAGAGTACTCGTTTTTGGACGCCTACTATAACTCTTTTTCAATTTGGTAATCTGAAAATTTTGCAAATCTAATAAATATAAAAGGAAAGAAATATCGCAAAAGTAAATCTGAAATAGGAAGTATACCTCTTTTGCCTTTTCGGGCCACTTAAATTCCCAAGGATGATAGTCTGCGAGATTCACGGGGAGTACATGTGAACCTGCGATATAGGGTCCACTTAGAAATAAAGGAACAACCCACCATTTCTCATCTTTGGAGTGCCGAGGAACATTATTTTGCCCAAGTGCCAGTCAATATCTTGCATGAGCAGACTTATCAAGATCAATGTTATCTTTTCTCTTCAATCGAGCACCCCAAATGAGATTTATCATTTCTCATATTTATTCTTTGTATAATTCGCAAAGAAGTTTTCTATGGTATACTTCTCAGCGACTATTAGTAAATTTGCGAATCTAGGATCTTTGACATCATCAGGATATAAAGATCCTTTACCAGCGCCACGATTGGCGAATTCAAGCATTAGACGGATGCAGTCGCCGCTCAATTGATAGATAGCTCGCGAGAATTTCTCATGAGCAAGAATTTCATAGAATAAAGGTATCTCGGGATCGTATAGAGGAATGGGAAGGCCTGCGAGGAGTTGACCTAGCGAGACTATGATTTTCTGATCATCACACTGATGATCAGAAAAATAGTTTTTGAAAAGTATAGATGAAGACTTTTGATCAGGAATGGTCGATAAGATGAAACCCTTCTCTTGAAAATTCTTTTGAGTTTCCTCAAAAAGGGGTTTATATGTATGACCAAGTGAAGCCATTATTAGAGTGTGGGAATGAATAGGAAATTGAAGATCGAAAGAAACAAAAAAGGGAAAATTTACAGTAGCAGAAGCGCAAATTGCGGAGGAAGAAAGTTGAAGGAAAGTTGCAGAGGGAAAATAAAAGAGAAGAAAAGAAGGGTAAGAAAACTATATATAGAGAGGAGAATCCTCGAGAAAACAAATGCATTTAATGCGAGATGGGACGTGAATGGTCAAGAATAAACGGTTGAAAGAGACGTGTCAAGAAAAGAGTGGAAGAAGAAACACCTGTAATAAATTCCGTACATGAATAAAACAGATAAAAATGAACAATTGCGAGATAAAAATGAGCAATTACGGCATTTTAAAATATTGATTCTCATGACATTTTCTCCTTCGCAGAAAAGACATGAGAAGAGGCAAGATGTGGGATCAGAATATCGCGACATCAATACTTCGCGAGATTAATAAATAACGATATCGCGAGTGAGTCACAGAGAAGAAAAATAAATGACGCAATGAATGACGACAGCCAGAACACGAGGAAGATGTGAAAATCGGCGAAGGTTAAGAGTGTCGCGAGGATGAACACTTATACACTCGGCGACACTTCGCGAGTTATTCCCGAAAATAAAGGACAACTTAGCTGTCATCCATCATGTACTACCCTATATAAAGGGTTGAGTCAGTCTGTTGTAGAGAGAGTTCTTTTTGAATTGTTAAGCAAGTCATTAGGAGAGAGAAAATCAAGTGTGATTGTAATTTCTTTGGCTCGTTCTATCTTCCTCTGTAAACATTTCAAGAAAATAATCAATAAAATCTATAGTTATTCATCTTCAAATGGATTAATTGAATAAATTCTAGTGAGGGGTGTAGTGTGGGATTTCCTGCAACTCCAAAAATTGCATGAATATAAATATTGGGATTAAATCAATTTGAACTTGGAAAATAGTGGAATCTTAGCCTCAGTGTCTTTTAATATTGATAACATCTTTGTCTGAGTTTGCTATAATTTTTAGTGAGTTTTCTAGTTTTATTTGAGTCTAAAAAAATCCTTCACAAGTTCGAGAATCGAATCACTTTATTTACCACTATCACAACCACATCAATTTTTGGCGCCGCCGACGCAGACTTGTTTTTAGGGTTTTAGATTTATTTTTCTTTTTATTTTTTAGATTTTTATTATTTTTGTTCTATTTTACGTTTTTGGGTATTTATCTTTTGTCTACGGGTTTTGGATCATAAAGAAAATTGAGCCAAGGAGTTTGGTGATTTCTTAAAGACAAAGATTAAAGCGAAAAGAACGGAAAAGAAGACAATTTTATTTTAGTTATTTTTTATTATTTTTTTAGGGTTTTGTGTATTTTTAGAAAAGAAAAGGAAAAAAAAAACTGTATTAGGGTTTATTATTTTTGTAATTTTTATTTTCGTTTTGGACACTTTGGACTTTTGGACTTTGGGACATTATTTTTATTTTTACCCTACGGAAGGGTACTTTAAATATAAACTGTTTGCAGAGAAGGAGGACAATTACGATATTGTCTCGCACCTTGGGTTCGTACACCGACATAGAAGTCGGTGGCCCGAGTCGACTACAACCGATTCATCCCCCGTCGGAACGGAGGTAAGATTCTAAACACTCGCGAATCCCTCGCTAGCGAGTTACTGGACTCCTTCGTATGCATATATGTTGAGGACTGAATACGGACTTTAATTTCCTAGTAAAGGGAAAGGCCTGACCATACAAGATAAGGGTTCGGATTTCATCACCGTTCTCTTCTAGCCCGCCTTAGGAAAACGATACCAAACGCGAACCCAAGCTTAAAATTTTGACTAGAACGAGACCGATAAGGTAACGAGCTTGTAGGAAAGTCGTTCAAAGGACTGTATTGGGTATCTTATTAGCTTAACTCGTTTCTTTAGAGGTTTGCTAAAATTGTACCTAGTTTCCTTTCGGAAGATTATAAGCTAGTCTAGAAACAATCTAAGTGGAGCCATCATGCTTTTTGTTTGCTAGAAATCAATAGGTTTGATTTGGTTGAGTCAGCCTTGTTTTGTGATTGCATAGAATCCCCTTCCTTATTCTTTTGCATGCCTGAACGTAAAAGAGACGCTCTAGGTAGATTTGTTAAAGAGAAACCTAGTAGTTATAAGCGTCTCAATTACCTCAATTTAGAAAGTCCGGTTTTTGAAGAGTCCGTTTTTGAACGTCCGTTTGAGGAGACAATCCCTAATATTCCGATAGTGCCAGAAATGACAACTTTGAAAGCTTTATTGAACCCGACTAGGACTACTCGTCCCTCGTGTATCAGATTAGCTGAAACAGAAGCAAATTATGAACTTAAACTGACCTTCAAACTGCTCCCAATCTTCTTAGGGAAAGAAAATGAAAACCCCTATTTCCATGTTAAGGACTTTGAGGAAATTTGTAGTACCCTAAAGATTAGAAACCTTGATGATGATGCTTTGAAACTTAGGTTATTCCCATTTTCCTTGAAAGACAAAGCTAAATCGTGGCTATATAGTTTGGCTTCCTGGTTCAATTGAAACATATGAACAACTTACATCTGCCTTTTGAACAAGTTTTTCCCCTGGGCATAAAACATCGTCTATTAGGACGCAAATTTGCACGTTTTCTCAACAAGAGGGAGAATATTTGTATAGGTATTTGGAAAGGTTCAATGATTTATTAGCCCAATGTCCTCATCATGGTTTAGAAAAGGTTAGGTTAGTTCAGATCCTTTATGAGGGTTTAGATTATTCCACCACGACCACAATAGAATCTATGTGTACATGTGGGTTTGAAAACCAAACAGTTGATGAGGCGATGACATATTTGCATGAAATCGCCGAAAAGACCCAGCAATGGGAAAATAGTAGGGAACCCAAGAAAACAATTCTTCTAGGAAGAGGAAACGTTAATAGGCTAGAAGGAGGCTTTGAATCGGATGCCAAAATTGCAAAGAATAGCTAAAAGGTTATAAGCTTTATAATTGGGTCACACTAGCGGTAGAGTGGAGCCTTTTGGGAAGGCCATACTATTGAAGAGCAAGCCAATTCTCTTTATAATAATAACACTAGATTTGATAACCGTTAAAAGTTTAACCCATATTCGAAACCTATAATACGGTTGGAGAAACCATCCGAACCTCTCATGGTCTAAGGACCCGGAATCAAGGTCGATTTAGTAATTAATGCTCCCCGTGTTTTGGCTATACTAAGAATCCTTTAGAGTAGCTCAGTTTCAAAATCAATCCAATAAGAAAATTTTAAGTCTAGAAGAAACTCTTGCCTCATTTATTCGAAACACTGAAAAGATGCACCAATCACTTTCACAAAGCGTAGAAGCTAGTAACAAGATAGGGCAAGAAAATAGTCAAGCTATTGCCGAGTTTAAAACGCGGGTTAGTCTGATAAATGAGTCCTTGAGAGAAAAAGGTAGGTTCCCTAGTCAAACACAACCAAACCCTAGAGAAGTTCATGAAGTAGGTGCAAAACCATCGAACCAGTTGAATGCTATTAAAACCCTTAGGAGTGGTAGAGTAGTAGACAATCAGGTAACCATGCCCGATAGTAAACATACCGTAGTTCCCCCTTAGGATCTCACCCTCGGGACCACCACTAGGCGAGGGACCTATAAAATTTCCGATGATGCCAATCGGTTCCCGAGAGGTCGATTCTTTGCCTAAAGCCCCGTTTCCACAACTATTAGTACCAACAAAGAAGGAATCGAACTTTAATGACATATTGGAGGTTTTAAGCAAGTTACCATAAACCTTCCTTTATTAGATGCAATTAGGCAAATTCTCGTTATGCCAAGTTCCTTAAGGATATGTGTACGTGAAAGCGAAAACTTAGCGTCCTTAAGAAAGCCCTTTTAGCTAGTCATGTAAGTTCAATCATTCAGAACACCGCAACTCCAAAGTACAAAGACCCAGGTTCCCCTACCATTGCTTGTACAATAGGTAAACATCGGGTAGAAAAGCCTTACTGACTTAGGAGCTAGTGTGAACTTACTCGCCGTACCATGTGTACTTACAAACTAGGACTTGGTGAAATGAAACCTACTCGAGATGACATTGCAAAATAGGCGATAGAGTGCATTAAAATTCCTCGTGTTGTGATAGAGGATGTTCTTATTGAGGTCGACAAGTTTATTTATCCATGGATTTCGTGGTCTTAGATACCCAACCTGTCCCGACCCGAAGGAGAACCGAGATACATGTGATTTTAGGTCGCCCATTTTTAGCCACGTCTAATGCGATCATAAACTGTCGAAATGGTATTATGAATCTATCTTTTGGTAATATGACTATTGAGTTGAATAATTTTAATGTCAATAAGATACATTCTGAGCTAGATGACACATGCATTTAAGAGGTGAACATGATAGGAACCTTAGTTCAGGAGTCCTTACCAAATACCTTATCGGAAGATCCATTAGAGAGTTTTCTATCCCATTTTAGCATAGATTTCGACGATGATAGCAACATTGAACAAGTAAATGCTCTGTTGGATTCTATTCCTATGTTAGATACCGATAGATGGAAAGCTAGGTTCGAACCATTACAAGCTACCGAATCTACCTTAAGCCCTTATTTCGAAGAGCCTAAAGATCCTCCTAAGTTGGACCCTAATTATGCATTTTTAGGCCCATCTGAGATTTTGCCTATAGCTTCCGATTTGGATAGTGATCATGAGAGTAGGCCAGTGACCGTGCTTCAAGAAAATAAGGAAACTTTTAGGGTTGCCCATAGAGGATATGAAACATATAAGTCCTACAGTTTATGTGCCTCAAATGCATTTCGATGATGAACCACCTTATTATAACTTAGAGAAAGAAATTGACTTTTTTCAGGAACCTAATGGTCTAGAAATTAGGAATATTGTGACTAGTCTATCTAGAGACACCCAAAATTCTAAGTTTGGGAGTAGTAATCGTCAAGTATCCCTATTTGAAGTCCCTAACTTGAGACTTGAGCCTAGTGTGCCTGAGGTATTAGTTGAGTCTCTTCCGACTCCACAACCTGATCCTCCCCGATATTGTCCCTGGAGGAAATCCACGAATTACAAACCCATAGTTCGGAAGAATGTGTTTGTCAAGACACTCATATGAAGCCCAAGTGGGCACCACAGAAAAACCCGTTATCTTGCAGAAACCTTGGATGAGGATGTGCTCTCGTCTGCTTCATTTTTCGATTTGGTGCAGTTGTCTCATAATTGTGGCGCTTTATTTGATTTGGTTGACCCACAATTGTTTTGACTATTGATATATGATTTGAAAAGGTAATTAGCCATTTGTGGTATTTAACGTCTGGCTGAAGACTTTAAACTTAGTAGTTCTTGGGAGGTAACCCAACATCCATGTGACACGGTAATATATTTCCTTATCTCTTTTGCTTTAAATGGTAACAGTTTCTCCTTGTTCATGCTTTTATTTTCATCTTTAGAACTGACCGGTTGTCAGCCGACACAAATATAATTACACTTTCTTACTACTCAAAATATATAATGAAGCAAGGGCAAGAAAGGATCGATCCCACAGAGAGGTCTAGGTTGTCAAATTGTTTCGGTTCCCTATAAATAACACCGGTAGTTTTGTGATTTTTATGAAATTAAAACTAAATAAAAGCAAACAATAAAGGTAAACAAATAAAATCAAGGATAAGAAGATATTGGTCATGGATTTCGTCTTCAATTGCAAACATGTTTTCAACACAATAACTAGAATTGATATTTTAATCTCAACTTTTATCAAAGGCCCTAGAATACCTTGATCGCAAGAATATCCCGCTAATCTCCTCTTGTCATCAACAAACACATTAAAAGATGCGAATATGAATTCTACCTAAAGGAACAACCTAACGTGTAAAAGCACTAATCAAGTTTAATTCCCTAGATGCATTAGGTTCTATGAAATCAGGCCAATCAAAGCAATCGAACGTGGAAAGCGCACTAATCCGATTTAACAAAGGTTATGACTCACATAAGAATATATCACTACAAACTATAATCATATTTATGCTACTTGCAATCCGGAATTATCACTTTTGCGTATAATAACCCTAATCTAGCAATAAAGATGAAAGCAAACTCAATCGATTCGCGACTCGACTAAACAAGCATTCAAATCATGTAACAATATTAATTGTGAATCATAAACGATAATATGAGAGAAAACTAATTTATTGAATTAAAACCCATATTTGGAAATCCAACTTATTCCTTAACCAATAATAAAACTCTAGCTCATATTCATGGAGTTCATCACAAGAAGAAAGAGAAGTCTCATGTTTCTAACCCTAGAACAAAGTAGAGGCAAAAGAATAGATAAGATCCAAGATTAAAAGATAAAAGATATCCCATAATTGTAAAAGTCTTTCCTTTAAATAGCTCTCTTGTTTCCAAAATTAGGTCTAATCTTCAAAAGTCCACTAGGTAGAAGTCCTCCAAGCCCATGTGTGAGAAAACCCATGTAGAAAATTATGTCCAAAAACGACGCTGGAAAACTGGGATTACGGTGAAATCGTAGAATAGTCGCCGGAAATCGATTACTTCCTAATAGTTGCCTTAAAACATCTCGAGTGACCGGGCAAAGTCCGCCGTCACGGTCAACGGTAGGATCGGTCGGGTCAAGCGGGTCGGACTCGGTCAATCACCGAGTCGGTATGAGTCGATCATCGGGTGAATCGGTTGGAATCGTCGGATGGGTTAAACGGAACACATATCGACTTGGCTGAAACAGTTTCCTCAAGCACCAGCCATTACAAGGCTTAACTTCATGCTGCACTATCATTGTCTTTGCACCATTAACTCCAGCCATGATGGCCCTGGGCTACAAATCTTAGTTCATGCCTTACTCAACCTGCAGCTTCAACTTCAGGCCCCTTCCACCTCAGTTTCATCAACTTGCACAACAGCACTAGCACCTGCAGCACTTCAACTCTGCCTTTCATTGCAAAGACACCTCATAGCAAGCACCAAGCATTCCCTATCTCAAATCATCACAACAGAGAGCACTGGCTTCATTCTCGCACCACTCAGGCCACAAATAAGCACCGACCATACCATTGCTTCACGATTTCACTCAAAGCTACGACCGCATCTCCTTCAATTTCTTCATCCGGTTCACAAGTCCGTCTTAGTCGCGTATTCAACGCCACCAACACTCCATTTGCTGTAGTTCCACAAGATTGCATCCACATTTCCATGCCTTTACTAGCTTTGAGCCGCTTCTTGCTCACCTGCAATTCCATCTCGAGCCATGAACACAATCCATTACCAACATCTCGGCTCATACTCTTGCCACTCTTCTGCCCATTTCAATTCCTCAGCCTGTGCAGAGCACCATTTCTTGGATATAAACACCACCAAAGAAATACTTGACCGCCTTAGCCCTTGACACTTTGCAATCTTAAACACACTCACCATCGCAACTTCACACAGTCACACTGAACTCAATCATCTGCACCAGCTCAAGTCATTCACTCCAGTGCTTGAGTTCAATTGCAGCAATACCAACATCATCTCAAACTGCCTGTAAATTCCTCATATGTGCTCCACCAGATCCATTAGCTTGCAACCCATTTGCTCATTCAACTCCAGCTGCAAGTCCAAGCACCAGCACCAGCTACAACCAGCACTATACCTGCATCTCCATGTGCCAATGAACCACCAAATTCTACCAATCAACTCAGCCAACACCCTTCGCTGCCAAATACAACAGCATACTCGAGCCATTCTTCACTGTAATTCCCATTAGCTTAATTTTGCTCAATCATTTGCCACTGCCTTGAGATCACAAACATCCATGGAGGCAACATCTTTAAGTTGCTCTCACCGCACCGCATACGCAACACAACCAAGCTGCGGCTTCAACTAATCGTCGCCATACCCGGCACCATCTAGCCCATTGCTCAAAGATCACAACCTGCTCCTTTATTCAATCACAAAGCAATCACTGGAAACAAACTTCATCATCATCCCATCATTCTCGGTTCTCACGCACCGACAACGGCGGCAAGCCAACACTCTTTGACTTCTCAAAATCTCATCAACCACATACTAATCCCTCGTCATTGGCGGTGGCCATTACTAACTGACTCACTAGTATCATCCGAGTTGAACCCCATTAACCTTAATCGAATCGAGTCACAGACCCATTTGCACAACCATCAATGTGTGCCTAAACCCCCTGTAAAATCCGGCCATTACCACCATCTCTCGAATCCACCATTTTCACCATTCTTTCACATTGAATCTTCACCTTACTCCCCACCAATCTCGACTTGCAGCTTTAGAGAACCCTAATTATCAAACCGAGAACCCCAAATTCAAGAACCCAATTCACCATCAATGCCTTCTCTATTCAATTAAGCCTCCCGGACCACCGAGTCTTCTCAACTCCTATCTCTTGATTTCACTTCCAATTGATCAAACAGCAACAGTAAACCCTAACTCCTTCAATCACTGGCTTGAATTCATCTCTGATTTCTTCTCTCTGTCTCATTCGACAGCACCTAATCACAAGACCCCTTTTCCATCTTCTCCTTCTCTGATTTCCATCAATATCATCTTCCTCGATTCGATCTGGATCTTCACAAAATAGCAGAGCTGCTGCTGCTTTTCTTTTCTAAACTTTGGGGAAAATAATTGAGAGACATCGAGTTTAGGGCATAGAAGTAGGATTGGTTATCTAGCATCCAGGTCCACTGCTAAGGTTAACCGGATGACCACCCCTTAACCTTGGGTCGACTCCACATATTACTTGCTTCAAATGACAATTTTTGCCCCTTTTGCTCAAATTAGGTGATTTCTCCATTCTTTTCGTCCGTGCGACTCCAGAGTACCTAATAACTCAAAAACAATCATAAGATACATAATTCACACGAAAAGTAGCAAAGAAAGCATAAATACTAGATAATAAATACGGAGTATTCTACACCTATCAAATTCCCCCACACTTAGACTTTGCTAGTCCTCGAGCAAATCAAACAAAATAAAAATAAAAATACAACAACTCCGTGACGTCGAGGCTACGGTTAATTTTAGCATAAATAACAAGCCTTTAAACCCCTAGGTGTCCCTAGTGGACGAGTTATAGTCTCGTGAAGGTTTACTAGAGATATACCTACAAAACCTATATTTCCAACTCCGTCTATTTGTGACAAATCAATGAACGAATCCAAAATGACTACAGGAGGAGGTACCTTGCAAATTCAATTCAATTATTAGTAAATAAACTCTAATTAGATAGTCGAACAAGCCACAATACTCGGAAACTAACAAACCACAATCACAATGAAAAGATTAAGAAGATGAATATAGATGTAGATGTTGGCGAATATTCACAAGTGATCGATGTTTCCCATATCTCTGTCAAAGGTCACCGCCAAGATGAACCTATACCTATTGATTGAGCTACTTGGTTTGAATTCTACATCAACTCAACGCATATCAGGGAACCAGTGACTTTATTCAACCAATATAATACTTTCTGTTTCTTCTTTTTCTTTTTCTTTGTCATTTTTTTTTTATATTTTTGTGACATGATTAAATCTTTTGGATCCAAGCGCATGCTTCTTGTCAGCAAGTACGTGATAGTTGCCTTGGATCACCGCATTCCCCTGTTGTTTAGGCGACGGAGACAGGGGACTACGTTTCACACATCGGCTATTCCCAAGTGTCATTCTTTATTCGTTTTGGTCTAATTGGTCGGTCTCTTTTTTTTTTTTTTTTTCATTTTTTTTTTCATCATTTTTTTTCTTTTTCTAGTAACTCAATCACTCTATTTCATCCTAGCAGTAATAACACGTCGATGTTTAGTGACCCACCAAAGCACTTAGAGAACAATAGATAAATATGGAAAAATAAAAATAGAATGTGATATGGTGATATTCCGAGATATGGTAACAACTATCATGTTAATTTGTGATTTCTGAGCTATATTCGTCCCTTTAAGTTTGGGGGTATGGGAGAAACATTCTAGTTGCATTGTTAAACTCCAGAGCCTAGAAATTTATGCTTATTAAGGATGGCACTAACCAATCTAAGTGGATGGAAGCATTTTGGTTGTAGGAGTTGAGGAACCAATCGATTAGATGGAAACATCTAAAGAGTCTATTCATAAAAGCACAGAGCTCAGGTGTTAGAATTAAAGAAAAAACATGGTAGTTTCACCATATCTCGTTGAATCCTTTTCACTTCTATTTTTATTTTGTTTTCTTTAAAATATGTTTCTCTAAGTGATTAGGTGGGGCTCACGATTCAAGTTGTTACCACTTGCTAGGGTGAAATAGAGTGACAGAGATAAAAAAAAAAAAAAAAAAAGGAAATTAAGACTAGACCATCGTACCAACCTAATAAATTCAATAAAGTCGACCACTGGAACCCTTGTATATGCCAATTGTGTTGACCTAGAGTTAGGATTATCGACCACCGGTACCCTTGTGTATGCCGGTGTGTTGATATTAGTCCCGAACCAAAGATCTCACCATTAGGATAGGTTTATGTTGGCAAAGTGGCCTTGACAGAGATATGGGAAACACTGTTCACCTTACTCAACATCAAAACCATATACGTTTTTTTTTTTTTTTTCTATATCCATCTTTTAATCTATCCATGTGATTGGTTGACTCCGGTTATGATGTCCGAAACTATTCGAGTAGAGCTCTGTGACTTATATATGAATTTTAGTATGCTTGAGTGCAAACTCGTGTACAACAATTGGAATTTCGCATCGAGTACTTCCTCCTGTAATCAATAAGTATGCTAACCAAGGAGACTTTTTAGTGCCTTCCAAGGTTCTGCGTAGATAGTTAGGGTCAGGAGTAAAGGTTTTGTGGGTATATCTCTTGTAAGCCCTCCCGAGACTATAACTCGGCCACTAGGGCCACCTAGGGGTTTAAAGGCTTTTTGCATATGCTAAATGCAACCGACGATGCATGCGACAGTGAGTTAGGATTTTATTTTAGATTTGCTCGGGACTAGAAAATAATAAGTTTGGGGGTATTTGATAGAAGCATTTATGTGTCTATTTTGGTCTCAATTATGTGTATTGTTAATGCCCATTTTTGTACTTATTTGATTATTTTATGGTTTTGTAGGTGTTTTTGGAGAAATAAGCTTTTGCGGCGAAATTGGCTCGAAAAGTCATTTTTGCGTCCGTGGGAGAAAATTACTAAAGACACCCCTCATTTGGATAAGGGGTACATCAATTACTAAGGGGCGGCCACTTGCTATTCAAACCCTTGTTATGGATACGGGGACACCCTCTTCATCACCGTTTGAATTAAGATTTGGCGGAAAACTTTGTGCAGCGAAGTTCAGTTTTGGGATTTGATTTTTGGGCGACTTTAAAAGAGATTCTATCGAAACTTTTCATTGGGCTGGACTTTATTGGACTAAACAGGGTTGGCACGTTTGCTTTGATCGATTGGGCTGGATTATTGAGTGAAGCTAAACAGGGCAGTGATAGTTTTACTGGAGATTTGCTTGGAGAGGTTCGAGAGAGTTAAAGATGGTAATAATTCTCTTACCATAACAACAGGAGCGTGACGTGTTACGCAACAAAGTAGAAGGATCAAATATTCTTATAATCGGAAGTTATCTCAAAACAGGGGAGGTGGAGAAAGTCTCGGTATTTAGTTATATTCTTAGAAGTTTCGAGGAGATAGGAAGGATATATTGTATGTTAGATTATTTTCCAACTGAGGGAAGATTTCTTAACAACTCAGCGGCCGCGTAGAGGATAAAAATGAGGAAAGAAGTCTCGGAACTTCCGGGGAAAAGAAAGGGAGGATACGAAGATATACTTTGGGAGATTTAATCGAGCTGTGGCCTATATATAGGTTGGTTGCGAGTCAGATAGGGGTTACGTTCACATTGGGGTAGTTGTAGAGAAATACAAAAGCTTGCAGAGTCGATTTCACAACTTACAGGCGAGAGGAAGAAGAAAACCAGAGAACAGCAGAAGAAGACAGTCGCTTAACCCGTGACCTATTCTTTCAAATTCAAAACCTTTGTAACAATTTTTCCAACAATTAATCGAGTTACTTAATAGTTACATTAGGCATCTTCAGAATAATGAGTTTTGTAACAATTATATCTGTTACAAACTCAACTGCTTTAGACCTTTTCATCATTTTAATCATCTTTTGAGCCATAAACAAACATTTTGAGATCATGATTAATATGAGGAGCTAAACCCCATTGCTGAGGCGATAGAGGAAGCTATTTTTCCAACAAAAAGTGGTATATTCTATTTTATCTTTTTATTTGCAATTATTACATGCAGTAAAAACTCCATATATTAATAGACTTGGGACTTCACAAAATTATTAATATACGGAGTTTATTAATATAGGGAGGTATACCAAAAAAAAATTGCTCGACAAGAAGCTTTAAACATGCTTGACAAGTTGGAAATATTTTAGCTTCAACAAGATGGTGCACATAGTAACGAGGTCTTACGCGTATGCAAATCAAAAGACGCGATAACAATCTAAAAAGTTACATCCTTTTCTCAAACAACTATAGATACATATTTTTATTTATCTTAAATTTTGATGTAACAAGATCTATAATTTTCCGATTATGTCTATTATATTAATATATGGAGGTAAATTCCTTATGGTGGGACTAGAAAAATCTATTAATATTAAAATTTGGAGTTTATCACTATTCATAACTGGCCCAAGTTGGGACCATGGTTTTTTTATTAATATATAGAGTTTATTAATATATGGAGTTTCAATATATAGAGTTTTACTGTGATTATTTGCCTTGATCGAAAATTGTTTGAATGATTTTTGTTAAGCAATTGTTATTTCTTTTGATAGAGCATACTTGGACCTAGGTTTTAGATGTTCTATGCTTCGGATTTACACTTGTTATTTTGAGAATCTACTTGTTGCAATAGCTAGAATCAAATTGAACGAGAAAATTGCATGAATATAAATATTGGAATTAAATTACTTTGAACTTGAAAAATAGTGGAATCTTAGCCTCAGTGTCTTTTAATATTGATAACATATTTGTCTGAGTTTGCTATAATTTTTAGTGAGTTTTCTAGTTTTATTTGAGTCTAAAAAAATCCTTCACAAGTTCGAGAATCAAATCACTTTATTTACCACTATCACAACCACATCAGTTTGCTCAATGGCTTTGACATACCAAGTTAAATCGCTAAACGAATTTTCGTCATCACCAAATTGTTCTTCAAATACGACTTCTTTCCCTCTACGGGCATGGTGATACTTAATATTGGACCCATAAGTCTTCTTAAAAAGTGACATGATTTGTTTGGGTTTTAAGGATCACCTTGTATATTGTCAGCGATCAAATGCTTGACTAACTTGGTTGTCACTGCATGAGTCTTCAACCTCAAACCAACACCACAACTACAAAAAAAAAAAAAACTGGAATAAGTAACGTGCACAACAATATACACCTAATAAGATATCAAACATACACCACATATGCAAAAAGAAAACACATACCAAGCAAGAATATGTAATTTACACCACAATGTGCCACCTAAAAATCCTATAACGATTAATGTGCACCACAATGTACACCTAAAACAAGCCTACATATAAAAGCCTAAAAATAAGTACGTGGATCACAAAAACAAGAATTAGTAATGTGGACTAATATGAACACCACTAACATGTGAATAACATTAGAATCTTTCATCACGAACCGAAAAATGTCACCATTCACAGGCCCAAAGTGAATCCTCCAACCACAACCATTTTCTTTGCACTTAGCAGTAAAACGAGTCTTGTCATTTTTAAGAATAACAATCTTGTAACCAATAGCCATCTTGTACTTATCAACAACAAGTCTAACAGCTTTAACACCACCCATAAATTCTCTACCAACTTTGTCAAAAACATAAATCCATTCATCAGAAATCAGAGGCTTGGGCTGGTTGGCTTTTTCTGCATCATGATCTACCACCCTTACAAGCTTAGGACTTTCAGTTACACAATAATTTGCAGTACTAGAACCAGAACTAGTGCTACAACGAGACTTAGAACAAGAAGTATGATTTCGAATCACGTCAACATTCAAATAGAAATCTCCATTCTTAATAAGAATAACAATATTCCCTTCAAAAAAAATAAATAAGAATAACAATAGCAATTAAACCTTGCAGTTGTATATCACCTTGTACAAAAACTACTTGATCATTATCCATATAGCCGAAACGTATACTCGCAGGAGACAAAAACCTCTAATGCTTACATGCAAAATGCTTCAATTCATCTACGGTTGTCGAAGTATATTAACATGCAAAGCAGCAGAATGCTCACCATGATTCAAAACAACATGAATAACCTTCTCGGACATATTTGATACCCTTACATATTACAAAAGAAATAATAATAAACATTTGAAGCTTAAAATCACAATTTCAGATTTGAATAACCTAAAACTTAAACAGTGTACATGAAAGTACACATTTAATCGAAGTCAAAAATCAAATAACAGTAAACCTAAATCAAATACCATCGATTAATTGAATATATAAGCTTCATAATCTTACTAGAACACATGATTGAATAAATCAGAAGCCTACGATCTAATATCAGTTCTATTTCATATCATGTATCATAACACCAAAATCAAAAAACAAAAATCAAAATCATTTAACGAAAATCAAAAGATAAAATATAACAAAAATCAAATCAAGAACATACAAACAATAAGATATAACAGATCGTATTCATATATATCATCAACTCTTACAATAAACTAAAAACTAAATATCAGAAACAAAATTCAATGATGAAGCAAAAGAAAACTTAAAATAAAAAGAGAACAAACTAACCTGAAGTTGAATTACCGCTGCCAAACGATCAAATCCAACTTGACCTCTATGAATCTGTTAAATAACCTCTGAAATTTATACCTGGATCGATCAATCTCTCAACCTGTCGTGAATTCAAATATGAGATCAAAAAAATCGATTTTAAAACACTTCCAAAGTAACCTGAAGCTGAATTATGTTGAAGAAACGATCAAATCCTCCCTGAAACTGTTAAATTGCCTCTAAAATTTATCTCTGACCTGCTCCTAGTCTTGAATTCATGTTTGGAATCCAAAATATTCGATTTCAAAACACTGATTATAGACATGGAGTCGGTTCAAGGGTAATTAGGGTATATTGAAAGTACAAAAAATCGAGAATCATCTTGCTTTTCGACTAACTCGTCCATATTTGAACTAAACTGTTGGACACGGGGTTTATTTGGACTAGAGAGTACTGGGCTTCAGATGAGTGGACTAAAGCGTCCAAAGCCCACTGACTTGGGATTAAACGTCAAATTCTACTTTTTTTTTTTTCCTCTCAATGCGAATTTGAAGTGAAGTTTCTCTGTAACAATCTCCTGCAAACAAGGTATGTTCTTTCAAAACCTCTACTCTGTTATTTTTTTTAAATTTTTTTTCTCTTTCATCGTTGCAATATGGTTACCCTGAAAATGGGTTCTGGTCTTACTTAATCTGAATAAAAGTAGTATTTTTCACTCTAGGATTTGCTAACTTCTGATTACTAAGAACCCTAATTACGATACGAGTATGAAGTTACTGTAATGAGAGAGCATGTAGGTTCGTTTTAGGGTATTGTAAGTTATAATTTTAACAATTTTACAGCAAATTTGGGGTTTTTTCTCTAATGTTTTGTTTCCTGCATAGAGAGTTATCTAGATAGGACACTTGTTATGTATACTATTTTTGCTTAAGTTTTAGATAGGATTTGACCAGGTGTGATAATATTATTATCTTGTTGGATTGGTTCATAAAGAAGCCCAAAAGGGGTTACAAATTTTTGAAGTTCATCCCTACTACATTGGATAACAAAACATGGTTATCTGCATCTGGAGATGCAAGCACAATGTCGTCTTCTGGACAGTGTTTGTTAGGGAATGTCTCTTCACTCGGTAAATGCATTATGCATACCAAGACATTTTTGTGTAACTGTAAGCTCAAGTGTAGGAAACAAATGAGATCATAGATTTGTAGACATTGACTGTAGAATTTTTTCAACTGAAACATTTCCATTAGGAGTCTGATTGACACTTCTCTGTGATTTATTCCTTTATAATACTCACCATGATTTGAAGACATGACATTGTCATCTACTCTATGAACACCCAAAACCTTGTTACTGCAATTTCAGTACTAGTCCTATAAATGTTCAAGAAGTTACATAACCATTTTCATCATTATTGTATAGCTGACTACAGTAGTTATTTCATTGGATGCAAATGTTTTTCGTAGAATTTTATTGCAGAACCTGTTCTGCAATTTGCTGTGCTTGTATGTGTGTTGTTTTTATCCATGTTGTACACACATTTTCTGGGAGATTTGAGCGACATTAGATGGAGTAGATTACAATGTAAAGTTGAAGGTTGCTTTAGAAGGATTATTAAGAGGTGCAGTACCTAGAAATCATATGTAACTATGATGAGGAAAATGGATTCACAAGCACCCTGCCCGCAGGAAAGTCAATGCTTGGCCCTGGTGTACCCACAAATCATGTGGATGGTTGGGACCATGATTGTGAGGTTTAGAGTGCTGTGACCTTGCCGATGGATTTCTGGCATACATTTATATTGTAAAAGTCCCGAATTCAACAGATTTAGAGTTTAGGGTTCATCTAAACCAGAACTAAAAACTAATGCTATTTTTAAGCTAACTTGTTATCAATTTTATTTGGGTTCTGGTCGTGAATCCGTTGCTTCCCTGCTGCATAATAGTTGCTCTTGAAAGTTCCTTCTTTAGCTAGTTTAATTGCTTACCTGTTACTATGATTTGATTGTTGCTCTTAAACAAGTGACCAAAGTATGATTTGGATGAAGAAGACCCAACCTATTGACCAGATAAAATAAGATAAATTGGTAATGGATATGGTTTCTAGTCTCTTGATTTTCCAGTTACGACATTGTAAATGTCAAATTCGTTATTCTTATTGCTTTTCCAACACCATCTGCCTGTCTGATTGTTGCTTTGATGCATAAACCCGAATCTCCTAATAGACCAACCAAAGCTTTCAAATGCGTGATTGTCTAGCAGAAGTGAGTCAAATCATTGCAAGATATTTGGCTGAGTCTCGCGGTTAATGATTTGGAGCAGGGATACAAGTGATTCAAAGGTAGAAGTGTCGACAAAGCACTCCAGCATCACTGTTAACATGAACTTCAATATTGAATTAATATTGTTTGCTTACTCTGGAGTTGCACATTGTATCTTTCTTTGTAGTATATGCATATGAACTACTGTTATCTAATTGGGGTTCGTAACCATAGGCGTCAATTTTAAATGTGGGATGTCTTGCCCTTAATTTTCTCATTTGAGTATATTAGAGTATTTTGGTTTTATTATCAACTTTTTTTTTTTTTTTTTTTTTTTTTAAACGATAGACTGCTGACTTTAATTATAGTGGTTTCTGTAAGTCATACACTCATGTAAATTTTGTACTCCCCCTTCAAAACATTTTCTTCATGTGTTTCTTTTCCCTTTCTTGAAGAAATATAAAAAACATGCTATTCTTTTTTGTTTATAAACAGTATCTTCATGCCTAATCTTCAAAAAAAAGAAAAAGAAAAAAAAGCCTAATCTTTGATGTTATAATATAAGTTTTTGTATTTTTTCTTCATCATACCGAAACCAAAAGGAAAAATGAACAAAGGTGGAGTAGGTCTCACTGGTGGAGGCAGTGGGCCAACAGCAGCGGCGGCAGCAGCAGCTCAGAAGCAGAAGACCCTGTTGCAAAGAGTCTACACCGACATAACCAATATTGTTGATAATGTCAATCACCTGGTTAACGTTGCAAGGGTATCTTTCTATAGGTGCATGCATATTATATACTTGATCAGTCATTTGAGTTTTCGGTTTCTAAGTACATTGATTGGTCTTACTATTGCTGCATTGTCCTTAAGTTCATTTGATTACTAAAGCTGATATCGGTTGAACCCTGGTTTTATAGTTTCGGTCGAACACTGTAATTAAGATTAGAATGTATGAATTCCTGGTTTCTTTGTTTCATGTAAGTCTTTTCCTAAAAGTATACCTCGTAGAATGTCTAGTGGAATGCTTTTGGACCATCACACTAGTGTTCAACAAAATAGTGAATTAACTATTTTTAGGTGGTCCATAAGTTTCTGTTTATGCTGTATCCGACCATCTCTCTGAAACCCAGTTCACTAGTCGAGTAAGACTTCGAGCATTTTTTTTTTTTTTTTTTTAATATCAAATTTTTTTCTTTGAAGGGAGTTGGTTTAAAGAGATAGACATGACACGCTCTTTATCTTGTAGTTGTATATATATATATATATATTTTCCCGAAAAGAGGACAGAATCCTCATATAATAGATTGATAACTATGGTTCTCATAAACACGAGAATCCATTGCAATTACAGGATTACGACAGTTTTCAATATATACAAGATTGATAACTTGTAGTTGTACATAAGCATTTATGAAATGTTTAGTTTTGGGTGCAAAAGAAAATAAAAGTAACAGCATCTTTATTGAAATGCTGGCTTGAAGAAGACTTAAATGGAGTTCCCATGTCAGGGTCAATCATCACCTTGAAGCAACATTATCACTTACTAAGTGGAACTGCAAGTTTCATAATCCTGTAAATTGTTATAAAGCACTCAAAATCAGTCGGTGAAAACCACCTGCTTTAATGATGCTCTTTTGATATTAAAAGAGGGTTCCGTCTTTGACAAAATTTTCCAGGTCATGCTTAGAGATACTTCTTAATTTTGAGGCATGCTTATCCATTTTGGTGACCTCGTTTCTTAGTCACTATAATATCTTCAGAAATATCTTATCATTTGTTTTTTCCTTCATGAGAGCTTTTTCTCTACTGCTCTGTAGCATAAGCTAATTGTATCTATCGTGTTACCATATTCATCATTTATATGTGTTTGCCGTACTAATCTTCTTGTAGGTAAGCGATCCACCAGTAAGGAATTCACAAGAAGCATTCATGATGGAGATGCGTGGAGCGAGAATGGTAAGTTTTTAGCCTCATTATTGAATTCATTTTAAAAATAGAAACGAAGTAGGTCTATGTTGACTTTTCTATGAACTTGCTAGATTATCCACTTCTGGCATTCCGTTGCGCATTGATGGCATTGCATTTATAGGTTATGTACACTACAAGTAATAGCCAACTCTTGAATTTAGTTCCTGATGACATACATCTTGAAGGGTGTCCATGGTCATCTTCAGGTGGACCTTTATCAAATGTCCACCTGTGGTCCTTCAAGTTGTAACATCTACTAGAAAAATGATTCCTTGTTGTATTATGTATCATCATCCCTCGGATAAGGATAAAGGACAAGAAGGGTGAAAGAAGAGTCCTTTCTTCACTTGGTTAGACCATCTCTCCTCGTCCTCGTCATATTTTTGAACATTCCCAGGAAAAAAACTAGATGAAGTCAAGATAAATATATGGGCCTATGTTGTCAAAAAGTCGTCTCCAGGTTTGTATGTGCTAGTGGATTCCTCCATGTTTTATGTACGCTGTGACTTAATTTGTATTTATTTGTTGTCTCTTTGCCCTTGCTCTAGAAAGTGGGTTGCGGCTACTCTTTGTTGAGCAACTAATGGTTCTCTGTGAAATGCTTATTTTGGGCTTTATGTTACGGCATAGTACCATCTTACTATAAGGTTCCTAATGCAGAACTAGAAATAAGAACACTAAACTAGGGCAAACAGAACAAAGATCATTGAATAGAACATAGGATTGATAACAATAGAACGTAATAATTGAGTCTAGGTTAAAAAACCATTACTCTTCTATAATCCGCAGATTAAAGTTTAGCAAAATATCATAATAAAGTCCGCCTTTTAAGAAGGGCCTAATAACCTATTTATACTAGCAAAGGTAAATCTAAACAAAGAAACCCTAAAGTAAATATAGAAGTAACTATCAAAACGTCCCTATTTTGTAGGACATTCCTAGATTAAAAACATTCCTAAGGAAACATAAAATGCTCCTGCATCAACCACCCCAGGTTGAAAGAAATCTCAGCTCCGATGAGATGTTATATGAATTCTGCATATATCTTTGTTGTCACTTCGACCTTCCCACGATCGAAAACGAAACCCAAAACTTTAGAGATCCTGAAATGCAATGAGCAAGTAATGTTGTCTGTGTCGTAGGATATCCCCACTACTTTTCCACGATCAAACACGAAACCCAAATCTTCATTTCTGATTCCCGACTTAGGTATGTCAATAAGCATTGATTCTGTCACTGCGTCTTGATACTCAGCACAAACTAACTTCTTATCCGGGCTAGTCGTTGAATCACGACAAGCAAGCAACCAAATTCTCCTTAGTTTTCCTAGTAATCTCTGACCCAACTGTTTAGTATTTGTTGTCCTTATGAACAGCAGATTACTCGTGCCAACAGTTGCATCCAGAACAGCCACACTATTAATCAGCTTATCGTCATATGGTTTCTGTTTTGATTTGCCACGATCAAAAACAAAAGCCATAATTTGAACTCCTTTAAGTTCCCTACACTTATGAATAGTATAAGGTGTATCTATGTACTGCCCACTATTCCTGTTGATTGTTTCATATAAAACAGATAAATGACTTGGCTTGGTAATCACTAGTTGCTCTTTCTGTATCGACTCTTCTTGAACAGCAACCATAGATAAGACTGCAGTTAAAACCTGAACCTTCTGACAAGAGGTGACGACACTCTTAAGGATAATAAACACTAACCTGAACCATTGTTTCGCACACAGTAAGGTTGTTGAGATATGTTGTTTCACTGACCGCATAAGGATGTACCTTGCTTTGATACTGCCCCACAAATTTATCACCCTGTCATACAAATCCAAGCTTGTCTGGTCCTCCTTTACAAATGTCGAACCGATGATCATCCTCTCCATCTTTCGTTCTGCCAAAATGTTCGTTACATGGTCATCAGTTCTGTTCTTGTTATGAGCAAGTAACTTTAACTTCTTTAGTGTTTCTCTAATGACTTCACCACCCAATTTCTCACATAATTGATCAACTGATATGACACAGAGATATTCTCCACGACTTTCTTCATAAGTACTCACCTCCTCTGTTTGCTTCTGAACATCCATAAAGATTTTTATGCCGTCAGATATTGGTGGTTTAGATTCAAGCTGTAGCATAACTTTCTTTCCCGATTCATCTTTTTCCCTAGGCTTGGATGACAACTTTATTCGACCACTGGTAACGTTTGCACAATTTGCTGCACCATCAGTAATTTCTAGGAATCTGATATATCTTGATTTTATATCGCTTGGACCAACAAAACCTTTGCTGATAAAGTACAATGGAATGGCTGTAACCAGTGTGGCAGGATATATAACCTCTCCTTCGTTGATCTTATCTTGGTTGATAATCGACAACCTAGAAATACTCTCCAAACCCATTGCGACGTTAACACCACACATCTTAGGTTGCTTAATGAGATGGTCTCTTTCAAGATTTGACCTTCCAACATCACTTAAACTCCGAGGTACAGATGCAGAGACATCAGATGTCATCAGCATAGTTAAAATCTGTAGCACACCCTCATGGGAAAACAACTGTTTTGGAGCATCCTCATTGAAAGTATGCAGAGTGTCTGACATGTATGTGCTTCGAGCTGCGCCAACAAATCTTTCATTGATTTGAGAACCTATCTCTGTACACTCTGTAAAAGTGTCATTTGCCAGGGATTCAAGTTGACCAGTGTCAACATAAAGCCCAACCTGACCACCTCTTTGTGTAGGCGTCTCTTCGATGTGACTATCAGCACCAGGATATGTTGTGCACATGACACTTCCGAAATTCCATGATAGCTTTTCAGCCATAGCTTGTCTTCTGGCGTTCAAGAGAATTCGCCTCCGAGTTCTACTTGTATAATTTACTGCACAAGCTTCCTCATGACAGAACTTTTTCTTATACATGTCTGAACTCGTAGTATATTCTATCATATGAGAAACTTGAGTTGTTGCATGAATAGAAGATTCATAACATAGTAGTGGAATACTCACATAGTTCGACAAATCTTCCGCCATAACATTCCTCCCGGTGTTAAAGAAAATTCGCCCACGAATTTTACTTGTATAGTTTCCCCCACTGGTTTCTTTACGACAAGCCTCTTCCATTTGTTTATAAGAACCTGATCTTAATTTAGGACTGCCAACAGTACATAAAGTTTTTACTGTATATAGAGCTTGAGATTTCAAACTGAGATCATCAACTTCATATGTAACCTGATTCGTGTAAACTGAATGAGTTTGGTTTACATGAATACTTACAAGGTTCTTCTCTTCGGTGATAAGAGTATCAACAGGACCTGTTGTATACAAAACTTCCTCTTCAACTTCTGGACGGCTTTCGTCGTAGACTGGTGGTAATTCCCAATCAACAACGACTTTGTCATCACTCTCAACTTCATCGTATGTTGGTTCTCCACTGAAAAACTCATCATATTTCAGCTCTTCACCAACAAATTCATCATATTTCAGTTCTTTGCGGACAAATTCATCAAATTCCAGCTCCACCAACGTGTTTTCATCAGCAACATCTTCAATGCAACTGACTCGTTTCTTGCACGGTCCACTTGTAATCTGAGCAGATGTTGATGTGCTGCGCACTTTTGTGCTCCTACTAAGGTCACGTTGGCGCAAGTGAAACTTCTTATGCGTCATCACCTGGTAATCTGATGGCAGAAACTTTTTGCGCAACTTCTGTTTCATGTGAACCCAAGTGTTGATTTTTGCTTTGCCTTGCCTCTTACGCTTTTCTTGTAGCCTTTTCCACCACTGTAGTGCCGAACCCTTTAACTTTAATTTGACAAACTTCACTTTAAGAGTTTCGGTCATAGGCTGCCATTCGAAATATTTTTCTATGCTGGCCTCCCAATCTAGGAAATCTTCGGCATGTGTTCTTCCAGACATATCATCCACTTCAACTTTCACCCGTCTGTGGTGTTCAAGTCAAAGGTTTTGATTAATCTGTTTTCTAACCTTCCATGATGTGAGTCATGAACAACACTGTTATGAAAAAGATTTTCATTAAACACGTGTTCATCATCCTCTGATCCTCCTTCCGGTGAATACAAAGGGGTGCGTTGTGAGAATACTGGATTCTCATGAACAACATAACGACGATTCTTACTGACTCCGTCGTTCATCTTCTTCGAAACTCCTTCCGGGGAATCTAAAGGCTTGCGTCGGCTCTCCGTATCTCCATTAGAGGAGCTTTCGCACGTCCCTGTCGCAACTTCTGTTGCAACGTGTCCTCAATCAAGGTTCCTGACTCAGTAGAATCTATGTATCTATTACCTCTACCACCACCTCTATCTCTACCTACCATTGTAGAAACTAGGGTTTGCTGGTGTGTTTTGTTTCTATTGCCAATTAATGCAGAACTAGAAATAAGAACACTAAACTAGGGCAAACAGAACAAAGATCATTGAATAGAACATAGGATTGATAACAATAGAACGTAATAATTGAGTCTAGGTTAAAAAACCATTACTCTTCTATAATCCGCAGATTAAAGTTTAGCAAAATATCATAATAAAGTCTGCCTTTTAAGAAGGGCCTAATAACCTATTTATACTAGCAAAGGTAAATCTAAACAAAGAAACCCTAAAGTAAATATAGAAGTAACTATCAAAACGTCCCTATTTTGTAGGACATTCCTAGATTAAAAACATTCCTAAGGAAACATAAAATGCTCCTGCATCAGTTCCTGTCTTTCACTGATCAAAGTTACTAATTTAATGAACAGGTTCAGGCAGCAGATTCCCTGCTGAAATTGGTGTCAGAGCTGAAGCAGACAACTATCTTTTCTGGGTTGGCATCTTTGAACGAGCATGTTGAGCAGAAGACTGCTGAATTTGACCAACAAGCCGAGAATACAGAGCGAATGTTGTCTAGAATTGGAGAGGAGGCAGCTGGTTGCCTGAAAGAGCTTGAATGTCATTACTACTCTTCCGCCCAAAGGATCGACCAAGGCGAACAGTGAATGTTGGAGAGGAGGCAGCTGGTTGCCTGAGAATGGCAGTTTGCTCATTCAGACCTAATTTTACTTGGAAAAAGATTCAACCCATCCGAAGGAAAAGCCACATGATGCTCATGCAGTTAGTAACATCAGTGTGTTCAGGCCATGTACATCCTTGATACCTTTAAACACAGACGCGCAAAATCCGGATGCGTATTATTACAGTGAATGTGGTGCAAGGCATGTAGATATATGACACTGATTTAAGAAATCAAAGGAGTCATGATTCACTAATATATTAATGAATGGAACCAGTGTTTATCTCTGAATACTTGATTGATTTGACCTATTAGTCTTTACCATCCATCTCTTCACATATTTGGTTCAACTCACTATTTTTGTGGCTCAAGCCTATTATACCTTGCTTGTAAGGCCATCACCGAGAGCAAGCACTGTGGTGTGTTTTGTTTGATTGAAAACCGGATTCTTAATATTTGCTTGGCTATATTTTGTCCGGAGACTGAATATCAGTGGCTCGTACAGCATTCTTACCAGAATGCATCAGTGCCTCTCTGCTTAAACTACAGATTCAGACCAAGAGTGGCTTCTACAACGTTCTTGGGCTTCTTCCAGAGATTTTCTTCCCGGTCCTAATGGGCAACTTAGTCTTTACCATAAACCTTATTTCCTTTCAGGCGAAATTACTCAATAATTAGTGGAGATAAACCCTAGAGAGACTGATATCCCTTCCTCTCTCTTCTGTGAACGGGAAGAAGCCCCTCTTTCGATTTCCGTTACAAAAAATTTCTGTTCAATCTAAAGATTCCTAATGGCCTGTATGTTTTAGGGTTTAAGAACGGTAATCTAATAACTTTTCGTTTTCGATTACTGAAAAGGAAAACTATAAATTTCTACAGTTTTTTTTTTTTCTTCAATTAAAGTGAAGGGGAGAAAGCAGTCTCTGCATCAAGGTATAATCTCTTCCGATCTCCTGGCTTCGTCAATTTCTGTTCCATGCCTGTCTTTCATCTTTGCACTTTAATTTTTTATTTTTTTTAAAAATGGGTTCTGTTTTATTTTTATCTGAATGAAAAGTAGTATTTTTAATTAAGATCATATGTGGTATGAAATTGCTGTGATTATATAGAGCATTTAGGTTTTTAAAACAGTGTTATGGTATATAGTTAGGGGTTTTAAAGTTGGTATTTTAGCAAATATTTAAAACAAGTTTTGGTAATTTTCTATAAAGTTTTGCCTGCTCTATGCGTATAGATTATCTAAATTAGATACTTGTTATGTATACTCCTTTTGCTTAAGTTTGCCCAAATTTTCATGGGGAATTTGCAAAACAACTGAGTGATACAGGTATGATAGGGCCTAGTATTAGCTATGAAGCATTTGTAGGATACACATCTGTGGATAGTTTATCATCTCAAGTTAAGGCTGCTTTTAAGAGGGTTCTAAACTTTTCAGTACACCTAATCAAGGCAAAAATGCAGTCGCCGGATGTCAATACACCAGACTACACCCCCCACTGACCCTATAACAGTAACCAGCCTGTAATGGTTCTTGCAGTCATTCAAACATTTTTAGAAAAGTCTAACACTTTTTGTAGAATGCGTATGTTATGACATATTCCTTTGCAATTGCCATCGAAAGCTGGGTTATCTGTTGTAGCCTACTCATCTATCTCAATGTGGATTTCATAGTTAGCTTAGTTTTCTTTTCCTTTTATGCAGTTTTTGGATGAAAGTATCTTTGAAGTTCTTATGTGTATTTGGGAATTTCTCATTTAGATGAAATAAATTGGGATTGTCTGTTTTTCTTTTCCTTCAAAATGTGGTAGGAGAAAATAATTATGACGCAACAGTCTGAGGCTGATTCATTTCCTTTATGTGTCTATGTTACTTAAATTTGTATACTGCTGTTTTCTTATCTTGTTAATATAAAAGGAAGCTGCATTTGTTGACCATGGACCCCCTCTTTACGAACTACCCTTGCTGATTCCCCAGTTACCACAATATAAAAGTACAATATTACTTAAGTACTCAATGTTTGCAGTTTAGTCAAGTCTGTTTGGCTTCCTGCATGTACAATTATCTAACTTCAGAACTATAACCTCAAGCATTTTTGGCTTATCTACAAATGCAACCATGGGTACATAGTCCAAATGATGAATCATATATATAGCTGGGTTTAGTCTCTTTTATTGAATCTTCAGATCCCAGTCTCGTGTATAAAGAACTCTGCATCTTTCTTTTCATGTCTAGATTAGCATAGATTAGGTTGGGATGAGGTAGATACATCCATGTATGTAGATAAACTTACAAAGCAATCCTAGTGGATAATACTATGGCTTACAGCAATCTGAAGTGAAAAATCTTATCAAGGGATGTGAATATCAACTTACATTTCCACCGATGCTTCAAATGGTATTCATTCAAGAATTGCAGCAATAAGGTGCAACAAAATCTCCAATCTTGGTCGAAGCCCTAGAATATGGAGCAACTTCGACATCCAGAATTGGAGGGTACAGAGATTGAAGGAAGCAAGAAGCGGCAACATAAGATTCACACAGAACATAGGAAACTTAGTCATAGAAATGCTGTATTTTTGGTAGTGCGAAGCAAAGTTCAATGATTAAAATTGAAAAAATCAAGGCCATGAATATAGTTTTACTGTGCATAGAATATTAGAGTTGGAAGTGAAATCTGTGATGAGTAGGAAAAAGAAACAAGTACTGGTGGATTAGAAACAGATAAGTGCATGGGTAGATTTCAGTAGAAAGCAAAATTTGGTTGCCTGGTTGGTTGATGTTGTCCATTTTGTTTATAACTTCCCTTTCTATATAGAGCTGTATATATACACAATGGGGATATAACTCAATAATTGCATTTTTAGGTGTTTTTGCTTCTTTTTTCTTCTTTTCATCATCATTGATGTTCCATTTTGTAGTAAATAATACATGGGTTTTTGCTTTGGACACCTCAGTTGTTAACTCTTTGGTGCATCGCAGTGACTGCGTTTTTAAAATTTCTAAGAGAACATCTTATTTGTGTATTGTTAAAAAACTATTCAACGAAGGAGATGTTGTACAGGTTTTGGAACAGAACTGCAAGCGCATCACTTGTGCATCTTTGCTGTTATGATCATTAGCTCCTCAATGTTGCATGAAGCTAGTCTTCGCTGGTTGTAGTAATTTAACTGAATTTGCATTTTAGTTAGAGTAACTATAAGTACCTGTAGAGAATTGTCTCCCAAAATTTTGTTCAGTCGCGTCACTGCATTGTTAAACCATGCATTCTGTTAAAGTAGTATACTTTAGAAAGTGCAGGCGGTCCACCATCAAACCATTTCGATTGCTTAATATCTATCAAATTTCTGTTCACTGTCCATTCCCATTTATTTTTTTCTTGTTTCTGTGGTGGGGAGCTACTTGTGGTTGTTCTTAAGACTCAGAATTTTCAGTTTGCGCCTGGGAAGATTTTCTAATGTGGAATGGACCCCTCGTGGTACTAGTAGCAGTGCTAGTTTTGATGTTATTATTAGAACAGAATAAGCACAATTTGGTGGCATCATTACCCTTAACATAATATTCAGATCTACTGCTTATTTTCTTCTCCATCTCATTACTGCTATTGTAGTCTTCCAACTCCGACAAGATTGTTATGTACTTTCTTCAGCTTATTCACATCTACTGCTTATTTTCTTTCACCATTATCGTAGTAGCAGTAGTACTACTTAAGAACAATTCTAGAGAATTCTGCACAAAATTTAAACCAAGCAGGCTGTTGAGTTTTTCTTTTTTCCTCATTTGTTATGTTTTCGTTTACACTGATTAATGGTCGAAGTTCATGTGGATAAGCCTTGAAGTCTAATTTTTTTTTTTTTTGGTCCTTCAGGCTTGAAGATGATGACATAGTATGTGATTGGATGCTAAGGTTTCACGACAGGGATTGTTGGCTTATATGGTTAGGCAATTCATAAAGTTACCACCCGTAAGTTCATTATTGTATCAATGCAGACCCAAAGTTTGACCTCTCAGTTTCCTACAATATCAGCAAAACCAGTACTCCAAAAAATCAAAGATACTTCCTTTATAAGTTTCATTAGATCCCCAAAATTTGATCATCTAAAAACTCATTATCATTCTACATGTGTCTCCCAAAGGGTTAGAGATCAAAAGAAATTGGTGTGTAGAAACAGTGTTGGAAAGGATGTTGTTTGTCTTCTTGAAGAAGATTCCTTAGTTGAGGTTAAAAGAAAAAAGTTAGCTGTTTTTGTCTCTGGTGGAGGATCGAACTTTAGGTCAATTCATGATGCAGCTGTTCAAGGATCACTGTATGGAGATATTGTGGTTCTCGTTACCAATAAACATGGTATCTCCCTCCCTCCTTCATGTTCAATATTTCTTCTAAATTTAGCTTATTTGTACATTGCACTTTTGCAACTCAGTTATGTTTGTTTTTTAGAATTTTTGTTAATGATTACCCGTAGAAATTCGTCTGATATTATAAACACTGAGAGATTGAATTATGGAGATATTCTCAAAGTTTTTCTGACTGTTTTATAATTGTAAATCTAATGAGGAGTAGATTGTGGAGGTGCTGAATATGCAAGAAAGAATAACATCCCAGTTATTATGTTCCCCCAAACCTCAAAAGTACCTGACGGACTACCATCTTCCGACCTTGTAACTGCTCTGAGGTGATGTTCTTCTTGAATAACTGCTATTATTTGTTTTCTTTGTTTGGGTTTTGTTGAAAGAAAGGATGCCAGATTGCCAGATGATTGGTTGGATTGAAATTTTAATAGATAGGCCGGCCTACCTATTCATCTGAGTGCCTGAACGAATCACAAACCAAGGAAATTCTGAATGTAAACTTTAATATATGGGAAGGAAGGATTCCTACCAGGTACAATCTAGTGTAATTATACAGAGGAACTCCAGCTGATGAATTTCGGCCAAACCCAGTGCAATTATTTGCCCATTTTTAAGATTTCAAGTTCCAAATCTCTTCTGCTTCTTATGTTATTTGTCAACAATTTAATTTTTATTTAAAAAAACCTAAAGAGAAATATACTTTGAATGAGCTTTTATAATCTTTCTGATAGGCTTAGTGTGTACTAGAATATTTATAAATGGACATCCAGCATCCAATTGAATGGTTCTATTTTTAAACAGGGGACTTGAGGTTGACTTTGTCCTTTTGGCCGGATATTTGAAGCTCATACCAGTTGAGTTGATTAGAGCCTACGACAGATCTATATTGAACATCCATCCATCGCTTCTTCCAGCATTCGGGGGCAAAGGCTACTATGGTATGAAAGTGCATAAAGCTGTAATCGCTTCAGGAGCCAGGTAAAATTAAAATTGTAGTTCCTTTGTCCATTTTTCTTTTCAGTATGTTCCCATTTGGTTATCTAAGTAAAAAATCTTGGCCAATCTATTGCAGTTCAAAGCATCTGCACTATCTGTTAAACTACTCTTCTGTTTGAGAGTTATGAAATTTGATGCAACAAATAGTATTATAGACATACTGGTTTTTATTGGATATTTTTAACGAGTTTCTGTCATGTTCTTTACTTGGCTACCTTTATGCCCAGAAAAGAAATTGGTTATATGACATGTTTTCTCCTTCTTCAGGTATTCAGGTCCTACTGTTCACTATGTTGACGAACATTTTGATACTGGTCGTATCCTTGCTCAAAGAGTTGTACCTGTTTTAGCAAATGACACGGCAGAGGAATTGGCTGCACGGGTTCTCCGTGAGGTATTCTCATACATTCTTTCCCATCTAAACTTTTTGTCTAGTATTGTATTTTGCATTCTAATCAAGATATTGTCAAATGATTATGATATCCTGTTATCCACGAAATTTTCACTTTTAAACATACTTAATACAGGAACATCAATTGTACGTGGAGGTTACAAAGGCACTATGTGAAGATAGGATAATTTGGAGAGAGGACGGTGTTCCACTGATTCAAAACAGAGAAAATCCAAAAGAATACAGCTAGGAAACCCTTGCACCAGCAAATTCTTAGGCAGTGTTGCCCGAAGACGCAGCAATCTTTAGTTTCTGTTTTTTTTTGTATGGGTTGTCCCAAAAGGTGCGATAAATTTTATTGTTTTTAGAGGGGCATGTTTGGTAAACAACTACACTAAGTAGCAATTTTTCTTGAAATAGAAATCAGATCTAAATTGTTATTTGTTGATCTAACAATGGATAATGAACTGAACCTAATGCGGAAGCAGTACTTAACGATAGTTGAGTTCATTGACCGTTTTTTTGAGATGATAAGACGGATGTTCATTACAAAAATAAAGAAATGTTTGTGACGTTTTCACAGGTGCCTTAGATTTGGCACTCACATTAGATGTCTGAATTCTGAAGTAGTCGTGGTAGAGAACTAGAGAAGTGTGGGAATCCAAGTTTCGAGCCTAAAAATTAGGGTCAAACAAGAAGAGTAGACTCCGTTCACTTGCAGTTTAAGGAAGTTTTCTGCATCTCTAGATTTCCCTTTTACTGTCAAATCGACAAATGGTTTAACATTTCTGAATGTCACCAGATGAGACGATCTCATATACCATTTAGCACAAGTTTTGGCTGAGAATGTCAGAATTTTCATTTCTGCAGTGTCTTTATAGCTCAACATGTTTAGTATCTCGACACTCTAGTCCCTCGTACTCTCCTCGATTAGGAGGTTTAACATGTTTAGTTAGACTTTAGAACTTTAGATGTCAACTTATTGAAATGGAGGAGAATCAAGGTAGCTTCTAGGATAGCCTCCATTGGAAAATGATCTTAGAGCAACTAGTTTGATCACTTGGCTACTATGGTATTATAATGGTACGAATTGATGAAGATCACATGTGCCATGTTATGACTTGTCTCTAAGCACACAAATCAACATAAACCAATCTTAAACAGTATGCAGTTATAATCAAATCAGAACCTTTTCTTTCTAATTGAATCTAGTCAAATGATTAGTTAAAACAAATTATAGCTAGATTCTTGCATTTCTAAATGTTTGGAGTAATTAATGACTGTAAGAGCTACCAGCCTACCACATCTATTCTTTCAAGTGACCAACTACAACATTAGAATAGGTTATACTAAACACTGAGGATCGATCTCAATTTTGAACCATGTTGTGGGAAGATTTATCTGATATATGTGTTACTAGGACTTCTTCTTTCACTATTAATGAATTCCAGCTTACTGTTTTTGATAATAAAGAATAAATTTTCTACTAGCTACAACTGTGTCTTTTATGAATCACCGACAGAGCTCACTGTGATGTTTGATTTTAGCATGACAAT
Organism: Papaver armeniacum; assembly: GCA_023531295.1. Lineage (NCBI taxonomy): Eukaryota > Viridiplantae > Streptophyta > Magnoliopsida > Ranunculales > Papaveraceae > Papaver > Papaver armeniacum. The sequence goes on along the minus strand of JAJJWW010015488.1, from coordinate 20,073 downwards.
AGTCTAACTTAGGTAACCTATCCATTTGCTTAATTTATTTTACCATTAAAAGATAAACAAACATTCAAAAATCAAATTAGAGGATTGAAACACAATCAAATGAAATTTGCTGGTATCAAGATATCAAGGCCTGTTTTACGCCATGTACGAATGTGACCTCACTGACCTGGATTAACCATTCTTCCAACTCCCATCCCAAAAAATTAGCTTCAACTTTGAAATCTCTCTCTTCGGATCTAACCCAGTGGAATTCTGATGTTATAGGAAAATAGACAATATTCATAATACCGGAAACATAGCCTCCAAGATCGACATTCTCAAAAACCTTCAAGCTAAATTAGGAAAGTGGTATAAAATAAAAAATGATTATTACCACCAACTATCTAGGGATAAATTTTTCAAGGAATTCGATCAAAATACCGAATATTTCCATGCTTCCGCTACAAATAGGAAAAAAATTAATGCAATTCATTCTCTCAGAGAACCATCAGGGCTCTGGATTTCAGACCGAGATCAAATCAATTCGCTCCTAATAAATCATTTCTCCCAAATTGACGCCTCCCAAATTTCTAACTACAATGTAGAGCTTTAAGGAATTATACTGACCTTGCGTTTGATTGAAAAATTCTTCTCTAACCAAAATCCCCTCAAAAGAAGAAATCTGTCAACTCTTGCAAACATGAATCCTTGGGGTGCTCTAGGTCCAGATGGTTTTCAACCGGGCTTTCTTAAAGAAAATTGGGACATTATGGGACCAGACATAATTAACTTTACGCAAGAATTTTTTAGGACTGGGCTTCTAGAAAAAGAAATGAATCACTCTTTCATTACTCTCATTCCCAAAATCTCCACCCCTCAAACCCCAGCGGATTTCAAACCAATTAGCCTCGATAATACAATTTATAAACTCATTTCAAAATTCTAGCAAATGATTAAAACCCATCCCGAATAGGTTAATATCTCCAAAACCAATCGGCTTTCCTCCCAGAAGACAAATAACGGACAATATCATCATAGCCCATGAGGTGATTCACTCGATGAAAACGTCAAAAAAGAAAAAAGGTTTTCTAGCTCTCAAGACCGATCTTTCAAAAGCGTTTGATAGAGTGGAGTGGTCCTTTATTCAAAAAGCTTTGGCTTCTTTTGGGTTTAGTGATTGCTGGATCAATCTCATCTCCCAATGTATTTCCACCACCTCATACTCTATCCTGCTAAATGGTTCCCCGGGCCCAACGTTCTCCACCTCTAGAGGCCTTAGACAAGGAGATCCCCTATCTCCTTATATGTATCTAATTTCCATGGAAGTTCTTTCTAGACTACTGGAGAAAGCCACAATAGAAAAAAGAATCTCGGGAATTAAAATAAACAAACATGCTCCTACTATATCCCATCTTTTTTTCGCAGACGACTGCTTTCTATTCACGAGGGAAAATCTAGGAGAAGCAAAAAACTTATTGGATATTCTATCCAAATTTGGGGAAATTACGGGTCAAATGGTAAATTTACATAAATCAGGGATTTACTTGGTAAAAATTCACCCGAAACATGCAAAGATAATAGCGAAAACTCTAAAAGTCCCACTGTAGACAAAGGGGATTAATTATCTTGGTACACCTCTATTTTTTTGACAAAAATAGAAAAGAAAATTTTGAACCCCCGTTGAAAAGGTACTACTGATACGCTACAAAGGTGGAAATCAAGTTACTTTACCATAGCCGGGTAAGACAGTTTTGATTTAATCAATTCTCCAGTCGTACCCAACTTATCAAATGCAGATGCTTGCCCTTCCAAAAGATACTCTAGATAAACTTGACAAAATTCAGAGAGACTTCTGGTGGAATAAGGATAAGTCAAAAGCAAAAGGTGGATATATAAAAGCGTGGAAAGGCATGTGTAAACCAAAGTCTCAAGGCGGTTTAGGAATTAAGAATCCCCATAATTTCAATATAGCACCCTTAACAAAGCTAGCAAGTAGAGTGATGACAGAAAAAGAACAATTATGGGTAAAACTGTTAGAAGCGAAATACTTCCACGGCTCGAATCCTTTCGATCCGAAAATAAATTATGAATTATCGTGGATTTGGACAAGTATTCAAAGGGGGCTTAATATTCTAAAAGGGAACTACATTTGGCAAGTGAAAAATGGGGAAAATACTAGAATTTGGGAAGACAAATGGCTATCTAATAGAAGTTCTTTAACCCAGCCAATTGATAAGACGGAACTGATTCCACAAAAGGTCCATGAACTACTAAACGCTGAGGGTGACTGAGATATTGAAAAATTAGATGAATATTTTTCCCCAGAAAATAAAGAAAAAATACTAGCAATTACCCCGAATAAGGAAAACTGGGACAAAATCAGATGGGCACACCATACTTCGGGAATCTTCTCGGCGAAAACCATATACAACTATCTTACCAACCAAAGTAACAATGATGAGGAAATTATTATTTTTCCTTGGAAAAATATTTGGAGTTTGAAGACAATACCTCAGATTCGGCTTTTTATCTGGAAAACGATCCAAAAGGCATTACCAACAAATAGCAGATTAGCAGCTCAAATCCAGAAATCTCACCGGAGTGTCCCCTATGTAATTCTCAAGAGGCAGAAACAGAAGACCATCTCTTCAGGAAATGTCCTTTCGCCAGAGCGATTTGCTTTGGTTGTGGCCTAAACATAGTCAACTCCAAAATCCACACAAATTCAATTGTCAAGTGGGTGGATATATGGATATCTGATACTAATTACTCAAAGTACTGTGAACAAATCACAACAGTCACCTGGTTCATGTGGAAATATATATGTGAAGTTATTTTTAGGAATACTAAACCAGATCCATATGCTTTGATTCAACAAATTAGGAATTTTATACAAGCTCAACCGATCAATAAGGAGAAGCTTCAGAAAGACACCCAAAGAAAGAAAACATCGATTTATAGTTGGAACAATTTCAACTCATATTGGATAATTTTTACAGACGCCTGTTTTAACAAGGAAAACCTGACCATGGGTTATGCTTTCATCCTTTATTCGGTACAACAAGAAGCTTTTATGCATATCTCTCGCGAGAGTTCGAACTGGGCATCTGGTAGGCCTCTAAGTATGTTTAATTTATGACCTACTTGTGATAACCGCAAGTGCACGGCGTCTATCGGAGACGCGGCAAGTACGGGTCGAACCACAGAGACTTGTGGTGCTCTAAGGTGATCTAATGGCTTTCTCAGCTGAGTTTCAAGTGAAAATGTGTAGTGACAAGGTAACAACAGGGGGGTTTTGCCGATACGGCTAGGATGTAATGAAGTGAACCTAAACTAAGGTATAAAACAGTGATAAAAAGGCTTGCTAGGTCTTCAAATCCACCTCTGAATTCCTACTATGTGCTCAACTAGTTTGAGTTCTTGTTCTTATACCCGGACAAGTGAAGCTTGTCACTAGCTACCACTTATCTAAGAGTTTCTCCAAGTGATAACTTAAATAGCAGCTAAGGCACTAACCCTAGGTACTAGTTGTCTAATTTAGCACAACTAGTCGGGAATTAGTATTAAAATTAGAAGCAAGAGCCGAATCACTCTCAACTCGGTGTTAACCTAACTCGGTGCATCCATAGCTTTGGTATGCACCGGTGAGAGAAAAGAGTTGAAGTGATAAAATTTGAAAGCTATCTAATACATTAAGCTCTCAAGAACATTCAACACAGTTCAAACACAATTGGGAATTAGGGTTTCAGTGAAACCCTAGCAATTAAATTAAGACATGATAGAATAACAAAATACACAAAATTAAAGCTAAATGACTGCTCTGGCTAATCCAGGCGTGCCCAAAATCAACTTCTTCTTCATCTATTTATACATGCACAAGAAAATATCCCCAAACCCTAATTCTCAAAATCGAAATAAAAATTAAAATAAACCCACATACCCTCTACTCTCGAATCGCCTCTCCCTCCTCTCATCAATCGGCTCTGCAACTCCATGCTTGATTGATTGATCAAAAACCTAACCCTAGTTCTTCCTCCCTCACTTAGCCTCTAGGAAAGAAGCTATGAGAGAAATAGAGAGAAGCTAGGGGAAAAGGGTGCGGTTGGAGGCTGTGGTGATGGTGACGAGGAGAGGTGAGTTGGTGGTCTGTCGGGAAGAAGGGAAGGGGTTTTGCAAGAGAAGATGGTTTTGGAGAGAAGAGAAGAAAGAGAAGGAGAAGAAAAGAAATGAGGTGGTTCGATGGGGGTATAGGGTGTAGGGTGATTCGGTGTTGAGCGGATGCATCGAAGATTGATGGGGGGGCCTCGGCGTAGGATGAAGGCGGGTGCGATCGCGAACGGCTCGGGAGGTAAGCGGTTTTGGCTTGATCTAGTGTTGCACGGGAGCAGCGATCTATGATGCACGTGGAGGCAGCGACCATTGGATGTGGAGATAGAGATCTCAACGGCTTGGAGTGTACGGGCTCGGATCCGGGTCGCGGGTCGGGTCTAGCTCAAACCCATGTCTAGTAGATGAGTTGCTTCTTGTTGGGTTGCAACTGTTGCGCGCGCGGGCTTCGGCTATCTACTCCATAGATGCTCGACTCCAATTCTTCACTCTTTTGGCTCCTCAATTTCTCCGGACTTTATTTAGTACCTAAAAACACAAAATTAATTAATACAAATATTTATTCTTGAAAACAAGGAAAACACAGAATCTGGGATAATATCTGATTTCTAAGCGCAAAAGATGAGTAAAATGCCAATAAAAAGGTGTATAAATATGCACTATTTGGCACTCATCAAATACCCCCAAACCTGAATTTTACTTGTCCTCAAGTGAAACAGAATTAGGAAATCCTAACTATACCCCTGTCGCGAGTCTCTCGAATGCATTTAGCGTATGCACTAAGCCTTTAAACCCCTAGGTGTCCCTAGTGGACGAGTTGTAGTCTCGTGAGGTTTTACCAGAGGTGTACCCACAAAACCTTCTCCAACTTGAGTGTAAAAGAGTCTCAAGCATCCAAGGAGCTATGAGGACATAGAGTTTCGCATGCTAGTAACATGAAGTTAGAACTACCAAAGAACGCATTCTCATCCTTAAGTCTTTGAGCGAGAAGTAACCATACCATATGAAAGAATTCGGATTTGATTGTGATCATAAGCCTCGACTTCGCCTCACCATTAGGGTTTTATGATAATTGCACTCAAAAAGATCGCTTTTAGTCTCTCATGTGTGCGAGGCGGGAGTAAAGAGAAATCCGCACGTTGTAGGTAAGAAGGATAACCTTCCAAATAAAATCCGGAGACTCCACGAAGTGTGGACAAAAAGAATCTTTTACGATGATCTCTAAGAAAGGAAATCAACCATTAGCAAGGGTGGGAGTACTCACTCACTTCTCACCCGATCGGCAATTAATATCACTCTCTCATAAGAACCATAGAAACGTCTTCACTCTTCGGTCTTCAATTGTTGATGACGAACTTCTAAACTTCACAAAACTTGACAATTTTTTTGATTTTTCTACTCAAATTCCTTGTTGTTTGGATTTTTCTTTTTAAATTCTTCTTTACCATGGTGGTAGCAAAAATAAACTACAATATTTTTTTGATTTTTTTTTTTTTTTTTTAAATAAGTGAAAATAAAACTACAAATACAAATAATGAAACAACTAACTCCATGGACAAAGGACTTTATCACTCAATTTTTCCACAACTTGTATTGTCTTGATTTTATAAATTTTATTAATTCTCATCCAATTTTCTTTTCGTTTTCTTTGTTGCACGTAAACCTTGGACTATCTCAACTTTTCTTTCAATATTAGGATTCCTCCGGTTCTTTGTGATGATGTGTTTCTATGGGTCTTGCTGATTGAGAGAGAGAGTGATGCTAACTACAAATCGGTATTTAGAAGGAGTTTTCATCTTTAGACGTCACCCTCATGATTGACAAAAACTTGCACTCAAGAGATCAAAAGTAGTGCTGAAATTGGTGCGAAGTTGGGTAGCTCACCATTCTACCCGGAATTGATGTACGGTGACACACACTCTATGACTTTTCTAGAAAGTTGCAAAAATTTGAAGGTTGGTGCCTCACTTGATGTAAAATGGGTAGTCTCCACTATGGGTGATCACAATTCTACTACCGAATATCTAAACAACACCTAATTAAGCCCTCAGGTATGGTTAAATCCAACTTTAACGCTCTAATCAACTAAGAAACCCGATTGTGTTCTCCGGTGCTTCCAAGTTACGTTATTTTGGTCGAATCTCTATAAAACATAGCTAAAAGCATGCTAGTGACTCTAAAATCTCTAAAAGTTGGAGGTTTTTACAAAAGAGTTTTGAATTTTTTTTTTTTTTTTTTTTTTTTTTAAATAAAAGGTAAAATAAAAGACTAAAAACTCTAAATGCAAAATAAAAACTAAAAACTCTAAATGCAAATGCACCCCCAAACCTAAATCAAACATTGTCCTCAATGTGTCACGTATAGGAAAAATTTGAACACGATCACGTACCACAGAGAACTATCTTTGATAAGATAAAAGGGAAGAGATTACCTGGTATGTCGGCGGGAGCAAGGTTGAGCTTCATTAATCAAGGCAAAATCCAACATTCTCGGTGGTGATCATATCGGATTAGCATAATATATGTGCAAGAAGACTTAACCGAATCAAGAAAAGAAAAATTTAACAAGTCCTACTTTGGATATATACAATGAAAATGCACCATAAACCAACGATCTAAAGAGTTGAGGATCAACCCAAAAGACGATATGTACACACATTAACACCTTACACAAATATAATATGAGAGTGCAAGTAAGGCTAGCAAATGGGAATGAGTTTCCCAAACCTAAACTTGTGAATGGGTGTGTTTGAAAGCACAAAATCTTGCAATTTTAAAGGTACATCATGCAAAGGTCTAACTCAAAATGAGTTTTGCTAAAACAATGAGACATACACATTCCAACTGTGGCTCCTTAAGAGTGTTATACTTTGATGCAAAATAGTCCAAGAGGACTTGGGAAGCACAAAGTTCTAGGCCTAAGTTAGGCATTTTTAGAAAAGTTGGTTTTGCAATTTTGTGACAAACTACACCTAGGTTGGGTGGAGGTTTCAATTTGTGACTTAAGAGAGTGGTTAGGTACATCCAAGTTATTTTCATGTATAAAATCATTTGTACCATCACACACTTTCCTAAGGTCGAGAAGAGGGTAAATCATGTTCACCGAAGATAGAGCAATTCATCAATCACCAAGTCATCGAGAAGCGGGCAACATATTGTGATATGGGCGAGGGAATCGGACACAACAATAATATCATGATCCAAAAGAACATTAGTGTCAACGAGAAGATTCATCTGTCCTAAGTCACAAACAAGTTGTGAAGCATGCTCACATTCACTGAAGAATTTCACAAAACTAAGCTCAGAATCAATATCACATATATGAATGTTAGAAGAAGTGTCATTCATAGGGTTCACAGAAGAGACGCCTAACGTCTCTCGAACTCAAAGATTCTATCATATTATCTGCATACACATGCTCTTCAACATATCATATTCATCATCATCATCATCATAACAAAAATGCATTTCCTATTAGCATTTCTAGTGTACTCATTTTCCTCTAGATTAAGTTCATATTGAGTGTTAGTTGCATGAGTAGGAAGAGAACACTATTTTCAAGATTTTCTTTATTAGGGACAATAATCATTCTATCATGAACTCCGCCTTCCATTCTTCTTTTTCCAAATGAATCGGGTTCATCTTTAAGAACATGTGACATTGTTCAATGGAGGGGAGAGTCTTCAATAGTGGGTATGCATGTTTCATATGAATAATCATTAAATGGTTGTGCACATTGTTCACTAGAGAAGGGATGATCATGCATGTTGCTATATGGATGGTCATGTATTGCATTCAGTTCAAGCCTAGCATTTTGTTCCATGAGCGTTTCCATTAGTGATTGTAAACAAGGAGTCGGGGGAGTATAAAATTGTTCAACTCCCCACTGTGGTGACTGATACATGTGCTCATAGTGATTAGGGTATGTGAGGTCAGGGCCCTGAGAAGGCGCATAAAATTCCCTAAAATCACTATGGTATGTGGGGGGTTCATCCTGTGAAGTGTGCCCGTAAGCAAGCTCTCTAATGGATTTGGTTTCATCCCCAGATGTAGACCAAAATCCTGACATAATTTATCAACTCAAATTGAACTCAAAGCCCAGATTAAGTGGACTAAGTTTGGTTTTGGTGGGAAAATTTGGTTTAAATGGGCTGATTTGGTTTATTGGGTTTTGGTTGGTTGGGAAAGTCCAAATTGTTGATGCTAAACATTACCCAACGAGAATAGGTTCTAGCCTAGATGGTTTGGGCCGATGTGTATCCCAGGTTATGTGCCAATGCTCAACCTGTGGAAATCTTTGTGGGCTGGGATTTTGTGAAACTTGCTCGGCTTCATTTCCACGGTTCTGGGTTCAAAGGCTCGCCTTTCGAGTGTGTGTACAGCCCCGATATATGTGGGCTTAGCCTTTGCGGGCAGTTTGATTTCAGTGAGCCCAGCAGAAAGGCACAGCAGGCCTCAGTTGTGTGCACTGGTTATGTGCGGCCCAAGTGTGAGAAGAGCTCAGGTCATGTGAGCAGAGCCCAATAGGGTGGGTTGTGTGGTCAGGCTAAGCACAAATATGTGATTGAACACACAGGGAGATCTGAGCAGCTTGTGCACAGGTTGTGTTCACAGCACAACTCTAGGCACAGGTCAGAGAAACACACACTCTCAAAATGACACAGTACAGGGCAGATAAAGCTGGTTGGTTTGTGTTAGTTCATTTGAACAGAGAGGCGGGTTTATGTGCTCAAAACACACAGAGCACACAAAGACACGGCAAAATGAGCACTACACAGTTAGCACTCTCTAAGTGCGCTCTAAGTGCAGGCCAAGAACCTACAACACAGCGGCCACTCCGCAAACTGACCTCACGACTGGGGGCTAGAGGGTTGCACAGTCACTAGCTCTCACGGATATATGCTCACACACTCACAGGCCCGGATGGAGCTGGCTCAGGCCTTGTCAAAGCTCGGCCTCACCAGTGCACTAGTTTTCACAAGGTTATGGTGATGGCAGCGAGGTTTCTAGCTCACCGTGTTTCGGCCCGGCTAGGCTATGGGATTGTGGCTTACGCCTTGCTGCCAGGGGCTTGCAAGGTGGGCGAGTGTCACCGTATCTCGTAGGTTCAAGTCACCGCAGCCTCTGGGGCTTGTGATGAACACGATGTTGAGGAACAATGGGAATGACTCGCAAGTTGTCATGCACTGATTATATTGGTTCACCAAGGTTGTGATTCAAAAATGCGCTAGGCTGTTTATGCACCACAGATTCATACACCAATGCAAAAGACTATGCTCAAAGCTTGAGTGCACAAATTTGTGTCGATCAAGAAAAAGTAACAATTTGCCTGTGTTTTACGGCTTACCAGAGTGAACTGTGCTTGAGCTATGCTCAAAGAACCGACCGGGCATATCATGTGAAGGTATCAGGGGTGATGGTCTAGCATACAAGGCGATAGTTGGGCCAACCTCAAAGTCAGCAAAGACCGTGGTCTCCGCTTCCTTATTGCTTTCCTTTGCTTCAAATGCTGTAGCATGCACCTTGGTACCTTAATCTCAACAGCAAGCTTCAAGGCTCGGACTTGCAAAGTTTAAAGCAATGACAAAGAGATGTCACAATTCAAACAAAATTAGATATGACTACTCTTCTCAAAGATGACGGATGCTTCAAATCGCTCCCGAGTTACAACTCAAAGAATGAGATTCACAAATGCACAGTTCCAATAGATGATGGTGATGCAAAAGTGCAAAGATGCTAACTCGTATAATCAAGGAGACTACAGCTGCAAATGCAAGAGCATGATGCAGGTATATGCAAAGTTAAGCTAACAAAGCTAAGAGAGTGCGCAAGAGAGTGCAAAGTTAACAAGAGAGTGCAAAGAGAGTGCAAAGTTAACAAGAGAGTGCAAAGAGAGTGCAAAGAGAGTGCAAAGTTAAGCTAACAAAAATAACAATGCTAAGTTATACTAGAATTCCTAAATTGCTGAATCAAGAGTTAAAAAAATTAAACTAAGTTATACTAAAACAAGAAGAAAAGCAAAGAATGCAAGTGAATATATATACCGTAGATGACCTAAAAGTGAAGTCTAGCCAAAATCCCGGCAAGGCACGCGCCAAGTCCCCGCACGGCGCCAAAAACTGGTGTAATGAAGTGAACCTAAACTAAGGTATAAAACAAAGTGATAAAAAGGCTTGCTAGGTCTTCAAATCCACCTCCTGAATTCCTACTATGTGCTCAACTAGTTTGAGTTCTTGTTCTTATACCGAGACAAGTGAAGCTTGTCACTAGCTACCACTTATCTAAGAGTTTCTCCAAGTGATAACTTAAATAGCAGCTAAGGCACTAACCTAAGTACTAGTTGTCTAATTTAGCACAACTAGTCGAGGAATTAGTATTAAAATTAGAAGCAAAGAGTGAATCACTCTCAACTCAAGATAACCTAACTACAGTGCATCCATGGCTTTGGTATGCACTGTGAGAGAAAAGAGTTGAAGTGATAAAATTTGAAGCTATCTAATACATTAAGCTCTCAAGAACATTCAACACAGTTCAAACACAATTGGGAATTAGGGTTTCAGTGAAACCCTAGCAATTAAATTAAAACATGATAGAATAACAAAATACACAAAATTAAAGCTAAATGACTGCTCTGGCTAATCCAGGCGTGCCCAAAATCAACTTCTTCTTCATCTATTTATACATGCACAAGAAAATATCCCCAAGCCCTAATTCTCAAAATCGAAATAAAAATTAAAATAAACCCATACCCTCTACTCTCTGAATCGCCTCTCCTCCTCTCACAATCAGCTCTGCAACTCCATGCTTGATTGATTGATCAAAAAACCTAACCCTAGTTCTTCCTATTTCTCACTTAGCCTCTAGGAAAGAAGCTATGAGAGAAATAGAGAGAAGCTAGGGAAAAAAGGGGTGCTGTTGGAGGTCAAGATGGTGACGAGAGAGGGTGAGTTGGTGGTGCCGTCGGGAAGAAGGGAAGGGGTTTGCGGAGAAGATGGTTTCGCAGACAAGAGAAGAAAGAGAAGGAGAAAGAAAGAAAATGAGGTGGTTCGATGGGGGTATAGGGTGTAGGGTGATTCAGTGTTGAGGCGGATGCATCGAAGATTGATGGAGGGGCCTCGGCGAGCGTGGGATGAAGGCGGTGCGATCCGAATCAGCTCGGGAGGTAAGCGGTTTTGGCTTGATCTAGTGTTGCACGGAGCAGCGATCTATGATGCACGTGGAGGCAGCGTGACCATTGGATGTGGAAGATAGAGATCTCAACGGCTTGGAGTGTACGGGCTCGGATCCGGTCGCGGGTCGGGTCTAGCTCAAACCCATGTCTAGTAGATGAGTTGCTTCTTGTTGGGTTGCAAGCTGTTCTTGTGCTGGCTTCTCGGCTATCTACTCCATAGATGCTCGACTCCAATTCTTCACTCTTTGGCTACTCAATTCCTCCTGACTTTATTTAGTACCTAAAAACACAAAATTAATTAATACAAATATTTATTCTTGAAAACAAGGAAAACACGATCCTGGATAATATCTGATTTCTAAGCGCAAAAGATGAGTAAAATGCCAATAAAAAGGTGTATAAATATGCACTATTTGGCACTCATCAGCATCCTCGGCTTTACATGCAGAAGCAAAATCAGTTTTAAAGGCTCTAAAATGGCTAAAGACAATATCCTCTCCAGCGTCTACATTGCCACAGATTGTAAAGTTCTATTAGATTGCATTAATAAAAAAGATTCAGTATTTGCCTGGGCGGCAGAGAATACCATTGAAGACATTATCTCCATTATAGACAATCTTCCACAAGCCAAGTTAAAATTCATCAATAGGGATCACAATACATCAGCTGATTCAGTAGCAAAGGAAGCAAGAATAAGAAGACTACAACATTTATCGAAACATATTCAGCAGAAAATCCGTAAATACAAATATCATCTCTAATGTTTTCGACAAAATAAAATTGTAGAACTTATGTACTATATTGCTTAATTAATATATTAAATCTTCTTATAAAAAAAATGTTACCGTACGCAGATTATATATTTAAACATGACAATATGTCATCAATGTCTAGTTTAACCGTATGTAGTCCCTACAAATGACAAAACAAATTACACACTGAATTTTTTTTTTTTGAAGCATAGAATTTATTATAATAAATTTAGTTTACAACTTGTCGTGGATATGTGGTACCCATGAGAGTCTTGAAATAAAATGTGACTGATAAAGATGGGATTGCCTGGTCCCAAATTTTGGTTGAGAAATTTGTTGCTTGGCTTCCATCCGCCGCATGGTTTGCTAATCCGTCCGCGCTGATTTCCTTCCCCGTAGTTGTGTTGTATAGCCACTTGCGGGATTTGCCCGAGTCTCGAATTTTATTTCTTCGATCATTCTGCTATGTGCCAAGGTGGCGAGGTAGTTGATGTAATGAACCTCGGGAGGTTCTTCGAGTCCTTTCAAATAGGATTCTAGGCCATTGTCTCTCCGTCTTTTTCTTGAAAGCAATAGTAAGGCCCATGTTTCAGCTTAGTGCCGTCAGAATTCCTAGTGGTTGAGCCATAGCTACTAGAGTTTGTGCATCGGAGTCTCTACAAATGAATCCAGCTCCACGCAAATCTCGGATGTCCTCTCGGCTGCTCCATCTGTATTAATCTTAACCCAGTTGATATTCGGGGTGGACCAACCTACCAATATTGTTGATATTCTTTTATTTGTTAACGTGTTGTTGAGGGTTGGTGTATCTCCTGGTATGATTGGTGGTGGCGTCTGCGGTGCCCAAGAAAATTCTTGTTGTAGGTTTTGTGCCCATGCCACGATTTAAAATGCGAATTTGTTTGTTTTTGTTGGTAAATTAGATCATTTCTGGATAGCCATAGTGTCCAGAATAGGAAACAGACTGAAGAGATTATAGATGTTGATGTTGGATGCTGGAGGATTTGGGATATGGTTGTTTGTGGATTTAAATTGAAGTTTGTGTTGGGATTGGTATTCGGTGCATTTTGAAGTCGGTTGAAAAAAATGTTCCAGGAAGAGGTCGCCGTTGGACAATGAATTAAAAGGTGATTTGCTACTTCCGTATCAGTATTGCATCTAGGGCATATGTTTGAGTTGATCAAATGGATTCGGTGTAAGATAGAGAAGGCTCGGTAATCCCTCATTGATGGCTTTCCACAAGAAAAAGCCGAATTTTGGTGGACATGGTAATGTCCATAAAATTTGGTAGGTGGTATTGGCGTGTGGGTCGGATGACTATGGGTTAGACATTTGTATCCCGAAGATGTGGTGTAGTTTCCCGATTTTGAGTGGAGGCCGTATAATTTTTATCCGGAGTATTTTCTTGGGGCAGGTGAATGTTGATGATTTTTCCGAGTTGTTAGGTTGGGAAAGGTGTTCAATTTTTCATGATTCCATGAATGGGAGATTGGGTCGATGATATCTGCTACCATTTGGATTGGGTAGCATTGTGTTGGATCTAGATTGGTAGAGTGCTTAATCCAATTAGCCTCTATCGGAGTTGATAATCCATTTCCAATACGATGGAAAATTAATTTTTCATGGTAGGGATAATTGACGCCTTGTTCTCCAGTGAGGACTTGAAGAGGAAGGAATGGTAACATTTCCTTGTAGAATTGTTTGTTCATTGAGGTATTTTGCATTGAAAAGACTCCATGATAGGAATTAGGTTGTTCATGCAAATTCCAGTTCTTTTTAATAAGGGCTGTATTATGATCGTTTTTTCCTTATTCCTAATCCCCTTGGCTAATGGTTTTTTGTCGCTTTATCCCATCCTATAGGGTGTAGTTTTTGGTTTTTGAGTCATGTCCCCGGAAAAATTCTGGTTATACGATCTATTTGTTTGTGTATATTTTTGGAAGCTTTTTGTGTTGCGCATTATGATTTGTGGTAGGGGTTAGGGATGTTTTGATGAGTAGGAGTCTTCCTACGGAGGTTAAGCATTTGGTCATCCAACCTTTGCTTTTTGGCCAATCTTTGTAGGAGAGGAGCGAAGGTGTAATTTGATGCTCTTCCTTGTTTAAATTGTATGCCTAGATAGGTTGGTGGTTTTGATGTGGTTCGGCATATTAAAGATTTGTTGAAGATCAGCTATCTTGATTGGTTCTAGGTTAGGATGGTGTATGATTACTGATTTGGCAGTGTTAATAACTTGCCCTGCAGAGGAGCTATAAGCCTGTAGAAGTGTTTTAAGGTGATGGTTACTCTGAGTTGATGCTTTAAAAGTGATCAATAGATCATCCGCATACATTAGGTGTATTATGGGAGGTGCTTTTAAGTGAAATGTTGATTCTGGAACTAAATTTTGGTTTTGAAGATTTCCCGGTGTTTGTAGATAGGATTTCAAAGACAAATGATAAAAAATATATGACGATAGTGGGTCTCCTTTGTCTCGATGCCTCTAGTTGGGGTGATGTATCCATGAGGTGTACCATTAATTTTGATGGAGTAAGAATCGTTGTGATGCAAAGCATAATGTAGTCTATAAAGGCTGATGGAAATCCAAGTTTTGTAAATGAATTTTTGATGAAAACCCGCCTAGGGCTGTCATAGGCTTTTGGATATCTAGTTTGAGAGCTATTTTTGGGTCTTTGGTGGGTTTTGAGGTTCTAATGTTATGAAAGAGTTCTCGGAATGGCTATATTGTCGTGTATTGATCTTTTTGGAACAAAAGCACTTTGGAAAGGGCTTATTAAAAAGGCGAATAATAGGTCTAATCCGGTTGACTAGTATTTTAGAGATGATTTTATATGTGACGTTCTTGAGTCCTGTTGGTCCGAATTGTGAAGGTTTGGAAGGGTGGTCAGACTTTGGGTATTAGTGTTATGTTTGTGTGATTCATAAGAGGGTGTATATTAAGGTTATTGAAAAAAGCTTTTAACCATCGCTTATCAATTGAGGATGAGTTGTATCCCAAAAACTTTAAAGAACTTACTTGTATAACCATCCTGACTGGGGCACTTTCGAATTTATGGAGAAAAGTGCTTCTTTGATTCTGTTGTAGTTACTTCTTTCGTAAGTTGATCCGATTGAGTAGAGTCAATCTTGGTTTGATGTTTGTGAATAGCTCTTCATTTATTATTGTCTGGGACTCGTATATTCTTGAGAATAGTGTTGTAGGATGAGTTGAATGATATCTTCCTTTTTGCTAATCCGGTTGTTTTTGTGAGTCTTGTAATTGTTGTATATTGTTGCAAGCTCTGTGAATGGTAGCTTTCGTATGGAAAAGGTTGTGTTAAGATCTCCCGATTAAACCACTGCATTCTAGATCTTTGTTGCCAATATGTCGCATGACATTGTAATAATTCTTCGTGTTCCTTCTCGCCTGTTTTTCCGAATGAGCCAAAGTTCTAGATCCGATCAGTTTGGGAAGCACATTGGTGTTGGGCATTCTTTATCTTGGCTGTTGATTTCTTGATCTTAGTTGGTAGGTGGCCAAAAGTTTCCTTGTTCCAATCTAGGAGAGTTTGTCCCGTTGTGATTAGCTTTTTAGCCGTAGGTTGATGTAGGTTCATCATCTTGTTGTTGTTCCCAAGCCGATTCGACTATCTCTGTTTGAGTTGGGGATGAGAGAGCCGAGAGGTGTTCGAATTTTGTAAGTTTTTGTTCCTTGCCGCCTATTGCTTTCTAGAAGTATTTCCATGATCGATGCTATTCTTGGAAGGTGAAAACTTCGCTGCATGTGGGTTTGCCGTCCTCCAAGTTTGATTTGCTAAAGCCCTGTCTAATCGTTCTTGAATATTATCCGCCCTAGTTGGTTGTTTGTCCAAGTGTATGGGTCTCCTCTAATCCCAGATCTATAAAACCCATCTCGATCCATCGAAGGGTGAGTAGAGGTTGAGATTGGAGCGTATGTCACACCCTTCCTCCTTTTTTTTCCGATTGATTTAAGACGTCGTTAAAATCTCCTATTAATAGCCGAGTGGTGTCGACGGTTCGATATTGTTGAAGATTGTTGAAATTCTTGCCAAAGATTTTTCCTTATATCCGGATGTGGAGGGCCATAGATACCCGTGAAGAACCACGGTTGTTCCTAGGTGGGTGGGGTAACTTTTTTGTATGGATATAATTTTGAGATTGAAGTAATATTTGGATATTTAGGTTATCTTCCCACATTAAGCAAATTCCCCTCGTCGTCCGATTTTTGGGATGTTGAAGTAATTATTGAATTGAAGGGATTGTGCTAATCTTCTTATATGATTGTCGTTAGCAAGTGTTTGAGAAAGGAATAGGATGCTAGGCTTGTATTGATTAACTAGTCCTTTTAAATGTTGAATTGAGGGTGGCGAGTTTTATGCCTTGACAATTCCAAGCAAGGATACTCATAGTGAAAAAGATGAGTTAGATTTGTATGAAATATTTTTGGTGGGCTTTGTAGTCTGAGGTGAAGGTTGTGAAGATAGTCTTCAATGGGCTTTAGAGAGTAAAACACATCCAAGTGTAGCTGGAATGGGAGGAGTAATTTTAAAGGTGCTATAACAGGCAAACTAGTATTGCAGGAATAACATCTTATAAAAGGAAAACTTCAACCAATCACTAAAAGAGCAATTATTAATTACACAGAAAATTCTTCGTGAGCAAACACTATACGTAGGGGAAAACTAAGGCAACGTACTTATATTATCGAATACTAATACATGGTAACAAAGACAATATGAACTTAAGTTTTTTAATTACAGAACAACCTTATATTGTAAAGCATACAATATAGACTTATGAGCAGGTCAATGTAAAGGATACTATAGTAATCCTGTAAATTAAGATGAATTGTACAGAAGAGACAGGACAGATTAGAATGCGGCTGTAAGGGAGCCTAAGAGAAGAAGACTCAAGCAGGTTCAAACCAAATAAGAGACAATACTTAACTAGCACTATAGAAAATTATCAGTAAATAGGAGAGGGGTATAAATGTAGCTTGCAGGTTTAAAGTTTAAGTGCATGTGACTGAGTTCTAACAATTGTTAACATTGCAAGTTTTAAACGCAAGGAAACAGTTCTTATCAATGCAATAATAAGTAATAAAATTGAATTTTGGCTACTCCTATATGATTACTTACAAATGATAGGATACGAGGACAACCGAATAAAAGGTCATTAGTAGAGTTATGAGAATGCAGGGAATGGAATGCAAGTAAATTGAAGAGATTCAAGGATGTAGGTATCCTAACTGAAACAATATGTAATTATGCATATGAATCTGTAAGTATATAATTAGATAGATAAAAGGTTTACAGCTTAGGTGAATACTGATAAGCAGATTAAGCAAGTAAACTAGTTTGATAGACACAGAAACCGAAATTAAAACTCTGCACAAAACAGAGGAAAACCAAAACCAAAAAAGTTAACAAAGTGCAATATCGTGGATAGTTTAAATTAGAAATGTGCTGAACTAAATGTGTGTAAAATCGAATAGAAAGCTAGCGTGGTTATGGACTAAATTTTAACAAGATTGCGGTTTAAAGCACTAGAGGGGCAGCATTCACATATTGGTTAAAAGGATAAGATTACTATGCAAATAATTATAAAATCAACACACTAATTATCCAAGCAGAGATCGAGCATTATTTATATAAGCAAGCACTAATAACAAGCGAGAGTGAGCAAACAAAAGTGTCAAACACCAAATCAATCTAGAAGGTAACCTAGCAACTAACAAACATGGAACATAGGAGTATGGATATGAACAGGATGTACCAAAAAACTGAGATACAAGCAAGCATATTAAACATAGGTAAGGGTTATAGACAGTGAACCAAAATATGTAAGTATCCACCGGCCGAATGTGACTTTGTTGCATTGGGTATGTCCGATTAAGGAAGATGTTGGTGTTGTGTATCTTGATAATCTCGAAGGTGGAGCAAGGATGGTCGGTCGTGACGAAGTGTCTTCAATAGAAGCAATGTTGAGATTGCAAATGATGGAAGAGACAGGAATGAAGAAATCGCCGAGATGTCCAAAATGTCGCCCGAATTTTTTGTGACGAAAGACATTTATCCATTGATCCATTCTTCATTGGATACAAATCTTGAAAATCGGAGAAGAAGATCCAATATCCGTGTTGTTCAAATATGATTGCTGCTCGGGGTTTAGTCGCTTTATGGTGGGCTTGGGAGTTATTGTCGATATGAGTTCGCTTTCTTACATATGTCCGAGACAAGGAAAATGAAGGACTGAATGGTTGTTGTATCTCGCAAGATGAGTGGGGGTGAGCAAACAGATCAACATTTTGAGTCTCGAAGGTGCCATTTTCTTCCACTAGCCATGTTTCTACGCAATGGAACTTGAAGAGGTTGAGCTGGTGTCGAATGAAAACCCTCTTGTTGGTAACCTTCCCCGTGAAGAAAGAAATCTCGACCTGTCTTGATCGAGAGATAGCACGGGATTCAATATGGGTTGAAGCCCAATCACTCCAATCAGTATCTGGTTCATCAATATCCACATTGTAAAGCATTTCTTGATGGTAGTCATCATCATACTCAGGTTCGATGAAAGGTCCTAGAGCATGAGGATTATTCCCAGTATAGGCACTTGAGGAGGGTTTCTGACAGCAAGTCTTGGTGGTTGGCGGATAGATATCAATGCGGTTTTGTTGTTCATGTCCTAGTCTTTGACAATGTTTGCAAAACAATCTTGGTAGCTCTTGATAGACAAAGTCAATTTTGTTGACGCTTCTACGATCATTAGGTGCGTAGTCTCAAATGAAGGGGTAAGGTAACATCTATTCTAAGCCTAATTTTCATGGTCTTGAAACCATTGTTATGGTGGATAGGTCATCATAAGCTACTAGAGTTCCAAATTTACGAGTGTTTTCTATGACATTGAGCAATCTAGATTGTTAGTGGAAAAGATTTTGAAGAGTAATCTCAAAACCTCGAGGTGATTTCGAAGTTGTCAGGGAGAGAAGTGAAGCTACATGGTTGAAACATGAAAGTGTCTCCATAAATCACCCTAGTTCCTTGCCTAAGGACAACAAAATACTCAAAGCTAGATTCAAATTTGATTAAGTAAAAACCCCTACCAAGCTTGCTAACTGATATCTCACTAGCAAGCTTCCATCTATATTTCGAGCATTTCTTAAGAAAAAGGAATTTTATTCATTTTAGTTAAAAAACAACCCACCAATCATCCTTGTCGAATCGGAAGAAAAGCATTCCTAGCATTAGACAAGAGAAACCGGAGCTTGAAACATCTCTAAATCTACTAAATGACATTGAAAAACCAAAAGAACCGAACATTACAAAAGGGAAGGCAGGCAAGGGTCTAAGGAGAACATGAAATGGGTGGGATACAAAAGAAGTTTTGAGTCATATTTATAAGTGTAAGGGGCAAATCTAAATCTTTAGGGTTTAATTTAAAAAATAAAAGTGTTTTTCATAAAATTGAGAAAGGTTTTGCAGAAAAGGTGGGTATGTGAAGGATGAAAGGGCAAGGTTACAGCAATAGACTAGGCTTAGGGTTACCTGTTCAAATTTCCGATTGCCACCTCAAATTAGATACCTGCAAAAGGAATTTAAAAATGATCCGAGCGACGATAACCGTGAGGATGAACAAGACATCTTGGAACTTACGCAGAGGACCCTTTGAGTTGAAAATCGCCGTATATAGTAGAGGAAAGGTTGAGGTCTCATGATGAAAGATTTCTTCCGCAGCGTAGACAAAGATCAAAAGAAGCAATAAATCGAAAAAGGTACCATCAAATCGGACAAATCACCACTTCGGCTTTAATATTGGATGAATCGACGGATATTTGAGCGACGACCACATCCATCAACAACCATTTTTCATCACCGAAATTAGGGTTAACACCAAATCTAATCGAACTGTCCCCAATGCTTTTAGAGACTACATCTTTAACGGGCCGGTGGATTAAGGGTTTAGCTAGCAGAAGAGGAGAGAATCATTGAAGAAGATATATGAAATAGATATGAATTAGGGTTGCAGAAGGAATTGGTTTGGGTAAAAGAATGGAAGGTGAGTCGAATCG
>JAJJWW010015487.1:0-32706 GCA_023531295.1 Papaver armeniacum | reverse complement strand
AGTCATTAGGGAGAGAAAGTTTAAGAGTGTTTTAACTTCTAAGTGTAATTCTATTTTCTGTGTAAACACTTCATGAACTCAATCAATAAATATTCTTGATCTTACATCTTTCAATGGATTAATTAAGCAAAATTGAGTAAGGGGTGTGGTGTGGGATTTCCCGCAACTACAGGAGCATAACTATACCTTGGATCAGTGTGAGATTGATTTGGGGTTCAACTCACCAGACCAAAGTTAATTTGAGGTAGGCTAGTGTCCGTGGCGGCTTAATACATGTGTGTTCAATCTGGACTAGGGTCCCGGGTTTTTTTGCATTTGCGATTTCCTCGTTAACAAAATTATGGTGTGTTTGTGTTATTTCTATTCCGCATTATATTTGTTTATATAATTGAAATATCACAGTTTGTGCGTTGTTCAATCAATTAGAATATCAGACCTTTTGGTTGTTGATTTAAATTGATTGACACTTGGATATTGGTTTGGTACCATCCAAGTTATCTCTCTTTGATAAAGACTCGCAGATTTCTATTTGCTTGAGTATATATCAAATCGAGAGATTGAGATATAAACTCTTTAATATACTTTTTGTCTAGATTGAGTCTGACTATCTAGTTGATTCTCTAGAAAGTATATTGGAGTTTGTCCATACAGATTGCTAAGCGAAATATTGGGTGTGGTTGTTGTACCCCCGTTTTTTCAACAAATAATATAAAGGTACCGGGATAAAGGATCTCCCTGTCTTAATCCTATCCATGGTTTGAAAAAACCAGTAGGGCTGCCATTGATAAGGATAGAATAAGATACAAAAGAGACACACTAGTTTATTAACTTTGTCCAGTTGTCAGAGAGGCCCATTTTGGTTAAAATATTCTCAAGAAATACCATTCCAACTTATCATAAGCTTTAGAATATCAAGTTTTATAGCAGCAATACCCTCAGTTTTGTCATTATGATTAACAGCAAATATAGCCTCATTAGCTAGAAGAATATTATCAGAAATACTCCTCTTAGGAACAAAGGAACTTTGATTTTGGGAAATAATATTATTCATAAAAGGTTTTAGTCTATTACCTAGAGTTTTGGACAAAATTTTATAAATAAAATTACAAAGCCATATGGGTCTGTACTGGGAAACTAGTTCAGCAAGGGGAACTTTTGGGATGATGGCAATGTTAGTATGATTAAAAACTTCAGCTATATGCCAAATTCTAAAACAAGTCTGGGTCATATCAATAACAACCTCTCCAACAATGTCCCAATGCTTTTGGTAGAACAGACCAGTAAAACCATCAGGTCTAGAAGCCTTTTTTCCTCCCATTTTAAATACAACATTCTTGATCTCATCGGGAGAAAGATGAGAGTTCAGGTGCACATTATCAGCATCTGTAAATTTCATAAGGAGATCTAGAAGGATTTCATCCTGAAATTGTTGGGGATGGGAAGAGTAAAGATGTTTAAAGTAATCTATAAGGAGGTTTCAAACTATTTCTATAAGTTATAATGGTACAGGAATCCTTAATCCAACTAATGGCATTCCTTTTCCTTCTAAATAGAGTGACTCTATGAAAATAAGGAGAATTTCTATCACCTTCCATGAGCCAGACCTCTCTAAATTTGTTCTTCCAATATAGTTCCTCTAGATTGTAAAGGTATTCTAATCTATCTTTAATCCTAGCAATGAAGCTAGAGTCAGTTGGATTGGAAGTGCGTATTTCAACTAAGTCTTCCCTTGAAGTAGATATATTGGTTTGAATATTACCAAAAGAGGATTTATTCCAATCACGAAGGCCTCTATTAGTAGTTAACAATTTAGCTTTAAGTTTATAAGCGGGAGATCCCACAACATTGACAGACCAAGAATTAGCTATGATATCTCTACAGGTAGGATCTTCAATCCACATGGTTATAAAATGAAAAGGTCTAGGTATACATGTCCTCAAAGTTGAAACATATATTCATAGAGCAGTGATCGGAGGAGTCTCTAGGTAAATGATGAGTGCCAAATAGTGCATATTTATACACCCTTTTATTGGCATTTTACTCATCTTTTGTGCCCAAGAATCAGATATTATCCCAGATTCTGTATTTTCTTTGTTTTCAAAGAATAAATATTTGTATTAATTAATTTTGTGTTTTTAGGTAATAAATAAAGCTCGGAGAATCTGAGGAGCAAAAGAGCAAAGAATTGGAGTCGAGCATCTATGGAGCGGATAGCCAAAGCCCGCGCGCAAATCAGTTGCAACCCAACAAGGAAGACTTGGGCTAGAGCTACCCATGACCCGGATCCGAGCCCGCTCACTCTGAGCCATTGAGATCTCCCTCAGCTACATCCAACGGTCGCTGCCCTCACTATACATCATTTCTTGATGCTCCGTGCAACACGAGATCACTCCAAAAACCGGCTACCAACCTCGACCGTTCAGATCTCTTGACTCCATCCGACGCTCGCTAGGCCATTCCATCGACTCTCGCTGCACCGTGCAACACCGAAGCGACCCATACACCTATACCCCTATTCGATCGACCCATTCCTCCTCTCTTTCTCTTTCTTCTCAAACAACCCCTCTGCAAAACCCGGAGTGGAGCTCGCTCCTCCATCCCTTCACCCGACCGGACCTTCCCTCTACCATGCTTCCCATCACCACCAACCTTACTCCGTGCACTCCCCTACCCCTCTCTAGGTCTAGTTATCTTTATTTTAGTTTCTATTAACCTAGAGACTAAATTAAAGATAGCTAAAACTAGGGTTTCTCCCAACAACCCCGCATGGAGTTGCGAGCCGATTAGACAAGAGGAGAGGCAAGTCGAGGCGTGGGTGAGGTTAATTTTCATTTGATTTCTATTTTTAATTGATTTTAGGGTTTGGGAATTTTGGGTCAGTGCTTGTATAAATAGAGAGTGAAGAACTTGTTTTCAGACACGCCTGGATTAGCCAGTGCAGTCACTTTAGTTTTAATTCTGTGTATTTTGTTATTTAATCATGTTTTAATTTAGTTATTAGGGTTTCAGTGAAACCCTAATTCCATCTTGTGTTTCAAGCTCGTTGATTTATCCTTGCATGCTTAATTTATAATTATGCTTTCAATTTTAGCACCAATGCATTTCTTTCACAATGCATGCCCAGGTATGCATTGTAGTCGTGGTATAAATGTATTGTGTGTCTTTAGACTTAATCTTTAGACACAAAAACTAATTCTCTTGACTAATTGTGCTTCATTAGACAATTAGTACTCTGGTTAGTATCCTCGGTGATAATTGAGTATTATAAGGTGAAACATCCTAGTTAAGTGGTGGAATTGACACCTACCCTTAACTGCCATAGGAACAAGGAGTTCAATTTAGTTGAGCACACGGTAGGAGTGAGTGGTGGAACCGAGACCTTAGCATCCCCCGTCACTTTATCATACCTTAGTTTAGGTTCACTTGATCACAACTCACCGTTTCGGCAACCAACAACCGTGTTACATTACCTTCACTTGAAATCGGTTTAGAAAGCCATTGATCACATATAGGGCACCACAAGTCTCTCGTGGTTCGACCCGCACTTGCTCGTCCTACATCACGACACCGTGCACTTCATGATAACCGTGGGCCGTAAATTAAACACTCTTTCGGGCCTGCCAAGTTTTGGCTATAGGGCACCACAAGTCTCAGTGGTTCGACCCGCACTTGCTCGGTCCTACATCACGACACCGTGCATTTGGTATAACCGTAGGGCCGTAAATTAAACACTCTTCCGGGCCTACCAAGTTTTGGCGCCGTTGTGACAAGGACTTGGTGTGTGCCCCGTGTGATTTTGTGCTTGTCTTTACTGATTTCCTTCTCTCCCTGTATATAACCACCTTTATAGTTAATTTTTAACCCTGCATTAGTGTAATTTAATTGTTCTCTCTTGTTTTGCATCTCAGTTCATCATTGTTTGCATCATTGTTTGCATCTCGGTTCATCTCTCGGTTTTTGTAGCTTCTTGTTTCCTTGCATCTCGGTTCAAGAGCACCTTGGCTTTGACACTTGTTTCGGTCAAGCTCTCTTGCTCCCTTGCTTCCCCTCGGTCCAAGTTATTCTCGCATTGCATCATTCTCTTTGCCTTAAGTTGCATATTGTGGAGCTAAACTCTTCTCTTGAGCACAGTGCACCGCAAAGTTGTTGGGACAGGCTGAGGCAAGTAAGGTTAACAAAGCTGCCCAAACAAACCCCCGTGAGCTCTTGAGCAAGCCCAAGGAGGGGAGAAAAGGTGCAAAGTTCTCGTGCATACCTCGTGAGCCTTGTGAGCTACTTATGCATGCTAAAATTGTGTATAACCTTAGCATTTGAATGACCCGAGCATAACCCCGACTGTTAAGCCCGCTTGCCTTGGCTTTAGCCCCGTTGTATGTTTTTTTTTGTCGTGTGTGTGCAAAAACCTACTTTTGGAATTTGGCTTTGAGCTTGTGCCGTAACTTGGATAGCCTTAGCTCCCATCGCTCGCACGCCTCCAGCCCCCGAAGCTGTTGAGCTTGTGCCGCCTGGTTAGCCTAGGTTAGTGTAGCCGCATAACCTTTGTCAACCCCGGGCTTGTTGAGACCTCGTGAGCCAAACTCCAGCCCGAGCCGTTGAGCTTGTCTTGCCTCTTGGAAAGCCAAAGTTATCTGCTAGCCCTTGTTATGTCCGCCCGTAATCCGTGAGCTCGCCCGTATAAACCTCGTGCATTCTCTCGAGTTGTGCATTGCACATTTGTGTGAAAATTTCACAAGACCTGAGCTTTTACATGGCCTGAGCCTAACTCCATCTGCCCTATTCTGTGTATGCTTACCTGTGCTGATTAGCTGCAAATTTGTGTGAGCTGCCAATCTTTATCAGACACTTGTGACTGTGTGTGCCTCGTGTAAGACCACTCGCCAACATCGCCCCGGGTGGGAGCTTGAGCAAGAACCCACATAACCTAGCCCCCGAGCCAAGATAACTTGTGCATGCTCTCTCGAGTTGCCGAACTTGTCTGGCCAGTGCTAGCATTGGTTGTTGCTGACTTGCTGAACCATCAGACCTAGCCAACTGTGCACCTGAGCATATTCTTGTGCATCAGTGCATTTGTCTTCTGTGTTGCTTTGCCTTGCTAGCCCCTGAGCTTAGCCGCAAACCCCCGGGCATTTGTCTTCTCGTGTTGCTTTGCCTTGTGTGGCCCGAGCATTTTTGTGTGGCTCGTGCATTCACTAAACCTGGGCTCTGTACCCAAACAAAGCCCACATAACCAACCTTCAGGCCACCTCACTTAGCTTTCACTGCTGGGCTGTTTGCAAACAAAACTGAAGCCCACCCATTGGGCTCACCCTAAGCTGCAAAACAACTGAGCCCACATAACCCACATCTCGTTGGGCTGTACACACATCCCACATAACTGAACCATAAGCCTCTCTGCTGGGCTGGATCTGGGCTTACACCAAACCGAGCCCACAAGAACACAAGCACTTTGGCCGAGCTTTCTCACCGGGTCTTAGGCTAAACCTATTAGCCGGGGCCGCAACCAATCTGGGCCATTTAAACTGTTGGGCTGAACACTTTCACTTGGCTAACTCAACCTAAGTTTTGCAAACACTTTGGGCTGCAACCACACATAATCCCAATAAACCAAACCAATCCCAATCAACCAAAAATCAAATCCCAATAAACCAAAACCCAACAAAACCAAATGAAACCCAATAAACCAAACCAATCCCACCAAAACCAAAATTAGATTGTGAGTTCAATTTGAGAGCTAGACCATGTCGATTTTGGTCCGATTCTGGGATGGAACAAATAAATCCCTTAGAGAGCTTGCTTATGGGCACCTTTCACAGATGAACACCCCACATACCATAGTGACTTTAGGGAATTATATGGGCCTTCTCAGGCCCCGATCTCACATACCCTAATCATTATGATCACATACATCATCCACCACAGTTGAAAATGAACAATTTTCTCATACCCAAATATCACTTTAGATCAATTAGAGGCTCGACTATCTGCTTTAGATAGGCAATCTGCTTTAGAAAAGCCATCCTCGCCGAGTCTAGTTTTTCTAGGCAATATGAAACGCATGCTTGCACCTTATGTGGTGGCTTAGACCACCTGGCTGAGTACTCGTGATATTTTGCATGCTTTTAGACAGTCTAGGGAAAACCATGATAATCCAATGTACGAAGTGTCTAGAAGTGACTATTGGGACCATAATCAACCCGCACACATGCATCATTCACCACAAAGTGGGGAGATGAACAATTTTATACTCCCCAACTCCTAGTTTGCAATCAATAATGGAAACACTCATGGAGCAAAATGCTAGGCTTGAAATGAATGCAATGCATGACCATCCATATAAAGCAACATGTCCGAATTTCCCTTCTCTAGTGAACCTCATGCACAACCATACAATGAATATCCATATGAGGAATGCATACCCACTAGTGAAGACTCTCCTTCAATGGAACAACTCAAGATGATTCTTCAAAGGAACCCCGATTGAGTTACAAAATGATAGGATTGAAAATAGTGTTTCTAGTCTTACTCATGCAACTAACATTGAATATGAACCTAATCTAGAGGTAGATGAGTACACTAAAAATGCTACAATTTTGAATGGAGAGATGGATTTTTGCTATGATGATGATGACGATCATGAATATGAAGAGCATGTGTATTTTGAAAATGTAATAGAATTTTTAGGTTCAGCGACATTAAGTGTCTCTCCCGTGAACCCTATGAATGATGCTTCTTCGATATTCATGCATGTGATATTGATGTGGAACCCGTGCTATTGTCTGTGAAAAGACCATGATTTACCCACTTTCGACCTTAGGAAAGAGTGTGACGGTGCAAATGATTTTATACATGAAAATGAACACAACTTAGATGTACCTAACCTCTCTCCTGAGTCACAAATTGAAACTCCTTCACCAAACCTAGGTGTAGTTTGTCACAAAATTGCAAAACCAACTTTTCCAAAAGGCCTAACTTAGGCCTAGAGCTTTGTGCTTCCCAAGTCCTCTTGGACTATTTTGCATCAAAGTATAACACTCTTAAGGAGCCACAGTTGGAATGTGTATGTCTGCTTTTGTAATTAGCAAAACTCATTTTGAGTTAGACCTTTGCATGATGTACCTTTAAAATTGCAAGATTTTGTGCTTTCAAACACACCCATTCATAAGTTTAGGTTTGGGGGAAACTCATTCACATACACAGTCTTACGTGCACTCTCATATTATATTTGTAGGCTGTTAATGTGTGTACATATCATCTTTTGGGTTGATCCTCAACTCTTTAGATTGTTAGTTTATGGTGAATTTTCATTGTATATATCCAGTAGGACTTGTTAAAATTTTTCTTTTCTTGATTCGGTTGAGTCTTCTTGCACATATATTATGCTAATCCGATATGATCTCCGTTGAGAATGTTGGATTCTAGCCTTGACTAAAGAAGCTCAACCTTGCTCCCGCCATACATCCGGTAATCTCTTCCCTTTTATCTTATCAAAGATAGTTCTCATGGTACGTGATTTGTTTAAATTTTTCCTATCTCGTGACACATTGAGGACAATGTTTGATTTAGGTTTGGGGTGCATTTGCATATTTTTGTTTTTAGAGTTTTTAGTCTTTTATTTTACCTTTTAATTCCAAAAAAAAAAAAAAAAAAAAAAATTTCAAAACTCTTTTGTAAAAACCTCCAACTTTTAGAGATTTTAGAGTCACTAGCATGCTTCTAGCTATGTTTACATAGAGAATCTGACCGAAATAACAAATTGGAAGTACCTGAGAACGCAATCGGGTTCCTTAGTTGATTAGAGCGTTAAGTTGGATTTAACCATGTCTAGGAGGGCGAATTAGGTCTTTGTTTAGATATTCTAGTAGAATTGTGATCACCCATAGTGGAGACTACCCATTTTACATCAAGCGAGGTACCGACCTTCACTCTTTGTGACTTTCTAGAAAAGCTTTTAGAGTGTGTGTCACCGTACGTCAATTCCGGGTAGGAATGGTGAGCTACCCAACTTCGCACCACTTCGCACCACTTTTGATCTCTTGAGTGCTAATTCCGTCAATCATGAGGGTGACGTCTAAAGATGAAAACTCCTTCTAAATATCGATTTGCGAGTTAGTATCTCTCTCTCTCTCAATCAAGCAAGACCCATAGAAACACATCATCGTCAGCAACCGGAGCAGAACCAGAATATTGAAAGAAAAATTGATATAGTCCAAGGTTTATGTGCAACAAAGAAAAGAAAATAAGATGAGAATTAATGAAGTTTGTGAAAATTGAGTTTATCGTTTTATTGTAACTTAAAAAAAAAAAAAAAAAAAAAAAAAAAAAAAAAATTATTATTAAGTTTTTGTGAAGTTAAGAAGTTCGTCATCAATAGTTGAAGACCGAAGACCGAAGATTGAAGACGTTTCTATGGTTTGTTATGAGAGAGTGATATTAATTGCCGATCGGGTGAGAAGTGAGTGAGTACTCCCACCCCCTTGCTAATGGTTGATTTTCCTTTCTTAGAGATCATCGAAAAAGATTCTTTTTATCCACACTTCGTGGAGTCTCCGTTTTATTTCGAAGGTTATCCTTCTCACCTACAACGTGTGCGGGATTTCTCTCTTTATTCCCGCCCGCACACATGAGAGACTAAAAAGCGATCTTTTTTTGAGTGCAATTATCATAAAACCCTAATGGTGAGGCGGAAGTGAGACTTATGATCACAATCGAATCCGAATTCTTTCATATGGTATGGTTACTTCTCGCTCGGCACTTAAGGATGAGAATGCGTTCTTCGATAGTTCTAACTTCGTTGCTAGCATGCGAAAACTCTATGTCCTCATAGCTTCTTGGAGGCTTGAGACTCTTTTACACTCTGAATTTGGAGAAGGTTTTGTGGGTACACCTCTTGTAAACCCTCACGAGACTACAACTCGTCCACTAGGGACACCTAGGGGTTTAAAGGCTTAGTGCATACGCTAAATGCATTCGAGAGACCAGCGACAGTGGTATAGTTAGGATTTCTTCATTTCTGTTTCACTTGAGGACAAGTAAAATTCAGGTTTGGGGGTATTTGATGAGTGCCAAATAGTGCATATTTATACACCCTTTTATTGGCATTTTACTCATCTTTTGTGCCCAAGAATCGGATATTATCCCATTCTCGTATTTTCTTTGTTTTCAAAGAATAAATATTTGTATTAATTAATTTTGTGTTTTTAGGTAATAAATAAAGCTCGGAGAATCTGAGGAGCAAAAGAGCAAAGAATTGGAGTCGAGCATCTATGGAGCGGATAGCCAAAGCCCGCGCGCAAATCAGTTGCAACCCAACAAGGAAACTTGGGCTAGAGCTACCCATGACCCGGATCCGAGCCCGCTCACTCTGAGCCATTGAGATCTCCCTCAGCTACATCCAACGGTCGCTGCCCTCACTATACATCATTTCTTGATGCTCCGTGCAACACGAGATCACTCCAAAAACCGGCTACCAACCTCGACCGTTCAGATCTCTTGACTCCATCCGACGCTCGCTAGGCCATTCCCATCGACTCTCGCGCACCCGTGCAACACCGAAGCGACCCATACACCTATACCCCTATTCGATCGACCCATTCCTCCTCTCACTTTCTCTTTCTTCTCAAACAACCCCTCTGCAAAACCCGGGCAGAGCTCTGCTCCTCCATCCCTTCACCCGACCAAAGACCTTCCCTCTACCATGCTTCCCATCACCACCAACCTTACCCGTATCAGCCGCTACCCTCTCTAGGTCTAGTTATCTTTATTTTAGTTTCTATTAACCCTAGAGACTAAATTAAAGATAGCTAAAACTAGGTTTCTCCACAACAACCCCGCATGGAGTTGCAGAGCCGATTAGACAAGAGGAGGCAAGTCGAGGCGTGGTGGGGTTAATTTTCATTTGATTTCTATTTTTAATTGATTTTAGGGTTTGGGAATTTTGGGTCGATGCTTGTATAAATAGAGAGTGAAGAACTTGTTTTCGACACACCCGGATTAGCCAAGTCAATCACTTTAGTTTTAATTTGTGTATTTTGTTATTTAATCATGTTTTAATTTAGTTATTAGGGTTTCGGTGAAACCCTAATTCCATACTTATGTTTCAAGCTCTGTTGATTTATCCTTGCATGCTTAATTTATAATTATGCTTTCAATTTTAGCACCCAATGCATTTCTTTCACAATGCATGCCAGGTATGCATTGTAGTCAGGGTATAAATGTATTGTGTGTCTTTGACTTAATCTTTAGACACAAAAACTAATTCTCTTGACTAATTGTGCTTCATTAGACAATTAGTACTCTAGGTTAGTATCCTCAGTGATAATTGAAGTATTATAAGGTGAAACATCCTAGTTAAGTGGTGGAATTGACACCTACCCTTAACGCCATAGGAACAAGGAGTTCAATTTAGTTGAGCACACGGTAGGGAGTGAGTGGTGGAACTGAGACCTTAGCATCCCCCACACTTTATCATACCTTAGTTTAGGTTCACTTGATCACAACTCAGCCCGTTTCGCAACCAACAATACTTGTGTTACATTACCTTCACTTGAAATCGTTTTTAAAGCCATTGATCACATATAGGGCACCACAAGTCTCTCGTGGGTTCGACCCGCACTTGCTCAGATCCTACATCACGACACCGTGCACTTGCGGTATAACCGTAGGCCGTAAATTAAACACTCTTTCGGCCTACCAAGTTTTTGGCTATAGGGCACCACAAGTCTCATTGGTTCGACCCGCACTTGCTCGAGTCCTACATCACGACACCGTGCACTTGCGATAACCGTAGGCCGTAAATTAAACACTCTTTCTTTCGGGCCTACCAGTAAAATTATTGACACAAAGTTTAGGAAATAAAAGTTCAGTAGTTTGGTTAATAAGACATCTATCCAATCTTTCAAGAATGAGGTCTGGACCTTGTTGCATATTAGACCAAGTAAATCTGGGGCCAGAAAAACCAGGATCATGTAAGTTAAAGAACATTACAAAAATTCTTAAGATTTAAGAAGTCAGAGTCATCTACTTCTAGGCCACCATTTTTATCTTCAGTGCCTAAGAGAGCATTAAAATCTCCAACAAAAAACACAAGTTCATCTATAGGAGTAGGTGGAAGAATACATTGGTTTTCCAAGAAGGCTTGTCTTAAATTACTATTAGGTTCACCATTGATGAAATGGATGTGACAAAGTTTGGAGTGGATGATATCATTGGTAGTAACGTAGATGCCCCTTGATTTGGAGGATACAACATTTAGGGTAAGTTCATTTTTCCAGCACTAAACCACCACTTTTTCCTATACTAGGAACATTGAAGGTACAAAGAAAGCCTATTTATTAATCTTCTAGCAGCCAAATATTTATTCATCTTGGTATCAGGAAGGAAAACTATATCAAGGTTGATGTTTCTACAGAGTATACTAAGTTCTTTATTTGCCGATTGGTTACCAAAGCATCTAATATTCCAGCATAGCATATTGACATTTTTCACAGGGAAGGAATTAATAGGCAAAGCAACATTGAGGGGATCAATAAGAGGAGGGGATGGAAGAGAGTTTACCTGAGTACCCGTAGAATCACCCATTTGAGAAGCATCTTGGGTTGAATTGAGACTCAGAGTAGCTAAAAAGGCGAGGGTACCCAAATATACCTCAAGCTAAAACTTTGCCTACCTATAAGTCCTTTCTACGAAAGTGATTGTCTATGGACTGAGTCGAAACAATGCAACTAATCGGTTCACACTTCGTGTGATCGTCTATGGATACAAGATCGAGACAATACAACAACGAAGTATGTTTACTTGATAAAAAGGTTCAGACTTACCCAAACACAATAAGATTGCTTATCAAGTAAATAGGAATTAACGTTTGTGTAATTTACTTTAATCATAATAAAACAATTATAATGCGGAAAAGAAAAGTAAATGACACAGCAAGATTTTGTTAACGAGGAAACCACAAATGCAGAAAAACCCCAGGACCTTGTCCAGAATTGAATAGTCTCAAGATTAAGCCGCTACAAAAAATTAAACTAACTTCGTATAGTTGAGACCAAGCAACTAAACCTATAGTTCACCTAGTTCTGTATGTATTCCAACGCCTCCAACTTATGAATAAGTCACGTACTTGGAACAATTCCTTTGGTTCGTATTCCAAACAGTAAAGGAACAACAAATCTGTTTGGTATCAACTCTCTTCAACCAAGTGATGTGAGTTTGACAAAGGCTCTTCTGTTTATGTCAATAAACTCCTTCGTCAGGTTCTTAGATTTATCTTATTCTCAACTACCAAAGGTAATTGTTAAGATTTTGCAATCAATACTTTTAATCACAAAGAATTGTATTGATGTCGATCTACACAACTAATCAATCTAATCTATCACAAGGATAAACTGATTATAGTTGGATCCTCTTATACCGAAACAAGTATTGTGCACACCAAAGATTATGAACCCCAAATCAGAAATCTTCAATATCTTCTTTGTCTTCAAATCTTCTTAGATTTTCAATAAACACCTGCACACAACAACTTGAATCTCTTGTGATCAATCACGCATGAACGGAGTCTGTTAACAATGGATTATCACAAGATCGTCTTTAGAACTAACAACAAATAAAGATCCTGCCGAAACTTCGATCTAGTTTGAGTGAATCTTATATCGAAGAGAAGATTCTCAAGCATAAACAAACTAGGTGCAATCAAAGTTCAACCACCGTTAATCAATCAAATCAATCGAAAACACAAGATAAACCGCTATTATCTAGTTTCCCACCAACGGTACTAATAGAGCTTCTCAATCCCAAGGAAGACTTTAAACTGAGCGGTCGTAAGAGATTTCGCCTAATTAGGTTACTCTCCTCTCCGAATAGGCGGCTACATCAGTAGCAACACAACCGAGGAAGTTTGTCATCCTGAAGGATTAGTTTGCTAGAAATGCAAACTTCAAGTATTTATAGATAAAGAAGTTTGGACACCAAGGAATTTCCAAAACCAAAAATATTCTCAAAGATATTCAATATATTCCAAATTCGGTTTCCATAATTCCTGGAAATGTTCTGTCCAAAATATTGACCGAAAATCTCTTTGGAAAATCTCAACTAGTAAATGCACATTACTAATTCTCGTTTTCCTAAAATAAAATTAAAAACCTTAAAAAAAAGATTTTTAACTTATTTATATCTCGATCCTGGGATTTTCTTCCTGTAGCTATTAAAGAAAAACTTTGAACAATAAAAGATAAACATTACTGCATGTGTTCAAAGTATGCCGACATCCTTACTTTGTAAGTCCTCTTTCATACTTACAACCTTGAAACCGATTTGCCACACTTACAAACAAGTTTAGAATTGGTTCATCAGACTTTCAAGAACTATGTGATTGATCAAGAAAAACAAGTTTTGGTTCTACCTCCATGTGAGTATTGTGCATAGTCAAACTAGCTTCCCAAAATTCGGTTGACTAGGTACTAGGATCGGTTTCCCACATATATATGGTATCTAACTTATATGTGTTGCACATGTCTATAGGATCGGTTCCCCTTTGCCTAAAACGTGTTGCACATGTTCATAGGATCGGTTCCCCTTTCTACTAAAAACTTGTTGCACCCCTGTTTAAGGGGTGAAAACCGTTTATAACGATTTTGGTAATTTTGGGTGTGTGGGTGAGAAACAAATATAAACCCTAAACAATGTACTGCACAGAGTACTTTTGATTCGAGAGATCAATCGTACAAACACGGCCTAAACCAAGAAATGGCCATTCCAGGCTTGCTTCGGTCACAAAGTGAAGAAGAAGGGTTGGTCTTAGGGAGGGAAGCGAAGAAAGTGTTGAGACCACTAGTAGAAAAGTGACATTTAGTAACAGTTCAAGCTTTTATAAGGTAACAATTCAAATTACCTTACTAAATGTTAGGTTGTTAAATAATGGTAACGAGTTTTGTAAGAATTGTTACATAGTGTCATCTAGGTTGTATAATGAAACAGTTTTTATAATAAGTGTTACTGTATACCCATGTTATTTAATATATTACCATAGTTGAGATTCTCGTGACATTTATTTACACCAACTGTTACTATATAACCATGTTACTGTAACACATTTAATATGTCACCATAGTTGACATTATCGTGACATTTTTTAGACCAAATGTTACCATATACCTATGTTACTGTAAAGATTTAATATGTCACCATAGTTTACCTTATCGTGACATTTCTATAAAAAAAACCGTTACTATTTATCTACATAACTAGTTATCTGAAATCCATTTCAAAAAGATTACCTAACCTAGACCGACATGTCACAATTTCCTTGTTGATTTAATTTATGCACTAGTTCTAGCCATGTCTCATGGATGCATGGTTATCTAAGGTTTAATAGAAATTCAAATCTAATAAAAATAATAAACAAGTGGTACAATATGTAGAAATACTACAATATAAATGTGTTGTAGTTGGGCGGTGACAAAATAGGTGGTGGTAATGAAGGTTGTGGTGGAGGTCGATCGATAGTTTATTGTTTAATGAGAATAAGTATTTTATATGGATAACATTAACCAAAACAAAGCATGGAATAGTGGTTCAAGAGTTATAGTTAGGTGTAATAGGTCTCAAGGTCGAATCCGTGAAAATAATTTTGTAGAATTTATGTTTCAAGCTCAAGAAGCCTAACTTGTGGTTGTGGAATGCTTTGGCGGGCATGGTGGTGACGCTTTCGGCGGTCTTTGTGGAGGCGCTAGTGGTGGAGGTGGTGGTAGTTTCACTATAAATTCACTATAAATTTTTACCTTTATGCTATTTTTTATGAAAGTTTTCATAAAAACTGTTACGGTTACTCAAATAATAACAATAGTTTTATGAAAAACAGCTATTCGTAGCAATTATTCAAGAACACATATTAAATGAATCAAGTTACCAAAATCTACCAACAAAGTGATAGTTTTAGAATTTAAGAGTCATTTTTCAATAGTCATTCCGTAACAGTTTTTATAAACTTTCCGTAACATGGGCTTTAGTAACACCGCAGAAAAAACTAAAACTGTTACAGAAATAATATAGTATCAGTTTTTAACTGTCACCGAACATCATTTTTTTACTAGTGTGACACTTTCCGTAACGGGCGTATTGCACGCTGCACGCCGTAAACCGCTGCACCAATACCCCGATGAGTATCCCCAAGTTTGTGACATGTTTTGATGTCTCGAGTGTTTTCGTGGAAAACATGTAGCACTTTGTTACGTGTGTCAAGTTAAAATTGAGAGGCTTGCCACAGGTAAATAGCATATGTGATGCTAGGCTCGTTTTGGCTAGTCGCCTAAAACTTGTCACGAGCTTGCCGGCTTGGTGGCGAATTTCGATGTACGAGATCGCATCTTTTGAATAAGGGTAGCCGTTGATTGTGGCTACCTTGTGTTGGCGCCTGATAATGGTGCAGTGGCGTTTTGGTGTACGCCAATGGCATTGCGGCATGGCTCGTTCATGCCAGTGGCACGCTGGTGCAAGTGACGCTCGGCGTAGCCATGGCCGGTGGGTTTAGGTGGCTGGTCGCCTAAAAGTTGCCACAAGTCCATCAGTTCAGTGGCGAACTTGGAGGGCTTAGATTGCATCTCAGGAGGAAGGGTAGTCGTCGATTATGGCTACCTTCTGTAGGCAGTGGCGCCTTTAACGCGCGTCGGCGGCATTGCAGCATGGCTGGTATGGCTTGTTCATGCCATTAGCACAGTTGCGTAAGTGGCATAGCCGTGCCTATGGCATGGCGGCATGGCCAAAGCTGGGATTTGGTGTCGTGACCAAATTAGGGTTTGGAAGTGCGGCCGAAATTAGACGCCGTGGCCAAATTGGGATTTGGTGTCGTGGCCAAAATTAGGGCTTGGCGGCGTGGCCAAGGCTATAGTGGCTCGTGGCATGCTATTGCGGCATGGTGGCATGTTGGCATGCCAATTAATATGTTGTTTCGGCAGGGCGCGTTTGGCTTGCCAGTTAGTATGGTGGCGCGGCAAGGTGCGTTTGGCCTTTAATGTATGGTGGCAAGTTTAGAGCGACTTGATTGGTCAAGAAAAGGGGGCGGCCAAACATAAGGCGCGGCCGCACCTCTAGTGCTCATGACGCGTTTAAAGTGACATAATTGGTCGGTAGGAGAGGGGCCGGCCAAAGCATGGGCGTGGATACACTTCTGGTGTGAGTGTGGCGGCTTTAGAGCAACCTGATTGGTCGATTGGAAGTGGGGCCGGCAAGCTAGGGCATGGCCACACTTCCAGTGCGCTGTGGCGGATTTAAAGCGACCTAATTGGTCGAGGGAAATAGGGCGGTTTAGGATGGGGTGTGGCCAATGGAAAGTGGCGCCAGCTGGCCTAAGGCATGGCCACGCCTCCCTTTGCTGTTGCGGCTCCCTGTTTTTCTGATTCTGGGCGAGGTTTTGCACCTGCTAATCCATGGTGGATTAATTACCTAGTTTGCCTAGGCTTAATTTTGACAAGCAAGGTCTGGTATACAGCGCGAGGCGCGAAACCCTAACTTCTGCAAGTTAGTCAGGACAATTGATTGAATTCTATGTGTTGACACAGAGTTCTTTTAAGTCCATTGTCAGAGAGCAACATGCTTTTCTGATTGAATACCTTATGCAAAGATATTATCCTTGATATTTGGAGATTCGTGCTACTCTGCTGCGAGTGAACACAAATCGTCATGCCATACCAACATTAAGGGTTCAGCCGGAGAACATAGCACAAAAGGCATTCAAAGGAACTTATCTTAAGTGAATATATGTAAGGCGCCGAAATTTACAGAACGTCTGGGATGGTTGCTACATTTCGCCAGTCTGGATAAATTTCATGTAAATATATTGAACGGCTCAAAAAATATGCCGGTGGTGAGGTTAGCACTCACGGCACCGTTTCCTTACAGAGTCACATCAGATGTAGGGTTTTACTATTTTAACCCTTAGCTAAAAACCACCATCAACATTAAGTCTCCTGCTTAGCACGTAACAGTGGCGTTGTTGCGGGGTAAGCATGAGATGGTGACAGACAAGAGTAAAATCGAAAGAGCAAGACGTGAAGAGATTGCCAAGGATATTCAACTAACCTTTGATGGAAGGCGCGAGGAATCCGTGATCCTTGTATTGGCGGTTTTGCATAAATTCGGCTTGGCCATGGGGCATTGGCATCAGCGCTTCATCTTTGACTATTGATCGGCAGAGGTGACATTACAATTTGGTCCGCGGGACGGGTGCTGGTTGGTTATGTCCGTAAAGCGATGGATGTCATTTGGTTAGCCAGATCACAGAGAAGCAGAGATGACACGGCTAGCTCCTGATTTGTGGAAAGGTGAATGGCGCCGCTTTGAACGGCTAAGATGGCGCTGCTTTGAACGGCGGAGATGGCGATGCTTTGGCTAGTGAAGATGGCGTTGCTTTGAACGGCTAAGATGGCGATGCTTTGGCTAGTGAAGATGGCGCTGCTTTGAATGGCTAAGATGGCGCTGCTTTGAACGGCTAAGATGACGCCGCTTGGGCTGTCTAGGGCATGATCGATGGCGCCGCTGGTTAGGGCGTGAATTATTGCCGCTGGGAGTGGTTTGTTGGTGCTGGCTTGGGTGCGGCGCTGGCTGGGATGCGGGTTGTTAACGCTAGCTTGGTCGCGGCCTGTTGGCGCCATGGAGCTTTGCCAGCGCGGGTCCGGTTGCCTCTTCTCGTGTATAGCCCAAAACAAGAAATTTTCCTCCATTCAAACTCCAAAAAGTGCTATGCAGCGTCACCTGTCCTCTTTATCTCATATTATTGGTTTTGTTTCCGCGTCTTGGTGCTAGAGGTATAGTGGTAGCAATAAAGCAGGCTAGCCCATTTCAGGTATGTATCTCCGTGTTTGTTCTTTTGTTTGTTCTTCTGTTGTTGGTGTAAACCCTAGACATAGGCATATCTTCCATAAACTCGTAGAAATACTTCCACATGAATGATTCTTCTCTGGTAGCAGTATTTTAGTAATATTAGCCACCACATTAATAGTAATGAAGCCAATTATTATGCAAAGTAGACATGCACGGGCGAGTGGCCGCCATTGATCCCCTTTCCATGAAAAACCTAGTTTTAGGGTTTCATTTTCCTTCCGTGGTCGTGAGAAAAATTTCTGTGGAGCATATTCTCTCTTTTGGCATACTTCCTATGGCGAGACGCAGTTTTGGCTAGGGCATGTTTCCCGCGGTAAATATGGCTTGTCGAAACGAGCATCTGTCCCCACTCCTTTGGCTATGCGTGTTCCCTTTGGATATGCGTGCTATGACTTGCGGCCAAAGTAAAAGTCTCCCGTAGAAAACTTGTCGTGGATTTTTGGTCATCGTACTTTGAAAAGACTTTCATGCACAGTTTTATCAAGAGTAGTGACTTTTCTGTTTTGCTTTGTTGTAGTTACTTCAAAAGTATAAGGAATTTTGTTAAGATGTCACCCGAAAGCAGTTCCGCCGCCGCGTCGAGAAGTGCCAACAACTCCAAGCCGAACACAGATGATGAGTTTTTTTTTTTACGAAATCCGCTATGATTACAAGGACCCATCCCAAATTCATGGCAACTCTTCTGACTGATTCAGAGAATAATGAAGAAGTTCAACCAGTCACTCCAGGGCGTATAATGAGGTTTTGTCTTCAGAAGAAAGAGTATCTGGCTTCTCTTATAGACTTTAAAATCTGTCATAGTCTATTGCGCTCTTATGGATGAAGTTCATGATGAGCCGAGACCACGTAAGAGCTAATCTGACTGGGGTGCAAATCGTGAATGATGTCATGGCTTCTGCAACACTTCAAATCAGGAAAGACGTTGCAGGCTTGATTACTTTCATCTTCAGATGGTGTTCGGAAACTCACACGGCTATATGTAGATGGGGTGTGATGATTATTTCTTTGGAAAGCGTAGCCGTTCTGTTGAGTCTTCCAATAATTGGGAAACTTAACATTGTCTTGTTTGAGGAAGAAGAAATACACGCTGCCTTGGTCACGAAAGCAACAGGATATGTTCGAAAGAATTATGAGGAAAGGTGCTTCTATAATTGGTGATAGTGGCGCTGATGGCTTCAGTCCGTGGAACGGTGGAAATGGCACTTGGAAGGCTTGCTGTCTGGATCACGGAATGCTGGAGTGTTGGAGAGTTGGCTTGACCACGGAGTGTTGGAGACATAGAGAGTTGGCTTGACCACGGAGTGCTGGATCTATATAGAGTTGACTTGACCACAGAGTGTTGGTGCCATGGAGCGTTGTAGGTTGAGCGACTGGTGTTCCTCGTGCTGGCACGCTGCTGGTTCGGTCATGGAGAGCGGAGATATTGGCACACTACTTGTTCGGCTATGGAGCATGAGTGTGGTGCACCCAGTCATCTATTCTCGTTCATGGATCAAGGAGGAATCCTTCTTCTATTCAAACCCTAGAAACTATGTTTGTATGAAAAGGGGTATCGACCCTCTTCTGTTTTTTGTTGCTCGTCCGGCTCTGTGCTTTCGTTTGTAGCGTTTGGCTCCTCTTCGTCGTTTGTTAGCGGTGGTAGATAGAGCATTAACGGTGAAAAAGAAATCTCTAATAGTTATAATCAGCAGCAAGGAGAGCCAGGAGAACTCAAGGTAGGTGCTCTCACATGTAGCCACCCAACAGTACCATCGATCTTATCCAGAATGTGTAATAAGGTTCTAACTCCAGAAGAATGAGTATCTTGGAGATTGTGGTTGCGTTGTTGGTCCATCCTTGACTTTAGGTTATCTGGTGCCTGGACTTTCTGATTGCGATGATGATATGATGTGGATGCTTGCATGGTCGAAATCTTCTGGAGCCATTGGGTGAAGTAGACGAGCTGAGAGCGTTCCGTTGCCAATGTGCTGCTATCAAGTCTTTAAGGACTTCGTTCCAAGCGACATCCTTTGAACCATCTTCTGAATCTTGCATGGAACGGGATGCGGTGAGCAGTCCCCAGTTATACTTTTGTTAGATCTGATGGCATGGACGGATATGTGAATGTATCTCTGTGGCATACTTTTGGGGTCTTTGATGCGCGTGTACGGCTTCATGTTGAGAAATTTTTGCGGCTCGTAAAACTTTGACAGTGATGATGTTGAAATCGGAAATAACCTGGTTGAGGGCAAGTGAAGGCATCCCATTCTCGGTAGTCCCCATGTGTAATTATCCACGAACCTATTTTCTCGTAGAAGATGTGCTCCAGCTGCATTCACTGGTAAGGTGGTGATTGCGTTTAAGCTTCTAAACATGAAGGAGGCTTCAGTCCCCAAGTGTAGCCTACTTTAATTGCATCGCCTTGAATCCACTCCTATGGGATTTGATACAATCTTATCATACTCTCCTGTATGTGATGCTGGGATGCTTGGAATATCGCATGGACAAAACATTATGGATAACGAAGAGGTAGAAGTGATGGAGTTATGTCGTTAATCGTGGTTCCCTGTCTCTTTAAAAAAAATGTTTCATCCGCGTTTCTGGAGTTATATCATGAATGCTTGATTGTTGTCGGGGATGGACCGTGATGAGCAGTCCCCAGTCGCACTTCTCTTTGGTTACTGAAGTTGTTTTCTCTGAGTAGGCTTGGGATCCGCCATGGCCTCATAAAGTATTGCAGGCGCCTTCTAGATAGAGAGGCGATGATATTTGGTTGGCCATGTCTTCTGAGCTTTGACAGTGAAGGGATCCCGTGTAGAGCCTCAGTCCCCAAGTGTGGTTTACATGTTTCTATCTTTGTAGTA
The DNA here is from genome assembly GCA_023531295.1 of Papaver armeniacum. NCBI lineage: Eukaryota > Viridiplantae > Streptophyta > Magnoliopsida > Ranunculales > Papaveraceae > Papaver > Papaver armeniacum. The sequence goes on along the minus strand of JAJJWW010015487.1, from coordinate 11,989 downwards.
GTTGTTGCTATGGTAAGGCTTTGACAAACGAGCAACAACAGTTCTTTGCAGCAGATGTGATCGGAAGAGACTACATCATCGTGGGAACCAAAATAGGTTGGCTTAAATTACATGTGCGTCCATGGAAGCAAAGGGATTTGCTGGATGCGTAAGCGAATAAACTGCCCACGTCCACGAGGTTTGGCGGGATGGATCAAAAAGTGGCCACAACTACGAACCTTGGCTGGTTGTGATCACAATCCTTGACAGGGAGGAGTGTCGACTGGAGAAAACGTTGAAGCGGAGCAGCTCTTGGAGAGAAACGTTGAAGCGGCTTTTGGAGAGAAACATTGAAGCGGAGCGTCTTCTGGAGAGAACGTTGAAGCGGAACAGCTTCTGGAGCAAAAAGTAGAAACGGCTCCTTGAGCAAACTTCGAAGCGCCAACGCAACACGGCTGAGAGCTTGGAAATATATCTCGGCGCTGCACCTTGGAGAAATAAAAAGTCTCACACACATGCTCCATCATAGATTACATGGTTTTGTGAACAGAGTCCCCAGAAAGCATTAATGCATAACTCCACCAATTGATGCTCGGTCACATTTGGTTTATGACAATCAAACGCCCGAATTCTGAGTTCTTTCACTAATCATTCGGATGTTCATTGTTTCGCTCCTTTTGAGTTGTGGCCATGTCTGTCTGAGCCTTAGCAAAAACTTCTTGTATTTCCATCAAATCAACAATGGTAATAAGGGATCGGCTTCCTCTGGCTCCCCCAGTATCTCGTCCTGATGGTGGAGTAGCAGCGGCTCTGGTGACTGTTGGAGGTGTCACACTTGAAGAAATGTTGGGGGTGGCGGCAGGCTCTAGCTCAGTGATTTGGAGGTGTAACGCCCAAGGAACGTTTTCTGCCGCCCAGTGTTGACAGTGGCGTATTAATGCCACCGGAAGAAACGTTAATACAAAGAGTAATCTCAGCACTAGTGTTTTCAGGGTTTGTTGCTGATCCGGACCTGAGTTCTACCATCTTGAGATCGGGATTGAAAAAATGAAATTGGAAATTGGAAATTGGTATTGCAACCGAGAGATTAATCTCCCACTGTGGTCGCCAATTTTTTGTGGGTGAAAATCGTTTCTACTGATTTTGGTAATTTTGGGTGTGTGGGTGAGAAACAAATCTAAACCCTAAACAATGTACTGCACGGGAGTACTTTTGATTCGAGAGATCAATTTGTACAATCATGGCCTAAACCAAGAAATGGTCGTTCCAGGCTTGCTTTGGTCACAAAGTGAAGGAGAAGGGTTGGTCTTAGGGAGGGAAGCGAAGAAAGTATTGAGACCAGAGTAGTTGATTCTGAAAGTGTGGGTGTTTCGTGACTTGTATTAGAAAGTAGAACTGGCTAGCTGAATGAAAAGATATCAGATGATTTCTGGATGTTGTATTGTTCTCCTGACCAAAACTTTTTGTTTGGTGGAAAATAGGTGAGACCTATTTATACAAGTCGCAACAAAACGTACCCTGGTCTCGTAGGAAGTGGAAACGATTGAGTGGTGGAAGAAGGGAGTAACGGGTAATGCCTGGAATTTATGTTTCCATAATGAAGGATACGTTTACACCATTACTTCTTGCCATTACTAACTGCCCCGCTTTATGACACTTTCCTGTAACGGGCGTATTGCACGCCTTACGATGTAAACCGCCAGACCAATACCCTGATGAGTATCCCCCAATTTGTGACATGTTTTGATGTCTCGAGTGTTTTCGTGGAAAACATGTAGCACTTTGCTACGTGTGGCAAGTTGAAATTGAGAGGATTGCTGCAGGTTAGGCTCGTTTTGGCTAGTCACCTAAAACATGTCACAAGCTTGCCTGATCGCTGGCGAATTTCGATGGCCGAGATCGCATCTTTTGAATAAGGGTAGCCGTTGATTGTGGATACCTTGTGTTGGCGCCCGATAATGGTGCATGGCGTTTTGGTGTACGCCAACAGGCATTGCGGCATGGCTCGTGCATGCCCAGTGACACGGTGGTGCAAGTGGCGCTCGGCGTAGCCATGGCCACCGGGTTTAGGCGGTTGGTCGCCTAAAAGTTGCCACAAGTCCATCAGTTCGGTGGCGAACTTGGAGGGCTGAGATTGCATCTCAGGAGGAAGGGTAGCCGTCGATTATGGCTACCTTCTGTAGGCAGTGGCGCCTTTAACGCGCGTCGGCGGCGTTGCAGCATGGCTGGTATGGCTCGTTCATGCCATTAGCACAGTTGCGCCAAAGCTGGGATTTGGTGTCGTGACCAAATTAGGGTTTGGAACTGCGGACAAAATTAGGCGCCGTGGCCAAATTGGGATTTGGTGTCGTGGCCAAAATTATGGCTTGGCAGCGTGGCCAAGGCTAAAGTGTCTCATGGCATGCTATTTCGGCAGGGTGGCATAGTATGACCGGTCCGCAAGGTAACGCAAAATCATTGCGCGTTACGGAATTGGTAACCTGGCAGATGGAGCTGCACAATCCGACGATGTAGCGCCAAGATGGCTGAGACAAGAAAGGTTACTTGGCATTAGCAATATTATGCGATAATGTTGCATATCCTTATTCAGAGTTAGCCAAGCTCAAGGAAGGAATAAAGGATGAGATGCAAAGTCATGGGATGACTTTGGCATGGTCCTAAGCTTTGGCCAAGGCATGGACTGTGCATGTGCATCAATGGTGATGCCAAACACGCCATTGGTGATAGTTGCTCGTCAAAGGAGATGCAAGTGATGCATATGAAGCATGAAGTTTGTACTAAGCAAGTCAAGATTCGGTTATATACTATTTGGATGTTGGCATCCAAATGAGTTAAGTGCACGATGCAAGCCATAATAGTGCAATGCAAGCCGTAATAGTGCAACGCAGCTATAATGGTGCAATGCAAGCTATAATAGCACAATGCGAGCCATAATAGCAATATTTGGCGTAGTGCAAGTCGAGTTGCATGGTGCGATGTTGCGGTACTTGAGTGCAAGTGCCAGATGCGTAGAGTGTGTGCATCACACGCATGCCAAAGTCGAAGAGCAAGTTAGAGACGGTTATAAAGTGCTTTATAACCGAGGTTGGCATATCCTAACCGTTGAAGACAGGTGTGGCGCCCTTGTGCAAGCCAGCACCAAAGATAACTGTTAAAAAGGAGGAACTGGCGGTTAGAACTTCCCATGGATAGATGGCTGTTCATGGGCGTGCAATGAGTTGCATACGGATTGGCCTTAGCTTCTTGGCATTATAAATAGCCAGAGAAGCTACACAAATCAGTGTTGTTCAATAGTTCGAGTGTTGAGGAACCATTTTTCAGTAGAGAGTGAGTTTGCTGTAGGCTTAGAGAATAAGCTTGTAAGTCCATTGGTTGGACGCTTTTGTATCTTCCCCTTAAGCTAATAAAAGTGAGTTTGTTGGCTTATACGTTTGGCTTTGGTTCCCTGTTGATTTGTTTATACTCCCCCAACTTCTGTGAAGCATAAACATGGCAAGAACCTCTTTGTAGTATGGGCTACATTGTTTGGTAGAGAAAATCTGAGTAAGACTTCCGTTGCATACTCTTGGTAGAGTTGGCTGATTGCATTGGTGTAATCTTATAAGGCTGAAATACAAGTGGGTGATAAGAGATCACTGAACCATTGTATTGCCGGGTTATACCTTCGCGAAAAATTGCTTGGAGCATTTGAAGGCGTGACAATACGGGTATCAGAGCGAAGGTTGCTCTGTTTTAGCTTTGTGTGGAAGATTTTCTCTTTTGCTCGAGTTCGGTTGTTGAATTGCTAGAGATAATGGTCTGGTAAGAAGAGTTCTACAGATACCTTGACCGGAGTAGGGATTGCTAACTTGGAAGATAGGATTGGTGGAGAGGTGCGCCATCCTAACGATGCCAATTATAAAGCAACGGTTATGGCTCGCATTCAGGCTCTTGATGAGTATGTTGCTGGAATGCTGGAGTCAAACCAAGGAGAAACTGATAAGCATAGTGATTTGGAAGGCCAAATCGATACTGTTAAGACCATGTTCACAGGTTCCTTGAAAGAACTAACTGATGAGATTAGTGTCTTGAGGCGAATGGTGGGTGTAATTGGTGCGAGATCAAGCTACCACAGGTGGTAGTGGCGGTGACTTTACGAAGATTAAAGTCCCAGACCCTAAGGCGTTTTAAAGCGCAAGAGATGCGAAGGCATTGGAGAATTTCATGTGGGACATGGACCAATACTTCAAGGCCGCCAGAACCCCGGAAGAACAAAAGGTTACTCTCGTTAGCATGTACCTGGAGGGTGATGCGAAGTTATGGTGGAGAACTAGAACAGATGATGACCTTCTGCTGGTCGTCCAAGTATCGTGACATGGGATGTCATGAGAGATGAATTGAAGAGTCAATTCTTGCCAAGCAATGCGGCTTGGTTAGCTTGAGAGAGAACTTGCGTAGGCCGAGGCATATCGGTACACCACGGGAATACGTGAAAGAGTTTTCATCTCTGATGCTAGATATTCGCAACATGTCTGAGGAAGACAAGTTGTTCAATTTTACATCCGGTTTGCAAGCATGGGCTCGGGTAGGGTGCGAAGGCAAGGTGCCAAAGACCTACCTTCGGCCCATTGCAATCGTGGACAACCTTGCTGATTTTAGGTCGGTTAATACCTCAACCGATGCTAATAAGAAGGGCAAGGACAAGAAAAACCGTAAGAGTAAGGACAAGGATAAGAAAGGTTCCGAGGCCAAGGAGAAGAGCTATCAAAGGGATGATAGTTTGGCTGCGAATAACAAAGTCAGTGGTCAAGCTTATGCAAGGGTCCTCACCTTGCGCGTGATTGTCCAAAGAAAGAAAAATTATCCGCAATCGTCACCGAGTGTAGTGGTGACAAAGAATAAGCTGATCAAGTAGAGCATGTGAATCCTATTCAACTATGCAACATAGTAGCACAAACGATGCTGACAAAGATGGTCTCGAGTGGCGCCGGCCTGGTTTATGTGAAAGTTGGCATACACAATCATCGTCTGGGGCATGGCGGATCACAAATTGCGTCGCATCTTTGTTATGAGCTTGTCATTGGCGAGTACTTGGGTTTAGAAATATATCGGGCTGGTCACTGCATGAAGACAGTGAATGATATAGCTAAGCCAATCAAGGGGATGGCGGTGGCAAATGTTGAAGTTGGAGATTGGCGTGGTCAGGTCAGTGTAATGGTGATGCATCTCAATGACTTTGAGATGATCCTTGGTAACAACTTTTTCAAAGAAGCAGAGGCAACAGTGATGCCTCACCTTGGCGGGATTTTCATACAAAGTCCGAGTGCACCTTGTTTCGTGAAGGGTGTAAGGAAAGTTAGTCCGGTTGATATGAAGTGTGACATGGGGAAGGCAAGTGAGTTTGCCCTGTCCGATCGTTCGAAGAAAGCTTAACCGAGATTCACATGGAATTTGGATGTCCTATGGATCTTAGTGTCCCTTATTCGCCGTGATTAGCGCATGTATGGAGCGGGGCATTGCGGTCTTGTTTGCAAGTGCACAACCTGCAAGGTTGCTTTGAAGTATGGAGACTTTGGCATATTCTCTGTTTGTTGTTTTACTGTTTTTAAGTTAAGTTGGGTGTTGCTAATCTTACGGTCTTTGAAGATAACACACTTTAGTTGGTGTATTTGCTTTGGTAATGTATTAGCTTTCGGTAAGGCCGAGTGTTGGCCAGTGGTGTAATGGGAATGGTCCCTATGTTTCTTATGTAAGGCTAGTGTAATGAATGAAGGAGGTGTTTAAGCAAAAACCTTGTCTCTTTTTGCTTATTGTAAAGCTAAGTTCATTGGGGAAGCACTACGAGTATACTTAGCCAAAGTATACAATAAGAAACGCTGAAAGCAAAACCAAGCAAGAAGTGAAGTTGGTGGCATAGGCAAGTTTGCTGTTGGGAGAGTTACGTAGAAGTGCGACAGTATTTGGCAGCGATAGCATGGAGTAACGCAGCAAGAATGAAGATGTAAGTCCATCAAGCATATGAGTTAAGAGTAACTCATAGTTAGGAAGAACATGATGCTGTTTTTCCGCTACATTAAAGCGTAGCGATTTGAAAGAACAAGTGAGGCCTTGTTAGTTTCAAGGGCGCGTGAGGAGGAGCCTGGTCTCTAGAGAGACGTTGTGATGTCACGGGTTTCCTAAGTCATGGCTAATGTCATGCATTTCAGTCGAGTTAGCACAAGAGTGGTGCAAGAAGATTGAAGAACACTTAGTCTGCAAAGTAAGACTGTTGAATTGCAAAGGTGCAATGTCAGTCGGAATTGAAGGCAAGTAAGCTAAGTTATGCATATCAGAGTGATATGTTAGCTGTTTGAAGTGTAACCTTAGGCACAGAAATGGCTCAAAAGAAAAATTTTGTGCTGATGCAAGAGGCATAGCGACAGATTGCAAGTATCATTTGGGTGTTGAGATGTGAATGAAGTAGAGATTGAAGCATAGTCGACGATGTGACAATGATGCTGGAATTCATAGGCTCAATGGCAAGGAAAAGAAACTAAGTGGCGGCGTAAAGCACTAGGCAAAGAAGCTTTGGCAAGGTTAAAGGTCAAACAAAGTTGCTGATTTCTGAAGATGGTTCAGATGCGTGCAAGGCCAAGGAAAGTTCAGCAGAGACTGAACTGATGTTGCGTTCAACGAGGAAGTTGAATAGATTGGGTGGGGGATGTCTATGACCGGTCCGCAAGGTAACGCAAAATCATTGCGCGTTCTGAGTGGTAACCCGAGATGGAGTACGCACAACCCAACGATGTAGCGCCAAGATGGTTTGAGACAAGAAAGGTTACTTGGCATTAGCAACATTATGCGATAATGTTGCATATCCTTATTCAGAGTTAGCCAAGCTCAAGGAAGGAATAAAGGATGAGATGCAAAGTCATGGGATGACTTTGGCATGGTCCTAAGCTTTGGCCAAGGCATGGACTGTGCATGTGCATCAATGGTGATGCCAAACATGCCATTGGTGATAGTTGCTCATCAAAGGAGATGCAAGTGATGCATATGAAGCATGAAGTTTGTACTAAGCAAGTCAAGATTCAGTTGGCATACTATTTGGATGTTGGCATCCAAATGAGTTAAGTGCACGATGCAAGCCATAATAGTGCAATGCAAGCCATAATAGTGCAACGCAGGCTATAATGGTGCAATGCAAGCTATAATAGCACAACGCGAGCCATAATAGCAGTATTTGGCAGAAGTGCAAGCTGAGTTGCATGGTGCGATGTTGCGGTACTTGAGTGCAAGTGCCAGATGCGTGGAGTGTGTGCATCACACGCATGCCAAAGTCGAAGAGCAAGTTAGAGACGGTTATAAAGTGCTTTATAACCGAGTTTGGCATATCCTAACCGTTGAAGACAGTGTGGCGCCCTTGTGCAAGCCAGCACCAAAGATAACAGTTAAAAAGGAGAAACTGGCGGTTAGGGAACTGCCCATGGACAGATGGCTGTTCATGCACTACACCATATCCCCGATTTTGCTACACTTCACATTTCTAGTATGAGACACTTATATGTGTCCCGGAACAGAAAACGTCTCTTAATAAAATATATGTCGCTCATAATTGTATTATAAAAGTTATAAAAGTTATACTATATTTTAAGGGCTAAGTGTCATTCTGGATTAAGATATTTTCCTAAATTACATTGTTTATGTTCATCAGGTATCTTTTATCTTTTTTTCTTTTTCTTTTTCTTATCTTCATCTTATCTTCACAGACTTAACTCTTTGGCTTCTCTTTACAGACATATCCATAGTCCATTTTCGAATCGATCTAAGTTTTTTGTTCAAGATTTTTGTTTGTCAATTGCTGGTTCCCTAATCTAATTGTTTTTTTCTTCTCGATTAGTTCTTTTTTAGGTCCGATGATGAATTTTATTCCCCTCACTGGAAAATTATTTTCTAAGTTGAGTTTAACCAGATTAAAATTTTTGCTCAGTTTGAAAGTAAATATGATTTTCGTCAATACTAGGTTTAAGGTTTCTGCTGATCTATGTCACACCAGATTAGATCTGAGGTTTTGCCATTTCCTTTTTAGATTTGTTTGATTTTGGGTATTCTCAGTATAAACCCTAGTCGCTACTCTTACATTATACTCAGCTGAGAACGAACTAGCAAGAAGAAGAGCTTACAACATGAGGTATGGACCCTAATCTCTTACTTATTTCTGATTTTGTGAGCCTAATTTATTGAAGTGTAAATTTCTTAAGAGTTTTAAATTTTATGTTTCTTAGATTGCATTTCATGTAGTTTAGAAATATAAGTATGTTATTAATTTCAGTTTATATTATAGATTTCAAATCTGTTTCTAGGGTTTAATTTTTTTTTTTTTTTGGTTTGATATTTCATAGCAGATATGATCATTTAGATCTGAGATGAAAGATTTGGTTTTGTTTATTTTACTAGTTACATTGTTGTTGTTTTTTTTTTGTTGAGATTTTGATTATAGGTTTAGTGAATTTAGCTCTATCTAAGTTGTTGATTACTGGATGATATATGTGTATGAATATTAATAGCAAAAGCTGTATCTTCCTGGATGTGAATATGGTTTATAATCTCTAACTGCTTGTCCTGTTTGGGTGTCTTCTTAATAGTATGATTTAGTATCTACTGGATGTGAATTTTGCAGGCGCGGAAGATGGTGGGGTGTATTAAGCTAAGACTACCACAATTGGAATTAAGGGAAGTTTTACATTCTGTTAAAATTTTGTTGCACTTGTTGAATTTCACCAATCTAATGCATACGTATGTCATTGTATTCTAAAATAAAAATGGCCTAAAAATGGCCGTTTTGGTTATATCAAGCTTAAACTATGTGTATCACGCTTACATTAAGGAGTACCGCATGGAATTACAAGTGGTTGTAGTTACTTTTGCCTATGTGTATCATGCAACTTTTCTAATGTCAGTCATCTATTTTAACTAATGGAATTTTGTACTCAATTTGCTATCTTATCAACCAATGATTATTCATGCAGGTAGTCAATGCTTATGTGTTTTGCAACATGCCGAAGCATCCAAATAATTATGTCATGCTAGACAATGCTCATGATTGTGTTATTATTCTGTTAAGATTCACTCATTTGTAAATGTTTTGCTCAGCCGTAACTTTTGTGTTCTGAACAAGATTGAGACTTTCATTTTTGCGGTCATTCCGATGTGATTTCAAAGCTGAATGGTGCTTCTAGTGATTTTCTCTCCTCCACTCTAGGATGTTGGCAGAATTGGGGTTCAGATCCTGATCCTTCATTGATCCAAGCCTTCAAAACCATCGCTACTATGTCTGATAGCAGGTATCTCGCTCTCTCTCTTATTTAACGTGTAATTCATTCGCATTCAAAAGTTGCAGATCATAGTCTAGTGCGACCAGTATCTTTTGAATTAAAAGTTTATGTTTTTGCTACCCAGTTACAATGCTAAGGAACGTGCTAGCTTAACTGGGTTTTGTGGCACATCTTATTTTCTTGAAGAACTAACACTAAAGTCAATGCTCAGCTTGGCACCCAAGGTATGAATACAGTATACTTATTTTCTTTTTGTATAAAGTAGTGCAAAATTAGTCTAATGGTATAATTAACCTATAGAGGTGCTTAGGTGTAAGGCTTATTAACTGGAATCCGCTAACCCTTCCACCGAGTTTACTACGCTTAAGAATCTCCTGCAGTCCTACTTATAGTCGGTGCAAAGTTGATATCTTTTGTTTGGCATGAAATTGTAGCTGTCTCAGCGAACTATTAAGGGATCTTTGCTGAAGTACCTTTTGAAGTATGCTTTTTGTTTGGCACTCATTAATTAGACAAGGAACAGAGTCTTGATTAATGGACTACATGATACTTTCTCGCTTGCGCGTGGAGCAGGTAATTAACCCGTTAGCATCCAACCTAGCTTTGTATCATAATTAAAAAATCTAGACATACATGAAATGAAAAATGAACGTCTTAAATATAAGAACTCATCAACTGCATCACATGCTTATAACCATACAATTAGGATGCATGTCCATCTTCCCTATTTTGCATATTTGTCTTGAGAAATTGTTGGTAATTTTGAGTTAAGATTTTTATATGTATCAAAATATTTTGTACTATTATTTCTCGAGTTATAATCTCATGAAATTTGTATTGTTGAAGGTGACATGGCTTTTAGTGGATTGGTGGAGCACCGAGGTACTTTTGTATGAAATGTAAACTGGCCGGGTAAAATATTGTTTTCAATTTTCGCAATTTTTGTAGTTATAGTAATTTTTACTCTTTGAATATCCAATGCTGGTTCTTATAATTTTAAAGTTAAGAATGGGTATTAGAGATGGTGGTGGCTTGAGGGTTACAAGGTATTCCTTATATTATCAAAACATGTTGCAAATCTTTGCAGGGTATTATATATATTTTGTTCACTTTGAAGTTTGAACTCTAACATACTAAATGGTTGCAGATGAGGGGCAGTGCAAGATCCCCAGTAAGCTTCTTCTATGGTTCAACTTCCCAGGAGATGTTTCAAGTTAACCCCAAGGAGTTTCATCTGCAGACACACATCTACCAAGGAAGAAATCATTGTTGTTGGAGGGTAAGATGTATTCAACCATGTAAATTCGTTGATCGGAAGATATAATTAGTCATACAAAAGGTGCTTGGTCCATTCATAGATTTTTACAGTGACTTCTATGCTTTTCTGTCTTCAGTTAGGAGGTAATATAACCCTGCAGTCTGGTGATTCAAAGTTGCACCCAGAGGGATCAGTTAGATCCTAGTAATGAAGTGTCTGTAGATGAAAGTTATTAGTGAAATTATAAGAGCAAGATATCAAGGAGCCCATAAGGCACCAAAGATTCATGATTTCTGCTTTAGAATTCCTTTCGGTAAGTGTCTTCATGTTTAATCGTATTTAAATTTAATGAAAGTGAAACTCGACTGTACTTTCGGATATGTTTCTGCTCATCTTGACCGTCAAATCCCCGTGCTTCTCAATTTTAATGATGAACTGAATCTGGTTGCACGTGCCTACTAATGAAGAGCTTGAATGTGGAAATTTATGAATTGATGTGGAGTTTACAAGGTAGTGCATGCCTTCCTGGAATCGTCTTCTCTTGTATTTAAGCTTTAGTTTCTTTTTTTTTTCCTTGAAGATATTAAATGTTACTTCATTTTTGTTATTAGTGTTAATAGTTGATTGAGTATGAAATTGCGGCTTGTATTGGGGTGCAAAAATTGGGATGTGCAGGTGCAGGAAATAATTTTGATTTTGGGAGATCCCAACTGGAATTTTTTTTTTTTTAAAAGCTAATTTAATTTTGAGACGTATATAAGTGTCTGTTAAATTAACTATAAGTGTCTCTTAAAAATTAATTAAGAGACACTTATAAGTGTCGCTTAAATTAATTAAGAGACACTTATAAGTGTCTCTTTAGGCATCTCAAACGATTCCAGACGCACGATTTGAGACACTTATATGTGTCTCTTAAATTCAAAACAACATATATAAATGTCTCAAAACCGTTGATTTGGTGTAGTGATGGGGCGTGCAACAGAGTTGCATACGGATTGGCCTTAGCTTCTTGGCATTATAAATAGCCAGAGAAGCTACACAAATCAGTGTTGTTCAATAGTTCGAGTGTTGAGGAACCATTTTGCAGTAGAGAGTGAGTTTGCTGTAGGCTTAGAGAATAAGCTTGTAAGTCCATTGGTTGGACGTTTTTGTATCTTCCTTAAGCTAATAAAAGTGAGTTTGTTGGCTTATACGTTTGGCTTTGGTTCCTGTTGATTTGTTTATAATCCCCAACTTCGTGAAGCATAAACATGGCAAGAACCTCTTTGTAGTATGGGCTACATTGTTTGGTAGAGAAAATCGAGTAAGACTTCCGTTGCATACTCTTGGTAGAGTTGGGCGATTGCATTGGTGCAATCTTATAAGGCTGAAATACAAGTGGGTGATAAGAGATCATTGAACCATTGTATTGGCGGGTTATACCTTATGCAAAAAATTGCTTGGAGCATTTGAAGGCGTG
>JAJJWW010015486.1:0-15159 GCA_023531295.1 Papaver armeniacum | reverse complement strand
TGATAGGTGTAGAATACACCGTATTTAATATCTAGTATTTATGCTTTCTTTGCGAGTTTTCTTGTAAATTATGTATCTTATGTGTGCTTTTGAGTTTATTAGGTGCAATGGAGTCATTTGGAGAAAAAAGACCAATTGGAACTCGTTCAAATACAAGATTTCTACTTTTCATTGTGTAGAGGACGAGGAGATGAAGACGATGGCGAAAGAACGGAGTCATTCGGAGTTCGTATGAAGAAGTTATGAGCAAAACAAGAACTTGGAAGACAAAGGGCTAAATGGTCATTTCAAAGAGAAGTGTTATTGGCATCCTCAATGATCGTTAAGGGGCAATTCCTGTTAAGGGGTAGTCAAGTTCAAGGGAAATGCTAAAAGGAGTCTGGTCTTTTACAAAGGGGGAAGCTAGAATTCAAACATTACTGAAGGCACTTTCCTTATTACTAAGGGCACTTAAATCTTCAATGTTCTTAAACGAAAATAAGCAATGGCAGATGAACTCGATGATCATGATGATCACGATGGTGATCGATTTTTGGAAGAAGTGATTTTAAGCTTTTGTGGACATCATTGGGTTATTGGAGATGATATAAGGCTTGGGTAGGAGTCTGATTTCAAATCAGAGGGCTCGGCGAGGTTCGGGGGAGATGATGATGCGATGATCGTGATGATCAAGATGTGACGATTTTGAGGTAATTCTCGAATTCGAATGAACCAATGGGTTACTGGAGGTGGTAGAAAACATGGGTACTGGGTTGATTACGACAATGCAGTGGCATTCGAGCGGTTGGATGATTTGATGAAATGAGGTTCAGGGAGAGTTGAGCTGTTATCAAGCTCGAGTAAGAACATGATGGTGGAGTTTTAGTGGTAACTTGTACTGTGAGGGACTTTGGTCGATGGCATTGAGGATTCGGAGGTCATTGTGAATAGTCTTGCGGGACAAAGAAGTCCATGATGAATGAACTACGAGATGGATGTCATGCTATTGAAGAACACGAGAACGGTGAAGAAGGTTGGCTATGATCATTGGTTAGCGATAATGGCAGAGATGATGATTGATAAAGAGTGATGCTGTCTCAATGGATATTGCGCTTGTGCATTGTTGGACGATGTTGGTTTTGTGGAAGAAATAGGGAGTAGCCTGGAGATTGAACAGTGTGGTAGTGAGTTTAGCGGTGAAGATGTAGATGAGAAGTCCAAGGGCCGTGCACGAATCGGAGAAGGAAAGACTCGACAATTGGTTAATGAAGAAGTCGAGGAGAAGTAGAAGACGTGGAGGGATAATACTCATTCTTTTTTTTTTATCTGACACAAGCGTGTTCTGCCCAGCTCTGACGCGTAGAGAGTAAAGTGTTTATTCAGTGTGTTGCAGATCACCAAAGTGGGACAGTTGGACGGTGCAGATGAAGTACAAGGATTCATTAGAGGATCGAACGGAACAGAAACCATATGCACGCTACTAAAGTGTACCGCGCTACACCCAAGTATCAGTGGGATAAACTCCACCGACTTTGCATCTTTATCTATTGTGGATCGACTAGGGTATTTGAAGCCTTATAAATAGCTACCTAAACAAAAAAAGAGAAGAGGAGGGAGAGAGAGAGAGAAAAATACACACAGATATATCTATTATCTTCTATCTTTTATTCTTTTTCCTCTACATTATTCTAGGGTTTTCACCATGAAATATTTTCTCTTTCTTCTTGTGATGAACTCCATGAATATGAGTACCTAAGTTTATTATTGGTTATGGAATAGTTGGATTTCACAAAGCATGATTCTTTTGATTCAATATATTAGTTTTGTCTCATATTTATCGTTTGCAATTCTCTTGAAAATATTGTTTTATGATTGATTGATTGTTTTGTCAAGTTGCAAATTGGTAGAACTTCTAATCACATCTATTGCTAGTTTAGGGTTTATTATACGAAAAAGTGATATTCCTTGGATACAAGTAGCATAATATGATTATAGTTTGTAGTGATATATTCTTATATATGATCATATGTGAATCGTAACCTTTGTTAAATTGAATTAGTGCGCTTTCCACGTTCAATTGCTTTGATTGGCCTGATTTCATAAAACTTAATGCATCTAGGGAATTAAACTTGATTAGTGCTTTTACACGTTAGGTTGTTCCTTTAGATAGAATTCATATTCGCATCTTTTAATGTGTTTGTTGATGACAAGAGGAGATTTGCGGGATATTCTTGCGATCAAGGTATTCTAGGGTCTTTGATAAAAGTTGAGATTAAATATCAATTCTAGTTATTGTGAAAAGCATGTTAGTGAATGAAAACGAAATCCATGACCAATATCTTCTTATCCTTGATTTTATTTGTTTACTTTTCTTTATTTGTTTTATTTAGTTTATTATAATCACAAAACTATCGGTGTTATTTATAGGAAACCATAACAATTTGACAACCTAGACCTCTCTGTGGGATCGATCCTTTCTTGCCCTTGCTATATTTATATTTTGAGTAGTAAGAAAGTGTAATTATATTTGTGTCGCTTACGACAGCGGTCACCAAGCATTAAATCTGTTTTCAAAATTTTCTTTGATACTTTTGAAAGCCTCCTGCTTTGAGTGACCAATGATGAGAGGTGAACCTAAATACTTCTCTTTAGAGTTCATGCTTTTGACTCCAAGAAAGCTTTGAGTGTCTACTGCTAATATCCGGTTTAGTTTTTTCTTTGAAGTAGACCGCACTCTTCTCAAATTTGATAACCTGCCCCGACTATGAGCTCAATTTTTGAAGTATCTTCAATAAATGATTAGCTGAAGTAACATTTTCTTGAGTAAAGATCAAGCAATCATCTCGCAAAAACGAGATGATTAATGGGCTGGGATAAAGCGACCACTTTAATACCTTTGATTTTTTTTTCTTGTTGTGCTGTTGTGAGTTGTCTTGAGAGGAATTCCATAGCCAATATAAATAGGTAAGGTGACAGTGGATCACCTTGCCTAATCCCTCTTGTAGAGTCTTGAAGATTCTAAAACCTAATAAATCTCCAGGCCCTGATGACTTCCCAGCCAGTTTTTTGAAACAAAACTGGGAAACATTGGGAGATCAGATTACCTTGACTATTCAACATTTCTATAGAACATGAGACCTTAATCCTGACCTCAATAAGACCTTTCTCTTTCTTATCCCTAAAACTAGACACCCTAAAAATCCTAGTCAATTTAGATCAATTGGTCTATGCAACACTATTTATAAGATAATTGTAAAAATTATGGTTAATATAATCAAACCACATTTAGACTCATAAGTATTCCCTTCCAAGCAACATTCTTCTCCAAGATACAAATTTCAGACAACATTATTATTGCTCAGGAAATCATTCATTCTCTTAAAAAGAAAAAGGTTAAACATGGGGGTTTGGGGATCAAAATTGACATGTCAAAAGATTTTGATAGAGTAAATTGGGACTTCTTAATGTCAGCCCTTAAAGCCTTTGGCTTTAATCAGACTTTCTGTAACTTAATTTTTCAGTGCATATCCAACATCTTGAAAAAAGCGGGGGTACAACAACCACACCCAATATTTCGCTTAGCAATATGTATGGACAAACTCCAATATACTTTCTAGAGAATCAACTAGACAGTCAGACTAAATCTAGAGAAAAGTATATCAAGGAGTTTATATCTCAATCTCTCGATTGGATCTTTACTCAAGAAAATAAAAATCTGCAGAATCTTTATCAAAGAGATATAACTTGGATGGTACCAAAGACCAATATCCAAGTCTCAATCAATTTAAATCAACAACCAAAAGGTCGGATATTCTAATTGATTGAACAACGCATAACCTGTGATATTTTAATTATATAAACAAATATATTGCGGAATAGAAATAACACGGACAATTCTAATTTTGTTAACGAGGAAACCGCACATGCGGGAAAAACCCCTGGACCTAGTCCCGTTGAACACACACCGTATTAAGCGCTACGAGACACTAGCCTACTCCAAATTAACTTCGATGCGAATTTGTAGTTGAACCCCAACAATCTTATCTTGATCCAAGGTACAATTATGCTCCTACGTCTCTAATCCAAGCGGGGATGCTACATACTTGATTCCTTAGCTGATCTCACCTGTTAAGAGTTGCTTTACGACCAAAAGTCGAAGACTTAAATAAACAAATTTGTATCACACGAGAAAAGTCTACGGTAATAGATAAACGAGTCTCCTACGAATATACCTACAAGTTTTGTTCCGTCTTTTGATAAATCAAGGTGAACATGAAACAATTGATAACCCGGACTTATATTCCCGAACAACAGCCTAGTATTATCAATCACCTCACAATAATCTTAATCGACGCAGCGAAAAAACATATTGCGGAATCACAAACGATGAGACGATGTGTTTGTGATTTCTTTTCTATCTTGCCTATCGGAGATATAAATCTCAAGACAATTATTCCAATTGTACTCGTACGCTATAAACAGCAAGATCAGATCACACAACTACAAGAAAAGTAGTATCGATCTGGCTTCACAATCCCAATGAAGTTTTTAAATCGTTAACCTGGTTTAGAGAAGAAAACCCAAGGTTAAAGGAGAATCGACTCTAGCTTACACGTAAGGTGTGGGGATTAGGTTTCCCAATTGCTAGAGTTCTCCCTTATATAGTCTTTCAAATCGGGTTTGCAATCAATGTTAGCTTGGTAACAAAGCATTCAATATTCACCGTTAGATGAAAACCTGATTAGATTCAAGCTAATATTTCTCAATCGTTGGATCGAAACCTTAGCTTGTTACACACAAATGAAATGTCCAATTTTGGGGTTATGTAACCGTTCCCAAACATTGACATTTGTTGGTTCAACAATAGTTAACCAAATGGTTAGCCATATGAGAAATTTCATATCAACCATATTCTTCTTCACCATAATTAGTTCAAATGACTCAAATGAACTAGTTAGAGAGTTGTTCAATTGCTTAGATCTTATATAACTACACAAGACACAATCGAAGCTAAAACGGTTTGATTCACTCGAATCGGTTCATGAACTTTATATCCATGGTTTGCAAAAGCATTCCTTAGTTTATATAAACATGAGTTCAAGAACAACCGATTTTAGATATAACCTACTCAAATTAAGCGGATCTGGGTTCGCGGACTTAAGCTCACGGAAGGAGTTCACAAACTCGGCCAGAATTCTCGGGTGGAGAACTTCCGCCGGTTAAAGACTTGGCTCACGCCACATTAGTTTCTCTTGATCAACAAAGTTCGCAAACTTTGTTCCAAGGAATAAGGACTTATACATATATGTGTTTCCACAACAATGCTTATATCCTACCAATGGTTATGTAATCTAAAATCTCATTTCAATCATTGAAACATTCTCGAGAGGACGTTATATAGCCGTTATTCACGAGACCATTTTTCGTCGTAGCAATTTTCAAAGTGATTGAAACATAACATGACATTCGTCACTAGGTAAAGATGAATTTGGCGAAAGCGGAAGCTTACCAACACATATTTCGAGAAATAGATAGGCGATTTAAACTCGGCTCGAAATAGCAAATGTGTATAATGAAAGTCTATATATCAAAACAACCTTTGTCACAAGAATAGGAGATAGAGTAAATAAAATTTTGAGTGACAGATAAGTTCAAGTCTCCACATACCTTTTAGTCGATAAAGTTCCACCAGTTCCTTGAGTAGTCCTTCGTCTTGTATGATGATTGCCATGGAGTCTTGAGCTCAACTACACTTTCTTTCCTAGTCCGAGACCTTTAGCTATAATAGGCTAGAAATCAAGATTTATAGTTTTGATCACTAACATTGACAAACATGCTTGAGATAGCAACGCATGCGAGTTCGACCGAGCAATGCTCTAACAATCTCCCCCTTTGTCAATTTTAGTGACAAAACTATTAATACATATGGAATACAAAAAATAAATTAACTTTTGTAGCTCCTATTCCACATGCCTAATCTTCAACATTACTCGAAACTTCGTCACTTCCAAGTACTCCAATGATCCCAAAGGTTGTAAGTTTAGCATCATTGTTGTTGAAAATCCAAGGTATTTCTCATTCATTCATTTGGGGGTTTAATGATTTTACAAATTGGAGGTTACACACTACTGATTTTGAATGGTACAATTTCCGATGGTGATTATGAACATCTCTATCTTTCAGATTTTAGGTTTATTATGTTGCTGTGAATTGTATCCTGTTTTTAGAATGTTTTGGTGATTATGAACATCTCAATTGCATGATTTATGCTTCCACCAAGTAGTTTTATATGTCAGTTGACAGATGATCTTAAACTCAAACATAGTATTTGGTTGTAGGATGTCATCATTGGTGAATAAAGCTTGTATTCTGTTTTTAGAAGTAGCATATCAGGAGTCTTTGTGATTTGTATTTACTGTCAGATTGTAGAATCAAATTAGGTGTGCATAAAGCTCCACCAAGTAGTGTTCATGTCATTTATGTGCAAGTCAAATACACGCAACCAACGCAAGCCAATTTTTGTTAGTCATGTATTTGACAGAAGACTAGGTGTGAGTTTACTTGATATGCTTGATTTATTTAGTGATTGTAGATTAAGACTAGGTGTGTATATGCCTCTCCACCAAGTGAATTAGACTGCATAGAGAAACACTAAGGTGACTTGTTTTCAGTATGCATTTGTTTTCTATACATTTTAGTCTTGTACATGTTCCAGTTCTTTGATTGTAGTTTTAGTTTCTGGAATACATCCTGCATCTCCAACATTATCGACACACAATCGTTGGACAATATAAATAAGCTGAATTCATCATATTGCATTTAAAAAAGTTACAATCGTTATGTTCATTCAGTCTTGAGCAACATTGAGCAGCAACACTATCATTTCATATCCACTTACATGTTCATAAACTAAAACATACCCATTTACAAGTATTTCACCATCTTACCCACAAAACGTCCAAATACCAAAAAGAAAATGAAAAAAGCAAAATAAACATAACATTACCCTGCATTTTCAGTCTCCATTGCCGGGCCAAAAAAGAAACACATGATTCGGTGACTTACCATTTGCATTAGACCCCTTTCCATTTGAATTCTTCTCTGTACTTTGATGATAATATATATCTCTTAACCATTTTTTAACATTATGTCATCATTTCCATTCAAGCACTTACCCAAAAATCCACCATCTCTCTACAGAAGAATTCAAATGTCGATAAGGCTTACTCATTTTCATACCCATCACTCGGAATCAAAATCATCAGATTCATCTTCCTCCTCAACAGACTCTTCTTCCTCCTCATCATACCCTTCTTATTCCTCATCAGACCCCTCTTCCTCATCAAACACCTCTTCCTCCTCGTCTTCATCTGCATCGTCCGCTTCGGAATCGGTCTTTTGGTCCAATAAAGAATCATTAATCCCAAATCTCTCATCTTGGCGAAATTTCTTAATTATCTCTTGTAGGACAGAAACCGTATGTGTATCACTTCGATAATCAACAAAAACGGCCAGGCTCTTCATCTTGGGGCATGTATCATGCGGCCCAGTTAACTTTCTTCATTACTTGCCATTTCATACAACCTCATCTTTTTTACCACACTTCCCGGAATTTTTCCTCCTCTTCTTCATCTATGAAAAAATCATGATGACCTTCTTTGGCAAAACTGCATCTGGTTCTCTCTAGGTTTTTCAACCGGTTTATTATGCTTTGTTTTCATCCATTAAGGCATGCATATCTTCCCCGAGAGGTTGGAGTTCAATATCATATAACAAGTCACTTACTCTCTTTTGTACCTTCTCCGAGATCATCCTTGGTCATCGCCCAATCATATGCATAGTGGCTGATAACCTTTCTCGTTTTCTTTCTCTTCCAACACTTTAATGCTTGCTTTCTTCAGTCATAGGGCTTTACCCTTTAAAATGTGTTGATCATCATCACCAGCCATTTTGATTGATTTGATTTAGAAAAACTCAGTAAACAGTAGTCTCCCTCTACAAATTTCACTCCAATTTTTTTTGCTCTTACACAACGTCAAAGTCCAATTGTATCACAACTTCAACAACAATACTATGGTGATATGTATCACTCCCCCTTTGTCAATACTCCATCTCACATGGAAACCACTCCCCCTTACATAATGATCCGAAAACCATATGTATTTGTAGTGTGACCTACCTATTAATTCTCCCCCTTTTTGTCAATAAAATTGGCAAAGGTACAAGAACGGGATCCTAATGAAATTTCCAAAAGAGACATTTCATGACCAAAAGAAAGAAATACATATCATCTTATTTAGATGCAATCATAAAGCCGAAGCTAAATTCATTCATCAAGGAGTTTAAATATACAAGACAACCCCTATAATATTCCACACCGCACTCCCCACAAAGATTTGGCAATTAAGCACAAATTCAAAAAGAACTCTCCCCCATAATATGTCATTCCCGAAAGAACAACAAGAGCGGCCTTAATTTCGAAAGAAAAGAAGGATTTCTTTGGACATAACAAATCACATACAAGTATGAATTTGAATCCAAAATATTCAATTAAATTAACCACAAGAAGTTCATGATTAATTTAATCGATAATGCTCAACACAAGTGAACTTATGGAGACTCAAAAATACTCAATTAGATTAATCACAAGAGAACCCATAATTAATCTAATCGAAATACACAACCAAACTAATCACAAAAGTAATCAATTTAATTGGTCATACTAGACATAAGAGAATCTATGGAGCAATGACTAAGTTAATCATGAAAATAATCAACCCAGTCAAAAACGCTCAAACATAAGAAGACTTATGGAGTTATAACTAAATAACCAAACAAGATGATTAATTTAGTTCAAAAAATGCTCGACATAAAGTACCTTACGGAACAACAACAAAGCTAATCATAAAATAATCAACTTGGTCGTTTAGTACTCAACATAAGACACATTACGGAGCCTCGCAATAATACATAAAATATGGATCAGGGAAGATCAATTACTGCGGAATACACAAGGATTCATTCTATTTTCCATCACCATTTGCAAAATGACAAACAATAGACATAATCCTTGAAAACAAAAGATTTTAACCTATCTTGCATCAATAATTGACAATATAGGCTTAACTTTTGTATTTGTCAAAAGTCCATTCATTCCTTTTATCAACATATGAGTATCGACTTATGAAAGACTTTACTTTTGACAAGATATGGGACAATCATAGTTCACGGACACAAACACACATATCCCATAACAATTGCAATATATAAAACCATAAAGATTAATACTGCAAAAATCATCTTCCAAACAAATTTAGAGTTTAAACCAATAAATCTAAAAACATGAAGATGAAAACGTTGGACATAGCTATGTGTAATCACAATAATGGCTATTCCAAACTCTAGTTATTCTTCTACCAAAACAAGAAAAATAGAATTCTCATCCGAAGACTTACTAGTCGTTGTAGATCTTTCTCAGAGCCTCTACTGAGAATTCCTTCTTATTATTGAAAAACCCATTGATTATGGGATCGTTCAATTCCTCCAAATCTTCAGAAATATCAGTTAATCACTAAGTTCTCTTTTTAGCTCATGAAAGGTGTTCTTTGAAAGAGATAACATTTGTTCATAGTGAGCTATCTCTTCTAAAGACGAAACAATTTGAGATTTTAAATTGTTTCTTTTGTTGATGAAATCTTTCACCAAACCTCTGAAGTTATTATCAAGCTGATAAAAGACAAGAGGAAGTTAGAGGAAGAACCTTCTCCATACTTTGTAGTCTTCACTTTGTTTACCCTTGAGGAAGAGATTCCTTTACACATATACACACCGATTGATTCATTTGCATCCCCGCTTGTGGTGCCTCTGAAGCCAGGAGCCATGATATCAGTATCTTTTAGGGAAAAAATGAAGTCTACAAAAGTATTAAATAGACTTGTGAAATGTCTAAACCCTAGAAGAAAAAGTCTTCCATAGTTTACAGATTCAATATCTATATTGTTAGGAGAATATTTCTTTAACAAAAACAAATACAATACTTGAGTCACAAAGACGCAAAACCCCATTTTCTCAAGTTAAAGATGAGGATGCGAACGTATCTGGAACTAGACAGAGACGTTATGAGCCAGACGCTCCCCTTGTTTAGCAAGGCTTGTTGTATAAACAGATTTCCTACCTCTTCTGATTCTGGAAGCATTGGTTTATGAAACCCATGTTGATTATCCAGATTCATCTTTTGCAGTCTGGAAATTCTTTTGTTGTTCCTCTTTAACCTCCAACATGTGCTTTGAACATGATTCGCATTTCCACAAAACGAACAAATCAAGGATCCTTTGTCTTGTTGAAGTGCCTTATATTTATCACAACCGTCAACCTTTATTTTTTCATTAAGAGAAACAACGGGGTTGACAATACCTGTAGTCTTGCTTTTAAATCTTAAACCATTTGTGTTTCCAAAGGATCTCTGACCAAATAGCATTGCTGAGATTTTGTCAGAACTTCCAGATAATCTTTGTAGATCATCCTTGAGAGTATTAGTCTCTTTTTCCTTTAGAGAAATGGTTCTGGTAAGTTTATCATTAAGACAGTCTATCTCAAGATCTTTCACCTGGATTAATGATTCTATTTTCTTCAATGAAGCTTTTAATTGAAGATTTTCTTGAAGAACCTCTCTATTCAATAAATCAAAAATCTCTGTGTCAGACTCAATTTCTGAATCAGACCTTGAGTATGTGGATGTTTCGCTTCAAGAGCACGCGGGTTCATCACATCCATCGACGTATTCAAAATGTTGACACTTAAAGATTTTTCTTTCACATAATCATTAGCGAAGAAAAGGCGACGAGAAGATGTTTATCACATCTAATGCTTTTTTTTACAAAATCCTTGATCCTTTCTGTTATCAATGGTTTATCGAACCAATCACCATTCGAACAACATTCATCAGCCCAAGACAAGTTAGAAGACTCACTTGTGTCGGAAACATCATTGAATGCAAAGGTTTGAACAGAATTTGGATCAAGAATTTTTACCTTTCCAATAGAGGTATTTTTGGAGAGGGTGTTGAGGTTATTTCCTCCATCGATGGCATGCTTCTTAGAAACGTATCTATAGTCTTCAAAAATAGTTTCTAAGATATCCCAGGCATCTTTAGACTTAGTGCAAGTAGACACATAGTGCAAAAGGTCTGGGGTAGCAGCTTATTTGATAGCATTTAATCCGTTAGAGTTCTGCATTGCAGCAAGAGATTCTTCAGGACTATAACTACCAACATCCTTAGGTATGGATACATCGCCTTTTGTATTAACCGCAGGATCATAGCCTTTAACTACACATACCCAAGTTTTAAAATCACGAGCTTGAAGATAAGCACACATAGCAACTTTCCATCCTGGGTAATTTGAGCCATCAAAAACTGGTGGTACGTATATTGAGATAGCACCTCTGTCCATAGAGTCAGATCGCTACAAACACATACTTATAAGGTCTTGAACGTGTTTGCCTGCTCTGATACCAATTGAAAAATCGGGGGTACAACAACAACACCCAATATTTCGCTTAGCAATATGTATGGACAAACTCCAATATACTTTCTAGAGAATCAACTAGACAGTCAGACTCAATCTAGAGAAAAGTATATCAAAGAGTTTATATCTCAATCTCTCGATTGGATCTTTACTCAAGCAAATAAAAATCTGCGAATCTTTATCAAAGAGATATAACTTGGATGGTACCAAAGATCAATATCCAAGTCTCAATCAATTTAAATCAACAACCAAAAGGTCGGATATTCTAATTGATTGAACAACGCACAACCTGTGATATTTCAATTATATAAACAAATATAATGCAGAATAGAAATAACACAAACACCGGAATTTTGTTAACGAGGAAAATGCAAATGCGAAAAAACCCCGGGACCTAGTCCGTTAAAAACACCTTTGTATTAATCCGCTACATACACTAGCCTACTCCAAATTAACTTGGTGGGGCGCGTAGTTGAACCCCAACCAATCTCACACTGATCCAAGGTACAGTTATGCTCCTACGTCTCTTATCCCAGCAGGATGCTACGTACTTGATTCTCTTAGCTGATATCACCCACAACTAATAGTTGCTACGACCCAAAGTCGAAGACTTAAATAAACAAATCTGTATCACACAGAAAAGTCTACGGTAATAGATAAATCTGTCTCCCACGAATATACCTACGAGTTTTGTTCGGTATTTTGATAAATCAAGGTGAACAAGAACCAATTGATAACCCGGACTTATATTCCCGAAGAACAACCTAGTATTATCAATCACCTCACAATAATCTTAATCGACGCAGCGAAAAAACATATTACGGAATCACAAACGATGAGACGAAGTGTTTGTGATTTCTTTTCTATCTTGCCTATCGGATATATAAATCTCAAGCCAATTATTCCAATTATACTCGTACGATAGAAACAACAAGATCAGATCACACAACTACAAGAAAAGTAGTATTGGTCTGGCTTCACAATCCCAATGAAATCTTTAAGTCGTTAACCTGGTTTAGAGAAGAAACCCCAAGTTTAAAGGAGAATCGACTCTAGCTTATGCAACTAGTATCACACGTAAGGTATGGGGATTAGGTTTCCTAATTGCTAGAGTTCTCCCTTATATAGTCTTTCAAATCAGGGTTTGCAATCAATGTTAGCTTAGTAACAAAGCATTCAATATTCACCGTTAGATGAAAACCTGATTAGATTAAAGCTAATATTTCTCAACCGTTGGATCGAAACCTTAGCTTGTTACACACAAATGAAATGTCCAATTTTGGGTTTATGTAATCGTTCCCAAACATTGACATTTGTTGGTTCAACAATAGTTAACCAAATGGTTAGCCATATCATATCAACCATATTCTTCTTCACCATAACTAGTTCAAATGACTCAAATGAACTAGTTAGAGAGTTGTTCAATTGCTTAGATCTTATGTAACTACACAAGACACAATCGAAGCAAAAACGGTTTGATTCACTCGAATCGGTTCATGAACTTTATAGCCACGGTTTGCAAAAGCATTCCTTAGTTTATATAAACATGAGTTCAAGAACAACCGATTTTAAATATAACCTACTCAAGTTAGAGGACTGGGTTCGCGGACTTAAGCTCACGGAAGGAATTCACAAACTCCAGCACAAATTCTCGGGTCGAGAACTTCCGCCTGTTCGCGGACTGAGTTCGCAGACTTGGCTCACACCACATTCCGTTTTTCTTGATCAACAAAGTTCGCAAACTTTGGTTCAAGGAATAAGGACTTATACATATAAGTGTTTCCACAACAATGCTTATATCCTACCAATGGTTATGTAATCTAAACTCTCATTTCAATCATTGAAGCATTCTCAGATGACGTTATATAACCGTTATTCACAGACCATTTTTCGTCAGAGCAATTTTCAAAGTGATTGAAACATAACATGACATTCTTCACTAGGTAAAGATGAATTTGGCTAAAGAGAAAGCTTACCAACACATATTTCGAGAAATAGATAGGCGAGTTAAACTCGGTTCGAAATAGCAAATGTGTATAATGAAAGTATATTCAAAACGACTTTTGTCTCAAGAATAGGAGATATAGTAAATAGACTTTTGAGTGACAGATAAGTTCAAGTCTCCACATCCCTTTAATCGATGAATTTTCACCAGTTCCTTGAGTAGTCCTTCGTCTTGTATGATGATTGCCATGGAGTCTTGAGGTCAACTACACTTTCTATCATAGTCCGAGACCTTTATCTATAATAGGCTAGAAATCAAGACTTATAGTTTTGATCACTAACATTGACAAACATGCTTGAGATAGCAACGCATGCGAGTTCGACCGAGCAATGCTCTAACACATCTTATATAGCAGTTCTTCTTAACATTAATCCAGGGGAGTTTTTTAAACCAACTAGAGGCCTTAGACATGGAGATCCTCTATCACCCTACTTATTCATCATTTGCATGGAAATCTTCTCTAGACTTTTACTTAACAAAGAAAATGAGAAAGTTATTCATGGTGTTAAAATAACACCAAAAAATAGTATAATCTCTCATCTTTTCTTCACAGATGGTCATCTCTTGTTTGTCAGAGCAGATCTTAAGGAATGTAATTCTATTATTCAAATCATAGAAACTTTCAGTAAAGTCTCTGGTCAAATGATTGATTTTGATAAATCTGGAGTGTTCTTTAGCAAAAAAAAGTTTATCCCAAACATCAAAGAATGATATCAAAACTCCTCAAAATAAATTAAAAAAAAAAAAGTTGACTTAAAAGATTCTTATTTAGGTGCCCCTCTCTTCATTGACAAATCAAAGATTAAGATTTTTGAAAGTATAATAGAAAAAATGGAGCATATGGTACAAGTATGGAAAGGAAAACACCTAGCTCAATCTAGTAAAATGGTTCTTAATAAGGCGGTGCTAGCCGGTATGGCTACCTATCGAATGGGTTGTTTTGTAATTCCAAAAAAAAATTTACAAAAACAATTGATGCTCTACAAAGAGACTTCACGGTGGGGGAAAGAAGAAATGATACTATCCCAAATCTTATGCCTGTCTTTGAAAACCACTTAGTAAAGGAGGACTAGGTTTTAGAAATGCTCATAAATTCAATCTAGCAATGATAGCAAATCTAGCAATGATAGCAAAGCTAGCATGGAGATTATTAATCGAACCTCTTGCCTTATGAGTTTCTCAACTTAAACTCAAATATTTCAAAAGATCTCATCCTTTAGATCAAAACCCAACTCCACTAGTTCTTGGATATGGAAATGTATTAGCAAAGGGATTAAACTACTTGAACATAATAGTATATGGGAAGTAGGTGATGGGCTCAAAGATTAGCATATGGGATGACGAGATGGATACCAAACTTAGAAAGTTAGAATTGAGCCTTGAACCAACTAAGGAACACAATTAACTCTCATTTAATACTTGTGGTAGATCTCATTGATCCTACCACCAAAAAGTGGAATGTTACTTTAATTCAGTCTTTATTTCCTAACCACATAGCAGGAAAAAATTGAAGTAGAATATCCCTTGATAGGAAAGCAGAACCAAAATCAGACAAGCTTAGATGGTTGCTAACCAAATCTGGAGAATTCTCAGTTAATTCCATGTACCAAAAATTGACAGAAAATACTAGCAATACACATAACCTAGGAA
>JAJJWW010015485.1:0-18567 GCA_023531295.1 Papaver armeniacum | reverse complement strand
ATCCTATAATACTTTTAAGAGAATCAACTAGAAAGTCAGATTCAATCTTAAGAAAAGTATATCAAAGAGTTATATCTCTGATTCACAATGTAATCAGCAAATCGAACAGATAGAAATGTGCGAGCCTGATGATTATGTGAAACAACCTTAACAGTACCAAAGACCAATTTTCAAGTGTCAATCAATATAATCAACAACCAAAGGTTGGATTCAAAATTGATTGAACTTACGCACAACCTGTGAAATTTCAATTATATAAACAAATATAATGCGCGAAAAGAAATAACACAGACACAAGAAGTTTTGTTAACGAGGAAACCGAAATGTAGAAAAACCAGACCTGTCCATTTGAACACCACATTGTATTAAGCCGCTACGAGACACTAGCCTACTCCAAGTTAACTTCAAAATGGAATGTAGTTCAGCACTAACCAATCTCACACCGATCAAGGTACGATTCCCGCTCCTTACGTCTCTGATCCCAAAGTTAGAGTATATGCACTTGATTCCTTAGCTGATCTCACCCACAACTAAGAGTTGCTACGAACCAAATTAAGAATTGATAAACCAATTTGTCTCCATTAGAGTTCATTGAATAGATAAACATGTTCCCATGATAAATCTCACAGAGTTTTTATTAGTCTTTTGATAAATCAAGGTGAAAACCTGATTACACTCAAGCTAATATCTTTCAACCCTTAGATCGAACTCACCTTGTTACACACAAATGAAAAGTGACTTCATTTAGATATGAGTAACCGTTCTTAAATGTGTGCACCTTTGTTGGCTCATGATAGTTAACCTAAGTTAGCCATATGAACACTTTTAATATAACTTTATTCCATCTTAACCATAACTAGTTCAAATGACTCAAATGAAACTAGTTCTAGAGTTGTTCAATTGTTTATATTCTCAGAAGTATACACGACACGGTTGAAGCAAAATCGATTTTGATTCACTCGAATCAAGTCATGAACATTATAGCCACGGTTTGAAAAAGATTGCATTCCTTATGTTTGTGGGTGAAAACTGTTTCTGCTGATTTTGGTAATTTCGGGTGTGTGGGTGAGAAACGAACTAAACCCTAAAACAATATCTTGCAGGTACTTTTAATTCAGAGATCATCATTACAATCTGGCTAAATCAAGAAATGGTCGTTCCATGATTGCTTAAGTTATACAAAGTAAAGGAGAAGGGTTGGTCTTAGCAGAAGAAAGAGTGTGAGACCGAGAATCATTGATTGAAGGTGTGATTTGTTTATGACTTGTATCAAAGTAACCGGCTGGCCGATGGAAGGCTACCGGGTGATTTCTAGATACTATATTGTTTCCGACTCAAAAACTTGTTGTTTGGTGAAAATAGGTGAATCCTATTTATAGAAGTCATATTGAAACATACCCTGGTCTCGTAGAAAGTGGAAACGATTGAGTGGTGGAAGAATAGAGTAACGTGTAAACGTCGGACGTTATGCTTCCATGATGAGGAAAGTCAATCCGTGTAACCATCAGTCATTACACTTCCAAGATAAAGGAAATGAATTGTTTACACCATTACTTTTCACCGCCACTAATTGTCCTACTTCATGACACTTTCTTGTAATGGGCGCATTGCACGTCGCACGTCAGTATGACCAATGTTTTAGTGATGAGTATACCCCGGTTTGGACATGTTTGATTGTCTCGAAAGTGTTTTCGTGGAAAACGTGTAGCAGGTTGCTATATGTGGCAAGTCAAAGTCAAGAGACTTTGCCATAGGAAAATAACATGTGATTCTATTAGGCTTGCCTTGGTCGGCCGCCTAAAACTTGCCACAAGTCCGTAAGTTTGGTGGCAGACTTGAATGGCTGAGATTACATCTCATGAGGAAGGGTAGCCGTTGATTATAGCCACATCTTTGTTGTGTAACAAAGTGGCGCCATTAGCATAGTGGCGCCTGGCGTAGCGGGTTTCCTGGGACTTGCTGCAAGTCCGTCAGTTCAGTGGCGAACTTGGATGGCTGATATTGCATCTCATGAGGAAGAGTGTCCGTTGATTATGGACAAATCTTTGTTGTGTAACAAAGTGGCGCCATTGGCATAATAGCACCTGGTGGAGCCATGGCATAGCGGCATGCTAATGGCGTCAGCCGTGGCATAACGACATGCTAGTAGCCGTGGCATAGCGGCATGCCGAGTGGCGCGTCGGCATAGCGGCATACAAGTAGTCAGTGGCATGGCGGCATGCCGGCTGGAGTTGTGGAATGGCCACGCACTGTGGCGTTGTAGCATGACCAAAGCTAGGGTTTGACTCTATGGCTAAAATTAGGTCTTGTGAGTGTGGCCAAGCCCTAGGATTTAGCGTAGTGGTAAGTGGGATTGGCGGCGTGGCGAGCTAGAATTTGCGCGTGGTAAGAATTAGGCCTTTGGCGCGTAGGCAAGGCTAGGATTTGGCATCGTGGTAAGAATAAGGGCTTGGAGCGTGGTCAGAGCTAAAGTGGCATGCTACGTGGCGAAGTGGCATGTTGGCATGCCGATCAATATGTTGTTGTGTTAAGACGCGTTTGGCTTGCCAGTTAGTATGGTGGCGCGACAGGGTGTGTTTGGCCTTTAAGGTATGGTGGCAAGT
Source organism: Papaver armeniacum (assembly GCA_023531295.1). Classification (NCBI taxonomy): domain Eukaryota; kingdom Viridiplantae; phylum Streptophyta; class Magnoliopsida; order Ranunculales; family Papaveraceae; genus Papaver; species Papaver armeniacum. The sequence goes on along the minus strand of JAJJWW010015485.1, from coordinate 15,964 downwards.
TTAGGGCGACTTGATTGTCCAAGAAAAGCGGGCGGCCAAACATAAGGCGCGGCTACACTTCTGCTGAGAGTGTGGCGTCTTTAGAGCGACTAGATTGGTCGATTAAAATAGGCCGGCCAAGCATGGGCGTGGCTACACTCTTGAGTGAGAGTGTGGAGGCTTTAGAGCGACCTGATTGGTCGATGGCAAGAGGGGCCGGCAAGTATGGGCCCAACCACAACTTATGTGTGCGTGGCTAATTTGAGGTGACACGATTGGTCGAGAGAAATAGGGCCGGTTTAGGAAGGGGCGTGGCCAATGGCAAGTGGCGCTAATTGGCCTAAGGCATGGCCACGCCTCCCTTTGCTGCTGCGGCTCCTTGTTTTCTGATTCTGAGCAAGGTTTTGCACAATCCATGGCGGATTAATTACCTAGTTTTCCCTAGGTTTAATTTCGACAAGCAAAATTACGATATATTTGCAGGCACAAAACCCTAACTTCGCAAGTTAGTGGGGTCAATTGATTGAATTCTATGTGTTGACATAGAGTTCTTTTAAGTTCATTGCCAAAAAGCAGCATGCTTTTTATGATTGAATACCTTATGCAAAGACCTTATCATTGATTCTTAGAAATTCGTGCTACTCTTCTGCGAGTAAACAAAAATCGGCATGCCATATCAACATTAAGGGTTCAGCCGGAGAACATAGCATAGAAGGCATTCAAATGAACTTATATTAAGTGAATACAAGTGAAGGCATCAAATGGAGAACATATGGGATGGTTGCTACATTCGACATCTGATAAATTTCATGTAAGTATATTGAACTACTCAATAAATATGCCGGTGGAGAGGTTAGCACTCACGGCACCATTTCCTTTACAGAGTGACGTCACATCGGATGTAAGGTTTTATGATTTCAACCTAAGCTAAAAACCACCATCAACATTAAGTCCACAGCACTGCACACACGGCGTTGTTTCGGCAAGCATGAGATATTGACAGAACAAGGAAATAAAATCGAAAGGACAAGACATGAAGAGATTGGCAGGAAATTCAACTAACCTTTAGCGGAAAGGCATGAGGAATCCATGATCCATGTATTGGTGGTTTGCTAAATTCGGTTTGGCCATAGGGTATTGGCATCAGCGTTGTAGCTTTGGATATTGATCAAATAGGTGACATTGCAACTTGGCACACTAACGGCGCTGGTTGGCTAGGAGGTAGATGGCGTGGGTTACCTTAGAATGGTGAATGGCGGATACCTTGGATGGGAGGACAGCGCATGCTAACTTGGAGCCGGGATGGCGCTGGCTTAGCTTGGCATGGCGGATGGCGGATGGCTTTGGTCGTGGATATTGGGCGAGCGTGGAACGTCAACACCGCGGGCCCAACTGCTTTTTGTGTGCGTGTCCCAAGGGAAACCCTTCTAGTTGAACTCAAAAACACCATGCCTATAAGCGTTACCCGTCTTCCTTACTTTCGTATTGTTGGCTTTGTTTCCACACACTTGGTGCTAGCGGTAAAGACTTGGACCAAATGGAGAAATGTTAAACAAAAGTAGGTGAGCGTATTTTTAGGTATGTTTCTTAACGTTTTCTTCTTTTGTTTGCTCATGTGTTGGTGTAAACCTAGCCATAGGCATGACCTCCATGAATTTGTAACAGTACTTCAATATGAATAATTCTTCTTCGCTAATATTATTGTAGTAGCGTTAATCACAACAAAAACAAACATCATGTTAGGCAAGCATGTACGTGGGGACAACGCCATCTGTTCCATTTTCCATGAAACTAGCTGTAGGGTTTCCTTTTGTTCGTGAGCATAACTCCCATGACAAAACGTGATATGACCGAGAGCATACTTCCCGCGGCCTTGTACGATTTAGATCCAAAACATATTCCTCACGATGTTGTGGGGTTTTGGCTAACATCATATTTTCCCGCGACATCACATATATATCTCGTTGAGCAAGCATCAGTCCCCATTTTATTTTTTATTTTTTCGAGTGCTATAAAATGCGGCCAAAGGGGAAATTTTCGTAGAAAATGTGTCGTTGACTTTATGCTTTCCTTCAAAGTAGTAATTTTTCTTTTGGCCAGAAGTTGCTTCAAAAGCATAAGGAATTTTTTAGATGTCACACGAGCTTGATTACGTTGACGATCGAGGAGTGTTAACAACTCCAAGCCAAACATAGATGATGAGTTTTACGAAATCATGCAATTACAGGACCCATCCCAAATTCGTGGCAACTCTTCTGACTGATTCAGAGAATGATGGAGAAGTCCAATCATTCTTCCCAGGGAGTATAATGAGGTTTTGTCTTCGGAGAAAGAGTACTAAACTTTCTCCACCGACTTCAAAATTTGTCATAGTCCATTGCGCTCTTATGATAAGTGGCTGAAATTTATGATGAGCCGCGACCACGTAAAGGCCAACATAATTGAGGCGCAAATGATAGGTGTCTAAAACACCTTAATATTTATCTATGGTTTATGCTTTCTTTGCTAAGTTTTCTTGTAAATTATGTATCTTATGTTTGTTTTTGAGTATTTAGGTACTTTGGAGTCATTTGGAACAAAAAAAAGAAATGTCGCTTAAAAAAGGAAAAAAAAGTTACAAATCGCTGGTTGAGGCGGATTATTTCTCATTATTTGCTTTTATTTCTTCATCTACATCGAAAAGTATGTATTCTTTAGTGATGCAAATATGTCCTGAAAAGCACGACAACTTTAGTGATGAAGAGAAATTGAAGAGAGGAAATGGGTATGAGAAATAAGAGATGGTTGTTGTTGGTCGAAGAATTCAAGGGAGAAAAAGCTCCAAGATGAGTTGCATCGATGCACGCAGCTAAAGCTCATTAGAGGCAAAGGACATTGTCAGTGAAGCTGGAGCTAAAAGAGAATTTAATTCTCTTTGTTGCGGTACGAGAAATAGATCGGACATGGACTTGAAATGGGCGAAAGAGTGCCCGAATATGAAGTTTCTATGGTGTGGGCTTAACATTTTGCTTGGACCATTAATTGTTCGGTGGACTTCATCTCAGGGTCATACACGTTTGTGCTAGAACATAAAAAATTAGGTTTTCATAGAAACTCAATTTCATGAGCATAGGAGGAGGTGACTTTAACCAAAATGAGCTGCTACACTAATTTTGTTGCCTTGAACAGTTCGAGAACCATTTCTTGCAGCCGGCAACCTTGTTCATATGGGTTCTAACCATGGGTCCAAGAGACATATCTCGGGAAGCCGAAAACGAAGGAAGAATGGAATGAATTTGTTGGTATTTTGGACCAGCAACGAAAGAGATTGAGATGATGAAGTCACGGATTCTGCTGAGTGTTTGTGTGAATCAGTGGCTCGTGTTTGTGTGGTGGTTGTAACACAAGATTGCAGGCTGAATTAGGTTTGAAATGATGAGCAGTTGATGGAGTTTTAAGACCAATTGAACCAGAGAAGATAATGGTTGCTATTGGTGATAATTGGAATTGATTTGAAGATTTATGATTGTTGAATGGTTTTGTGCTATGGGTTTGTTGTGAAATTGAATTCTGAGTTCTGATGAGTTTAGAAGCCTTCAGAAGAGAGAAACGACAACACCACGAGTTGTGTACAAAACTGCTCGATTAAAAGCCTAAACGACTTCTTCTTCACCTCTTTAAGCTCAGCTGCTGTTAGTTGAACACATGTACAAGGGGTGTTCTTCACGAAATATGATGTTGTTCGTAAGATTTTGGGGGAGTCTACAATGTGTGATGGCAGGGTGAGAGCTTTACTTGAAATCTACAAGGGGACGAGATGGATGTGGTCTGTTGGGGTTAAGTTCTTGAGCTGAGTTTCAGTTAGATGGATCGGAACTGGTTATGAAGATAAGGAAGAAGTATGTTGTATGTAGAATTCGGTGGAGAGCCCAGAGACGATGAGATGATCCTATTGCAGCTGGTCGGGATCATGAAATGGAGTTTTGAGCTTGTATTGATGCTGGAAAATCAGTGGACTGTTTCCATGGGGTTAATGGTCGAGTTAGTGATGGAATTTTATCTCAGATGTGGCCGAGAAAACAACAAAGGACCTGATGTTGCTGCAATGATCGATGGGTTGATGGTGATTAGTAACGCGTGGCGGGGAGAGAAAATGGGTTTATGTTGGTGGTTGTCTGTGACATGGAGAAGATGAAGCTACATATTGTTAGAAGTGGTAGAAATGATTGATTTGAGATGGGTTTTTAACTGTTGTATATGAAGAATGAATGAGTAAGAAGGGATGATCAAGTTGCGGTTATGATACAATGGATGTGCGGCTAAGTTTAAGGACTCGGATGATGGACTTGTGTTATTTGCGATTCACATTGAAACAACAACATTCCACCAAGTGAAGTAGCTGGATGGAGTTGGTGGATGGTTGATATCTCGGGAATGATGAAGATGTAGAGTGGAAGTTGCGGTTACGTGCGGGAGCATCATCCGGGTATGGAGCAACGGATGAAATTGATGTGAAGGCAATAGATGTATGCTTAGGGCAGGTTTGAGCTCAGCATGAAGTTGCGGTGCAGCTCAAATAGGAGATGTTATCTTGATAATTAACTAGATCTGTTTGATGCTCAAGTGCAGGCGATGAAAGATGAGTCACAGTAATGTTGACATTTGAGATCGGGTTATGTGTATTGCAGCTGAAATGCATAAATGAATGGCTAGAACTGGTACTGGTTGTCTACAAGGGTTCAATTGAAGAAGAAGTTGTTGTCAGTACTGGAGTTGGACAGTGAGAAGCCAAGATGGAGAAAAAGATAGTGAACAACGAGATAATGCAGGGATGGAAGATTATGCGGTGATAATGGATTGAGTGCGGCTGCGATGCAGTGAGATGTGTAGATGGGTTTTATGCAATTCAATAATTGATTGAGAAAGACGAAGAGGTATGTTGTTGAGGCACTGAGATGGGATGATCTAGTACTGGTATTGAGTTGGTATCGAAATGGCGGAGCTGTAGGAAGGGAGAGATTATGAGTGTTATGCGGCTACGAGATGAATCAAGGCTGAGGCAAAGATCTATGACCAAGGATACAAAGCTCAAGTCCTGTGCAAGATGGTTATGGCCTAGTGCCAATTCCCGAGTTAACGGACTTGACTCATCACGACTCGAATGCATAACCGAGTTAACTCAGTCGACTGATGTTTCAAAGGTTGACTGGGTGGACTTTGCCGGTCACCTGAGCTACTTTTCCGGCCAATTTCCGGCCAATTTCCGGCCAACCTTTGGGACTTCAGCAACATATTTTTGGCACATGGGCTTGGTGGACTCTTATCTATTGGACCTTTGAATACTTGACCTAACAAGAAACATAAAAGGGAGGATTTCTACTTCTTTGTTTATCACATATCACGTATTTTTACTTGGAGTTTTTGGGAGAGAGCCGCAGCTAGGGTTTGCTTTCGTTTTATATTTTCATCTTCTTTATTTTATTATGATGATGAACTCCATATTATGAGTAACTAAAACTATTTTTGATTAAAGGGTGATTTCAAAGCCGAAATATGAACCTATAATTGATATGCAATAGCTCGTTTTCTCACAAGTTTAGTTATTGTTTGATTTCCACCATGCTAATAATTTTTTATGGATTGTTTGTCAATTATTTAAGTTCGAAATTAAATAGTTGATTCATAGTCTTATTGCTAGTTTAGATTTTCTTCACCCGCAATTGTCTAGAGAAGATGAACACAAATAGCAATATGTGGGTATTGATGATGGGATTTTGTTAAATGCCCATATGTAGAAAGTGACACTAGTAGGTGATTCATGCTTTTGAACTCATCACTAGGAGCAACTTTATCTCATAAAACTTATAGCATTTGTTTAAGTCACACCAAGAGAGCGTACTTCTAGGAAACTTGGCAAGTAGAATCCGGCAGTGAGCGCTTCCGTATCCTGGTGAGCTTAGGGGATAATAACGGGATAGTTGAGCGTACTAATTATCCTAGGGTTGTTAGTAACAAGATAATGCGAGGAACGTGCTATATATCGATTTGGTTTATGTTTCGTGGTCGAGAATGATTCCTTAATCAATTTCATCTTATATTTGAATACAACTTTACAATTTCAGAATTTCTATAACAAAAATCTCCTTTTCTAAGAATATTTGCATAACAACTATTACTTCATACCTCCCTTGGGACGAATCTGCTTTCACTATATTACTTGCTAGTGTAAAGAGAAGTAGAAAATATTATTTGCAAGTCGACACTCAACAAGAAATCATGCATGATGTCATTATGTCATGTGACTTCAAATCGAAAAGACATTGCAGGCTTGATTACTTTCATCTCGAGATGGTGTCCGGAAACTCACACTATGAAGATGGGGTAAGATGACTATTTCTTTGGAAGCGTCATTGAATCTTCCAATAATTGTTGGGAAACTTGATGTTGTCTTGTCGAGGAATAAGAAGAAATACATTCCACTTTGGTCACAAAGCAGCGAGATATGTTCGAAAGAATTATGAGGAAAAGTGCTTCTATAACTGGTGGCCGTCTCGAGTGGTTCCTCGATGATCCGAGAGTTGGATCAAGTGCTGGATGATACACTCCATGTTGCTGCAATTTTAATTCGTGGCTATCCCAGATGTTTTTGATGATGGCTCTCGGGAAGAAGGAGATATCTGACTCATCAAATTCGCTATCAAACTAGCAAAAGGCGTTGCTCTTCCCATCGACAATTTGTTTCTTGGCTCTTTGTACACTCATCTGGATCACTTAGTAGTAGACATGTACGTCTCTAATGGGTATATGAAAGTAGACTCGTATATCCACGTCCACCTTTCTTCAAGCATGGTTGTGGAGCATTTCAAAGAATTACGCTCCTAACCCGAGAACCTCATTCCCGATGCATATGGCGGTTCTAGGATACTTCGTTAGTTGGAGAGGCGTCTAAGACCGGGTTCAAAGCTCATTGATTTTCTTGAAAACGCATTGCGGTTAACTTTCGTCCTTGGCTCCAGTCCACGCTCCATAGTTCAACCGACACTTTGTGCCTGCATCAAAGGTGATATTGCGTTATGTTGATGGGAATATGAGCATTGGAGAAACTTTGTTCTTAGGGTCGCATACTGGCGCGTGCCATCTCTTATCATAGGATCTTGTGGAGTAGTCCCTTACAACATTGGGATTGTGGCCGACACATGGGCTTTTATCGCAGTCCCATTCCGTCGTCGCCGACATCTCCAGACGAATCGTTACCGTTATTCTTGATTACAAATAGTCTTTGCACCGGATAAAAGTCTTCCTTCTTGCTCGTAACGAAACCATGGACAACTCCTAAATATAAAATCTTCTAGCAAGATGAGTTCCTCGCCATTCATCGGTTTAAATGCGATGTTGTGACAAAGCCATGTGGAAAACCTTCTTCATGGTTCTAGCAAAGCATAAATTGTTGAAACAAATTTCAGCCTTCTGGCAAGCAAAAATCCTCTAGATCAGATGCGGATAGTCGCAAAAAAGGAGCAAAGGTCGAAAAATCGTGTGGCTTCCAAACAGTTCGGCGGCTCTTGTGACTTTCAGTTCTTCCAACATGCGAAGTACGTATGGTTTTCTTATTGCTTTGGTTGATTGCATAAATATTTTGAATTGTCGCCACTGAAGATTTCTTCCCTTTTTTGACCAGGGTCTTAACAAGGCCTTCACCAGGATCACACATGGCCAGAAAAAGGGACCTCTCGAAGAAAATCATGATATTGAGCCCCTTAACAAATGAAAAAGGAAGATAAAGAAGAAGAAAGTTCGGGATCCGGCGATGATGGGAAAAGTACTTGGGAGCGTAGCGCGAGTCTTCTTCCAGTCCGGTGGGCCCACAGATGAGTCGGTGAGTTTTCCACACTTTTCTCTTGGATTATTTATTTATACTGAATAACTAATGAATTGGTGATATTTACAGGAAGAGGTTGTTTCTGAAAATAACTCTGAGATGGAGATCCACGGCAATGAAGGTGTAACAGTGTCTCCAGTCACGGAAACCGTACCCGCTAGTGATCTTGAGATGGAGGTTGATCATCATGAAGATATTGTTGTATCTCCAATGGAGAAAAATGTTGTCGTGACGACGGGTGTGATTGTTCCCAAAGAGTCTTTGCTAGTCGCACATCCAGTCGCAGGTGTCATCTTCAATCCTCCATTTGAGGCTCCTTTTGAAGGTCACGTGTTGATTGGAGGATTCAGTGTGCTCGTGAAGTATGCAGAGCTATATACCAAGATATGGAAGATGTATGGGAACATTGCCATGACCAGAAAGATTGATAGTCGCTTTGAATTGGTTAAGAGCATGGAGGAAACCTTATCTTCAATTCATGACATGTGTGGTGTGACTGGACACACTGTTTTTGGAGACGTTGTCAAGAGTTGGGAATTCCATCGGGATATGTGTGTAAACTTTGAGTTTAATGCCTCCTGGTTTTGTGAGGGATTTTCCGAGATCCAAAGTCTGCAGGCTGAAGCGGTTAATGACCCTTCCGCGGATTTGATTAATCAACAGGAGGCAGAAGTCGAGAAGTTGTCCTAGGAGTTGAAGATGAAACAGGCGGCTCTTCAAAGCATGAAGGACAGTTTCTCCAAGAAGAACGAGCCGCTGTTTGGCAATTTTCCTTGAATACTTTTATTTTTTGAACTTCTTTTCTTAGGTTTTTTTTTTTAAAGGCAAACGAAACGCCTAGTTTATGGTTTGGTTTTCTGGTTTTTGGATTGATAGATGATTGCTTCTTACAAGAGTTTTTGGATTATTTTGGAATAATTGCCTTTTTGATCAATCAATATGTCAAAATCGACTTATGAATGTAAGTAGCAAAATCATTCGGGAAAATTGCGGAACCGTGAATGTTGTGTGACAAAGGAAAAGATATGAAATATTGGGATGATTGGGTTATTGGCTTCCATTGTAGATGTGAAAACCAAAACAATAGATCATGTAAACATTTCTAACAAAACTTACTCGCTTTAGAGGCTTTCACCAAAACTGAATCTTCAAGGAGTAAATCCGAGTCTTTATGCGACGCCCTCCTTACCGCGAAAATTACCCAGTCATTCTTTATTGTCCGTGAAACATCTTCATGTCGATTCGCGGTAAGGCGGTGAGTCTCTAGTCCCCAGACGTAATTCTCCTGAATCAATCTTTTCTTGGACGATGCACTTCAAACATTGCATTTACTGGTAGGATGATGGAATTGAGAGTTGAATTTGCAACCGACAGATTAATCTCCCACTGTGGTCGACAATTGTTTGTGGGTGAAAAATGTTTATGCTAATTTTGGTAATTTCGGGTGTGTGGGTGAGAAACAAATCTAAACCCTAAACAATGTACTGCACGGGATTACTCTTGATTCTAGAGATCAATCTGTACAATCTGGCCTAAACCAAGAAATGTCCGTTTCCGGGCTTGCTTCGGTCACAAAGTGAAGGAGAAGGGTTGATCTTAGGGAGGGAAGCGAAGAGAGTGTTGAGACCCGAGAATCGTTGATTCTGAAGGTGTGGTTGTTTATGACTTGTATCTGAAAGTAGAATTGGCTAGCCAATGGAAAGCTACCAGTTGATTTCTAGATACTATATTGTTGCCGGCCAAAAACTTGTTGTTTGGTGAAAATAGGTGAAGCCTATTTATACAAGTCATATTGAAACATACCACGGTCTCGTAGGAAGTGGAACGATTGAGTGGTGGAAGAATAAAGTAACGTGTAACCGTCGACGTTATGCTTCCATGATGAGGGGACATGAATCCGTGTAACCGTTCGGTCATTACGCGTCCATGATGAAGAAAATGAATTGTTTACACGCTACTTTTCACCACCACTAATTGTCCTACTTCATGACACTTTCTTGAATCGGCGCATTGCACGCCGCACGTTGTAAACCGCTTGAGACCAATACCCCGATGAGTATCCCCCAGTTTGTGACATGTTTGATGTCTCGAGTGTTTTCGTGGTGTTGATGGTGGATTTTCGTTTAAGGTTAAATTTGTAAAAACCAGAAAAATTATGCGCTGACATCTTGTAAAAGATAAAGCCATTTATAAGTGTTGGATACTCCCTCACTTAATTCACCAAGAATGGAGCATGTGGCAACAATCCCATTCTCGTGAATACATGAAATTCCTCCCGGGTTGGAGCATGTGGCAACAATCCCATCCGTGAATTTCTAATCAGCCTTTGTATTTCTAGTACTCATTATCGGTGTGACATGACGACCGAGTGTTACTCTTACGAAGTAACACGAACCTCCAAGCACTATAATGATACCATGTACGAAATACCCGTACAAAGTCCGACTCTCAAGCAGTTATACTAGCCCGATTGAGCCCCCTCTCTAAGGTGTGTTATACTAGCCCGATTGAGCATCCGGATTGACCAGATCGGGCCCGGATATGATCGCAATCATCCAACTCCATAAGCATGATTGGATGACCCGATCAATTCCATCACCCCCAGGACGGTATGGAATATCCACCGCCCGAACCAATGCGGAACCCTTGCGGTCGGCCATTGGCCTAGCCTTGCCAAAAACGTTCATACCAAGCATTATGGACGAAAACCCTAAATTAGGGTTTGCGGCATATTACATGTGTCGCAAAGCAGTCTCAACCATCCATCTTCGCAGGTATAGATGGAGGGTGTAGATTTAGATTCAAAGGGCCCAGAGCATGTCAACACGATCACCGTGTGCTCGCCTACACACTTGACCAATCGGTCAAGACCAACCATGTTCGTTGTGACAAAATCGTCCCAAACAAGAGATGACGCACGGCTTTGAAACCCAAAATTAGGGTTTTGAGCATCACGAGCGTCCATCTTCCGACACGAATGGAGGGTCCGAGATTAGATTAAACAGGTCCCACATACCGGGCGTGACCACCGTGGGCCCCTCTCTATCTCCTCACGCGGTCGGCCAAGGCATACCATGCATGGCTATCCCAAACCTCCCGCCCAAACATGCGTGGTTACACTTCCCAACCGCAAACCCATCTCGACCACTCAACTTCACCGGACGATTTGAGTGGCTTAGATCACGTTTTCATGGGATAGTCGTGCATAGGTGTGAACACCAGCCTACCACCTTCACGCCAAACCAATCGACCAAGACCACCAAGTTAGGTCGTCTTGAACGCGCTGGCCGAAAAGAGCATGGTGTGCGGCTTTGCGGCACCAAATTCCTATCACAAATCGATCTCCACCACTCCTCTTTGCGGTCAAATTGAGTGGCCTAGATCGCACCTTCATGGGACAAAGGAGGTATGGACGTGTACGCGGCATGCTGTCTACATACATGCCCGGTCGGTCCTCTCCAAAGCCCTTCCCATGCTTGGTTTCGACCAAGCTGAAGAGTGATACTTGCGCACCTCTTCGAAAACCCTAATTCATTAACGGTCGCAGATGAGTGTCTCAAAGATCATATCGTCCGTCCAACTTCACCGAGAAGCAGTTATACAAGCTCCGGTCGGGAGTTAATTGGTCGGTGGGCGTCACCACCCATCACTTTACCACACCAAGATGCAGTGCACCGCATCACAATACTTCACAAGTATCAACTTCTTGAATAACGCAGTTTATTCACATTAGCATTACATGCTACCTTTCGTGGATCCACACGATCCACACATTCCGTTATCAATCATATCAAAAACCGGGGGATACATACTGGGGTATTGGTCCGCGGTTTACACGTCTTGCGGCGTGCAACGCGCCATCACAAGAACGTGTTAGGAAGTCATGGACGGTTAGAGATGAACAGGAGAAGTGGGCAAGGCTGGTCGTGTATCACCAACGCACAACTCCACTACTCCATCACTCCACTACTCCATCACTCCACTTCCTCCACTTCCCACGAGAGACGTGAATAAGGCTCAATGACTTGTATAAATAGGTTCTCCGACCTATTTCCAAACACAAGGGAAAAACAGAGAAAAAACAAGAGAACACCCCGAGCACCGCTTACACCAACCGCAAGCTTGTTCACTTTCCCGTTGCAAGTCATAAGCAAGTCTACACCTTCACAATCTCAACACCTTCTTCGCTTCCCCCTAAGATCAACCCCATCTCCTTCACTTTGTGACCGAAACAAGTCCGGAACGGCCATTTCTTGGTTTAGGCCGGACTTGCAATGCATTGATCTCTCGAATCTACAAGCACTCACCGCGCAGTGCATTTGTTTAAGGTTTAAATTCATTCCTCATCCACACCCCAAATTACCAAATTCTGCAGGAGTAGTTTTCACCCATAAACACGTGGAAAACGTGTAACAGGTTGCTATGAGTGGCAGGTCAAAGTAAAGAGACTTTGCCATAGGAAAATAGCATGTGATGCTATTAGGCTTGCCTTGGTCGGCCGCATAAAACTTGCCACAAGTCCGTCAGTTTGGTGGCGAACTTGAATGGCTGAGATTACATCTCATGAGGAAGGGTAGCCGTTGATTATGGCCACATCTTTGTTTTGTAACAAAGTGGCGCCATTAGCATAGTGGCGCCCGGCGTAGCGGGTTGCATGGGACTTGCCGCAAGTCCGTAAGTTCAGTGGCGAACTTGGATGACTGAGATTGAATCTCATGAGGAAGAGTGGCCGTTAATTATGGCCACATCTTTGTTGTGTAACAAAGTGGCGCCATTGGCATAGTAGCGCCTGGTGGAGCCATGGCATAGCGGCATGCTAATAGCGTAGCCGTGGCATAGCGGCATGCCAGTGGACGTGGAATAGCGGCATGCCACTGGCGTGGCATAGCGGCATACTAGTAGTCGTGGCATGGCGGCATGCGATGGCGTTAGGGGCATGGCCACGCTTGTGGCGTTGTAGCATGGGCAAAGCTAAGGTTTGACTCCGTGGCCAAAATTAGGGCTTGGAGGCGTGGCCAAGGCTAGGATTTGGCGTCGTGGTAAGAATTAGGGCTTGGCGGCTGTAGTAGCAGGAAATCCCACACTACACACCTCATAAGAATTCATACAATCATGTCATTTAAAGATGAACAATTATAGTCTTTATTGATTAAACTCACAAATGTTACAAGATGGAAAGGAAATAAGCTAAAGAATTTACAACCGCTCTAAACTTTCTCTCTCTTAATAACTTTCCCAACACTCGAAAAAGATCTCCCCTCTCATAAGCCTACTCGGTCCCTTTATATAGGACATTACATAGTGGTGATGACTAAGCCATCCTTTATTTTCGGATACTGCTTGCAACACGCTCGCGAGTATTCAAATGTAAAATTTCGCAACGCTCCTAAATCTCGCCGTGGTCTTCACATCTTTCGTGTTCAAATGTCGTCATCCGTTGTGTCATTTATATTACTTATCTGCGATATCTTCGCAGTGTGTCGTTTATGGATTTCGCATAGATCTTGGTGTTGCGATATTCTGATCCTACATCTTGCCTCTTATCATGTCTTCTCTGCGAAGGAGAGAATGTCATGAGAATTAGTACTTTCCAAATACACAATTGTTCATTTTTTCCTAAATTTTCTCGCAAGATTACATGAATTAAGCATAACCGTTTACACGTGTTAAATTTTCCCTATTCACCGGCACATTAAATGCTAACCATTATCATCTTTTGTCTATTTAAGAAGAGATCCATCATAAGAATGTCTTCTTTCTTTTCGCGTCTTCTTCATCTGTAAAATTCTCTTTTCGTAAATCTGCAACTTTTTCTTTATTTCATCTTTCGTAAATCCTCTCCATCTTTCTGCTATTGTTGTTCTTATGGAGCCATCAAGGTTTGTTGATTTTGTTTAAACTAATCTTCTTAAAATTGATCTTCTCTCTTTGAAATTATTTTATTTGAAATTGCTAATCTTTAGATAATTCGCATCTCTTTCTCGTTTAACTAAAACACTTGACCAAGACCAAGTTTACGATCCAAAACCCTAACGTTCACAGAGTTGTGACAAAAACTGCTTGTGAACAAAAAGAAAGCCTGCGAATAGCAAGGTATTAAGAAACACTTATTCTTTTAATAACAATATTGTTGCCTATGTTTCTTATATGACTTGTGATTCGCAGGGTGATGCAAATGTCGAGAGGCCTCCCAAAAGACCTCGTCATCCTAAAAATGTTGAAACATCTGTTCCATTTCCTTTGTTTAAGCTTTCAACACCTCCTGCGACATCTTCGCAAGCGGAATCTCCTCTTATCATTTGCGAAAATGTCGTAGCGTTGCATTCATCCCATGTAACTAATCTTTCATAAATGAAATTCCTCACAATAACCCCGTTGTGAATGAACCATTCTCTTCTTCTACTATCAATGCCTCTTCTCTTAACATTGCCTCAACCCCAGTCATTAACCTTCATAAAATCCCATCTTCCGATGACATATCTATGGCGAAAAGATGATTCAACTCTCCACACCTTCGCCATCATCGCTCATCATCCGAATCTCTCCCTTTACTAAAGAAAATTTGGAAGGGATGGATATTTCTTCAAGGTTTTATCGCACCTTCTGGATGATGTCAAGAAAGCTTCCAATCGATCCTATCGTTTGGCGTTTCTGAGATTTTAAGTAAATATTTTGGCTCTGATGGGAATGGTTTCGCAAACATCCTTAAAAAAGGAAGTTGAAGATCGGAAAAATAATTTCCAAGCTATGACCTTGAAATGTGACACTCTCCATCTTGAGAATCAAAAACTTTAATGTTTCATTTGGACCGTGATAATCTTCGCAAGAAGAATGAGGAACTAAAAGGTAAGATTTTTTTTTTTTTTTTTTGCTTGCGAAGATGTCGCAGGAGGTGTTGAAAGCTTAAACAAAGGAAATGGAACAGATGTTTCAACATTTTTAGGATGGCGAGGTCTTTTGGGAGGCCTCTCGACATTTGCATCACCTGCCCCGAATCACAAGTCATATAAGAAACAGAGGCAACAATATTGTTATTAAAAGAATAAGTGTTTCTTAATACCTTGCTATTCGCGAGGCTTTCTTTTGTTCTAACGAGTTTTTTGCTTAACTCTTGGGAACGTTAGGGTTTTTGGATCTTAAACTTGGTCTTTGGAAGTGTTTTTTCAAAAAAAATAGTATGGGAATTATCTAAAGATGAGCAATTTCAAATAAAATAATTTCAGTAGAAAGATCAATTTTTAAGAAAGATTAGTTTCAAGAAAATCAACAAACCTTGATGGCTCCATAAGAACAACAATGAAGGCAGATGAAGAGGATTTACGGAAAGATGAACAATGAAAAAGTTTACAGACAACAAAAAGAGAATTCCTGAGATGAAGAAGACGAAGTAAAAGAAAAGAAGACATTCTTATGATGGATCTCTTCTAAACGACAAAAGATGATGACCGTTGGCATTTAATGTGTGGTGAATAGGGGGAAAATTTAACACGTGTAAACGGTTATGCTTAATTCATGGAATCTTGCCTGCAGAAAATTTAGGAAAAAAAAATGGCATGCGGTATTTTTGGAAAGTACTAATTCTCATGACATTCTCTCATTCGCAGAGAAGACATGAGAAGAGGCAAGATATAGGATCGAATATCGCAACACCAAGATCATGCGAAATCCATAAACGACACCTTTGCAGAAGATATCGCAGATAAGTAATATAAATGACGCAATGGATGACTTACAAATTTTGAACACGAAGAAAGATGAAGACCTGGCGAGATTTAGGAATGTTGCAGATTTTACATTTGAATACTCGCGGCGTATGCAAGCCAGATCCCAAATAAAGAACAGCTTATTTTGTCACCCACTATGTAATGTCCAATATAAAGGACCGGTAGGCTTATGAGGGAGATATTTTTTTAGTGTTGGGCAAGTTATTAAGAGAGAGAAAGTTTAGAGCGGTTGTAAATTCTTTAGATTATTTCCATTCTTTGTAACATTTGTGAGTTTAATCAATAAAGACTATAATTGTTTATCTTAAAATGACTTGATTGTGGAATTCTTATGAGGGTGTAGTGGGATTTCTCGCTACTACATTTACTTTTGACTAAAGCTAATGCTGGAGTTGGAAACTTT
>JAJJWW010015484.1:0-28286 GCA_023531295.1 Papaver armeniacum | reverse complement strand
AAAACAAAAGATATTTGTTCAAGTGAAAGGTTTTTCATGAACTCAAAGAAATAATAAAAATATGAAATCGGCGTGGGATTGACCACGACACGTATGGCCGGTCAGTGAGCCCATGCTCCCAGCGCCTTGGTCAATTTATTGTTTTTCCTTCCTATTTTGTATAGGTTCATCGTCTCGTCGTATTTTGAAATACTTGTTCGTGCGGTGATTGTTAGTGCATCATCGTTGAGTACACACTTACACCATTTTGGTCGGGGCTTACTCAAAGGTAGCTTAGATGCCCGTGTGTTGAATATTTATTACTAACCCATGGAATTCTCAATAGGAAGAACCATAAATTGAAGTAACGAAATATTGAAAATATTGAATATTTTCCGAGGATTAATAGATCTATTGATTTTGATAATAATTAATTAATGGCTCTTTACTAGTACGATCGTCTAGGAGCATTAATTATTCACGAATCTAGTGTTATGAGCTTGTTTAAGCGTCATATTTCTTTCATATAGTCAGGGAAAACATTGTTTACTTCTGAAGACGTTATTGCTCTATACTAGCAGGCAAGCTGTCTAGGAGCCGTCTAATCTTTCGATTCTATATAGAAGTAATTACTGAAATTGCTCAGTATTCATGAGATATGTTGTTGCCTCAGCTGAGAGACTACATATCTATATATACCTAGAAAAGTATTCTCGGTCAGATTCTCATAGCATAATCTTTCATGTTTTCAATAAGAGACATGAGCCTCGATATTCATCTGATTGCTGGATCAGGAATACATATAATTATGGGTTTATGATTTTAGCCTTTGTCGAAAATCCACCATCTACAGCGAGATTTACCATTTGAATACTTGCGAGAGTGTCATGGCTTGAATCCGGAAAAAAAGGGACAACTTAGCCGTCATCCACTATGTAATGTCCTATATAAAGAGCCGAGCAGGCTTAAGAAAGAGAGAGATCTTTTTCGAGAGTAAAGAGAAAAGTTTAGAGGAGAGAAAAGTCTAGAGTAGCAATTATATTCTCGATTTCAATTCCTTCTTGTAAAATTTCTAACTCAATTAATAAAAAGATTGATTATTGATCTTAAATATGTGTTAAATAGTATGAATTCTTGTGAGGTGTGTATTGTGGGATTTCCTGCAATTACAACGCACGTGAATATCAAGTCCTTTGGATCGTATTCCAAACAGCAAAGGAAGAATCTGTTTGGCAACCACTCTAATCTATTTTTAACGGACTCTGTTTTGTATGTGATTTATCACAAGAAGATTCAAGTGTTGTTGTGCAAGTTATTATTGAAGACAAACAAAGATCTAAAGACAATGGAGTTTTTCTTATTAGTTTACGTATCTTGTGAATTGTGTGCACAAACCTTTATCGGCTGGGATCCAACTAGAATCGTGTTTATCTTTGATGGGCTTGATTGGCTAGTTCCGTGAGATCAACATCACCTTATTATGGTTTCTCTTTGAGATCTATATTGATTATTTGCAAATATAGAGTTTGGTTATTTCAGTAATCAAAGTTTAGGTTGATCTAACCAGACAAAGGAGTTTATTAGATTAAACAGAAGAGCCTTTGTCAACGACTCATAATATCTTATTACCAAGATTGAATAGAGTGGTTACAGAACAGATTTATCATTTAATGTTGGAATACGATCAAAAGGATTGGTGATTCACGTGCATGACTCTTAAGGTCAAAGAGCGAAGGGATACTTAGGAAACTAAGTAGCTAGAGGTAGTGTACTTGGTCTCAATTATACGAAGTTGGCGTTAGATTTTGTATAGCGGCTTAATTCTAATAGTATTCAAAACTGTACTAGGTCCCGGGGGTTTTCTGCATTTGCGGTTTCCTCATTAACAAAATCTTACTATGTCATTTACTTTGTTTTCCGCATTATAATTGTTATTATAATTAAGTAAATTACACATTGTTTTGGGGTAAAAACTGATTCTGCTGTTTTTGGTAAATTTGGGTGATGAGAAACGAATTCAAACCCTAAACAAATGCACTGCATGGGAGTACTTTTAGATTTGAGAGATCAATCTGTAAGACTCTGGCCTAAACCAAGAAATGGCCGTTCCAGATTCAATTCGGTCACAAAGTGAAGGAGAAGGTTTGATCTTAGGGAGGGAAACGAAGAAGGTGTTTGAGATCGTGAATGTTGAATTATGAAGGTGTGGTTGTTTTATGACTTGTATCAGAATATGATTTCTGACTACTTGTGTTGATAACACTTGTGTTTTTTGTTGAAATAGCTTGAAATCCTATTTATACAAGTCATTGAGCGCACCCTTGATCTCGTAGGAAGTGGAGGCAGTTAAGTAGTGGAGAAGTGGGGTTGTGTAAAAAGTTGCGATCACCACGTTTCCATTATGAGGGAAAACTAGGCACACTTTCACCCACTACTCCTATTGCTGTTAACCGTCCGTCCTTTCCTGACACATTCTCGTAATGGGCGCATTGCACGTCGTACGCTGTAAACCGCCAGACCAATACCCCAGTGAGCATCCCCCAGTTTGTGACACGTTTGATGTCTCGAGTAAATGGGTGAAGTCGTGAGACTTGCAGCCAAAAGCAGCGGATAGTGCTTTTAGGTCAAATAATAAAATTATTTGTGAAATTGATATTTATAAAACATCGCTTATAATCGATGTATATAAAGCATCGCTTTTTAGCAAAAGTAGATGAAAATAATCGATGTGCAGGAAACATCGTTATTTTAGAGTTCGTTCAAATTAGTCACGAATTGAACGTCTTAAAGGAGTAGAATGACCGGCCACTTTTGGGCAATCGTTTAAGAACCTTATGGGTGAGCTATCACTTGGTCGATTGCTCCCTGTGGAGGAGGGGTGGCCGATGATCACAGCGTTACCGTGTTGGCCTCCTAAAAATAAATCTAAGCCATCCAACTTCTAGGCTAGCGAAGTTGGATGGACGAGATGATTTACGGCAGTTGTGTAATGCCGTTGGATTATGCAAGCAGTGCGACCATTCTCTTTTGGGTGATCGTTCGAAGTCCATATGAGCAAGCCATGGCTTGGCCGATCGCTCTTCATGGAAGAGGGATGGCGGTGATCATAATGCCACAGCATTATCCATCTAGAATCGATCTAAGTTGTTCGACCAAGCTGGCGAAGATGGACGGACACGATCGATTTGTGGCAGTTGCATAACGTCGCTGACTTAATTTTAGGGTTTTAAAGATAGCGCGATCACCCTTCTTTGGGCGAGCGATTCAACACGTTTTTGGTTTGCCGTGGGCAAGTCGATTAACCAAGAATGTAGTTGGGTCGCCGGTGAACACGCCAGTACCCTTTTGATCATTCAAGGGAAGATCTAGGCCGTCCAACTAGGCTAGCTAAGTTGGGCGGTCGTGATCTTTTTTAGACCGTTTTTGCCAGTCTTAGCTTGTTTGAGCTCATCTTTCAACAACGCGATCACCCATGTTAGGGTTAGCGTTCAAAGGCGTTGCGGGTGTGCTAGATGGAATCCGATCGGTCGGGATGTTAGTGGGCCCGAAGGTGGTCATCATGATGATCGCATAGTTCCGCTAGGAGTAGGCTAAGCCCGTTGAATTGTGTGGCCAAATCATGTGGCCGTGATCGTTTTTTTTTAAGACCTGATACGGACAGTCTAGATTTTCCTTAAGGAATTTAAATGCGTTCGATCGTGCTAACTTTTAATTAAAAAGTGTGTAAACACGGCGATCTCTTTATCGTAGTGGTGTAGCCTACGTGAGTGTTTTCATGCAGGTCTCAATGCTGACATTTTGGGAGATTCATGCTACTCCTCTGTGGAAAGTGAACATTAATCGTCATGTCATGCCAATATTGAGAGTTCGGCCGTGGGAACATAGCATATGAAAATACTAGGGCGGGATCGCGCATTAGTGAATAATCTTTGGTGTAAGATAAAATTTATAGAATATTTGGGATTGTTGCTACATGCACCATTAAGATAAATTTTATATACTGTGAGTATATATTGAATTGCTCAATACATATATGAGCGAAGAGGGTTAAGCACTCATTACTTTTCAATTTGTTCCTTTGCTAGATGATAGTGCATTAAATACATGGTTTACGATTTTAACCCTAAACTAAAAACCACCATCAACATTAAGTCTTCTGCTTAGTACGTAACAGTGACATTGTTGCGAGGTAAGCACTAGATGGTGATAAATAAAGAAAAACTTATGAGGCAAAGTCGACAGATGTTACTAGGAGATGGGTCGGCTTGTCCTTGGAACAGGGCACGTTCAAGAGGCGTCCGGTGAGCATTCCCTAGCATGATGTCGGTTGGCCCTGGTAGATCGGGCATATGGTTGGTTGGGATCTCAAAACCGCGTTCCAAGTACCTTGTACATCGAGTATCGTCCGAGATGTGTCCAAGCTTTCCTGGCTTCGGTTGGCATAGAGGAAAAGTGGAGGCGCGATGAAGCATCTCAGCTAACAAGTGCTAGGGATGAAAGGTTTGCTGCCCGGCTACAGTGAAGGAGGGTGGAGGATAACATGAACTCCTGGATGAACACGAATAACCTATTCATGACGGCGTCCTAATCCTCGACTCTGATGTGGACGATCCCTATTATGAGGAATATCCTTAAAAGGTTGCTGAAGCAATTTCCGAAAAAGATGTTGAAGCATCTCACAAAGAGTACGTGGATGCAGCTTCCGGAGAGGATGTTGAAGCGGCTTCTCGAGAGGATGTTGAAGCGGCTTCCGAAGAGGATGTTGAAGCGGCTTCTTGAGAGGACTCCAGTGAAGGCGCCATTGGCCCTGGCGTTGATGACACTTCTTTGATGTTTAGTAGTCTTTTATTTTATGCGGCTGGAGCCAGGGCTTGATCGAATAATAATCCTTCATTCATGCTGCTTTTATGATTTTATGTTTCCAGTTGGATGAATGAATGAAATTTCCCGACTAAGAAATCCAAATTATTAGAAAGATCTCGCAATATCTTGAAACTTTAGACGTAGCGCTCTTCGGTAGGGTTACAGTAGAGCCTATGTACATGATATTCATTCCTGGAACACGATTTTGCAATCTGAGCTCTCCTATTTTTCTGTTTGATATTCCCCTTGCATATTACACGCTTCTTGAATATTTTTGGCGTGCCAGCTAGGTATGTAGAAGCATGGACACTGTGCCACGAATCAAGAGACCCAATAAGCCGCATATTGTTAGCTAAACAGATGAGAGGCCTTATCTTCAATTTGACGACATGTGCACCGTGATTTCTCAAGAAGTAATTGCAAGCGGGAGTGTCAGGTACGTCGACACCTTGATTCGTTTGTTTCCGTCCGTGAAATGATTTCCAAAATATGAAAATTGCATACTGAAATGGACAGAACCTCCTCTAGGGATCACATCGGTCAAAAGAGGTGGTGGTTGAGAAACTACTCAATGTCGAAGCAGGCTGCTTTTGGGATACGTGGAGGTTCTTGCAAAGAAGAATGTGATGCTATCAAGCCTTCAAGGACTTCGTTCCAAGCGACATCCTTTGAACTGTCTTCTAAATCTTGGATGGTTATATGGAATGGGATGCGATGAGAAGTCCCCAGTTACACTTCAGATCCGATGGCATGGCCGGATATGTGAAAATATCTTTGTGGCGTACTTTTGGAGTCTTTGATGCACGTGGTACGTCTTCATGTTGAGAAATTTATTCGGCTCATAAAGCTTTAACAGTGATGATGCTGATATCGGAAATAACCTGGTTGAGGGACGTGAAGGAATCCTGTGCTGGCAGTCCCTAGGTGTAATTATCCTGAGCCTATTTTCTCCTGAAAGGTGTACTTCCATTGCATTTGTTGGTAAGGTGGTTGACGAAATGATGAAGGTGGCAATCTTTTGGATTCGTCATTTGTTGATTAGAGTCGTGTTTGATAGATCTGTATTGTATCCAAACTTTTGGCAGCTCATGCACCCCTTCCATAGGAATGGAAATCTAGAAACACGATTCTGACTTTGTCGGCGATGTGGCAGAAATGATGCGGTTGGTCTCGTGGCTTGCTGAGGCGTTGAAGCGGCCGGAGAGAACGTTGAAGCGGCTTCCGGAAGAACGCCTAAGTGGCTTCGGAGATAACGTTGAGGCGGCCACGGAGAGAACGTTGAAGGCGGCTAGAGAGAACTCAGTGAGGCGCCATTAACGTTGATTTCGAAAAATGAGTTCTTCTCATTCTTTTGAGGCGATACGATATGACGGATGGAAGACGGCACACAAATAGTGATGGTCGGCAAGTCGTGTTTTCTCCTCATGGGAAAGAATACCTTTTCTTGTAACATCTCAACGCATGCAACGCTGGAAACGATGATTGAAATAGGGAAATAAAAATAATGGTTAAGGATTCTACCAACCTTGATTTGATTTTCCCTTGCAAATTACATGTTTCTTGATTGACCGTGTCTCTTGTGTTGAAGAGGTCATTGGCCGACGGCGAAGGAATTTCATGCTGAGCCTCGGTCCCCAAGTGTGGTTTACGTGGTTCCATCTGTATGGTCGATGGGTTGACCATGATGAGGATATCACCATCTTGAATCCATGTTGATGACTATGTACAAAACAGGTTGGGTGGAGCTTGGATGGTTACGATCATGATCCTTGACGGGGATGAGTAATGACTACATGCACAAATTTTGGCATTCACAGTGGTGGCTACGACCATGGATCTTGAAAGGAAGGAGCGGCGACTACGAGCACGAACCATGGTCGGCCACGACCATGAACATTGATGGGTTTTGATAAATCACGTATGTGAGTTTACTCTCCTTGTTTATTTTTGGTGAAGCGGCTCCTCCCCGATTCCCTGTGTGCGGAAAACTCGCCTATTGTTGCTTACATAAATGCTCCATCATAGTTTGTACGGTTTTGTGGACGGAGTCCCCGGAAACTATGCAACTCTGACCGGAAGAGGATCTCCATGCACTCCTTGATTGCCTAATTTAATTTCCCATTATCCACCTTCTCCTTGGAATTTGTTGCAGGTCGTTGGTTGGGTGATTGACGAACCTATGACAATATTTGGTATTGCCATTTCTCCCTCGGTTGAACCCCAACAATATTTCAGTAAATGATGAAACCAACATTTAATCATCATTCTTTCACCAATCCTCAAACCGAGAACCCGGTGCATGCTCACTCGAGCAGGGAACCACATGGACGCCCATCATCCCATGTGGTCGGTCCCTCTATCACTCATGACCTATTTTCAGGGATTCATCAACTATGATCTGAAATTAGGGTTTTGAATTAATGCTCCACGAATCATCACTCTGAGCACGATTGAAACACTAATGGTTTATGATGGATTCAAAGAACCAACATCCGAATTAATCATATAATATTTAGTAATTTATCGGTAATTTGTTGAGTTGAGCAATACTTGCTCAATTGCACGACAAATTATCAACGATGTAATTTGCCGAATTGGCGATACTTGCTCAATTGTACGTCAAATCATTAACATTCATTATTTTGTCGAATTGAGAAATACTTGCTCAATTGCTCGTCAAATTCTCGATATTCAATAATTAAATGAATTGAGCTATACTTGTTAGTTGCTCGAATATTGATCCAGCTATCAATATTCAGTAATTTATCAGTATTTAGTCGAATCGAGCAATACTTTCTCAGTTGCTCAAATAATCCACATATATTCAGTAACTCATTAATATTCAACAACTCGTTGAATTTACAATATTTGCTCAAACGAGCAACATTAACATTCATGAATCGCTGAGCATTTGTCAAACATGCTCGATTCAACAAAACCTAGACTCATTGTCTAATCAGTCAACAACTGACAAACTAAATACACGTCTGTCATGCAGACTCCACGATTCGTGAGACATCAATCACGTCAAATTGGGGATAACAACTAGGGTTTTGGTGCAAGGCGGCCTGCAAAGACGTGGATTTCATCCACGACGAGAAATGTGCATAAGTTGTGTAAACGGTTGAAGGAGTTAGCAAAGTAGTGGGTGCACGATCCGTCAAGTCTCCACACGACATGGGCTGACTTTACCACGATCTTCCACTTTCCCACTCTTCCACTCATGAAACCGGATCACACTTTACGAGGATCAAGGTGTTCAACTCGACAATATAAATAAGTCTATGAATCCATGATTGAGGACAACGAATGATCACTAGCTATCAGAAATCGTCCACAAGAATTTATTGAGTAACTACTCTCAAGAATTCATCAATCCATCAGAACTTATTCGAACTGCACAGTTCACCAATCATTGCAGAAACCTTGACACACCCACAATCCTTGATCATCACGATCCCACCCAAATTCTCAGCTTCCTCCTACGGATCAACCCATCTCCCTCTTTGCGACCGGAATTGACTCTGGAACGGCCATTGTCTTGGTTTAGGCCGGATTCCCTACAGATTGATCTCTCGAATTTAAGCACCCCATTTGCGGCGGTGCATGCGTGTGAGGTTGAGCGGTTGCTCGGTTCGAGGAGTCTCGACCACACGCTCGACTCTTCATTTTCCCAAAAAACCAGCGAACCGTTTTTCCCCATCCATATTGAGGAATGTAAGTACATCGTTCTGAGTTGTAGCCACGTCTGTCTGTTCCTTGGCGAGAACTTCTTGTCTTTTCATCAACTACACCAAATTTTCGGATTAGTAACAGAACTGAGCCGTTACTAAAACGGGTTGTAACGGTCGTCGCATGTTTCAAAAGTGGGTGTTACATTTTTTTTGTAACGGCTTTGTGGCCGTTACAAATTCTGGTTGTAACGGCTCTAGTAACAGCTGTGAGCCGTTACTAATTTTCCACGTGGTAACAGCTCAGGGACGTTACGAATTTTTTTGTAACATCAAGGTCGTAACATGCCAGAGCTGATACTACGTGGAAAATTAGTAACAGGCCATAGCCGTTACGAATTTTTTCGTAACATCAAAAAAATTACTGCCCGTCAACATTGACCTGGTCAAAATTGGTCAATGTCGATCAATTTTGACCAGGTCAATATTACTGGCAGTCCATTTTCTGCCGGAAATAAGCCGAAATTCCTACACCTATCCATTCATCATTCACACTCTACAATAGTCTCATCATTCATTCAATTCATATAACATCCATTCAATTCATATAACATTC
Organism: Papaver armeniacum; assembly: GCA_023531295.1. NCBI lineage: Eukaryota > Viridiplantae > Streptophyta > Magnoliopsida > Ranunculales > Papaveraceae > Papaver > Papaver armeniacum. Next base: position 19,157 of record JAJJWW010015484.1, on the reverse strand, counting down.
AACCAATTCATATCAGAAAGAGGAAATAAATTCTTCCAAGTATAATTTTTTTTGTTGTTGCCAAGTATCAAGTTCTTAAGTTTCTTCTAACATAAACCACTATAAAGCGGTACTATTTACAAACTTACAAAGATAACGTGGATCGTATCTTTCTTTCTGCATTGTGGAGACGTAATGCATTGTAACCCACATTCTTTATTCCGACTGCCAAAAATCAAAATAGACCTACGATCGAGAAAACCAAGCGATGGAGATAGGATAGTCCTGCCCCATCCATCCTCGCGATTATGTGTTAGACATTGCGAAACATTACTTCGGGAACTATCAAATCTCTAAAAGATACATATAAATTGCGGGTAAGCAAAGACATGCATGATGTCTAAAACCAATTCGCACTACGAAAAGAAAATGCACAAACAAGTAAGACTGCAAACATCACCAGTAAAATCACTCAATTACTTGTTTGGATTCTTTTGAGTATCCTCACCTATGGCTATCCAGTTTGGTTGCAGTTTTGGATGAAGCTGAAAGAGCTTGTTTTCGGCAACTTCAGCTGCATCCATAATCTTGCCTGCATCCACAACCCTGCATGTATTCATGATGAGTACACTCTTCTTTGTACCTGCTTTCCGAGGTGAGTATTAATGCTTGCATACCATATGATGAAGAATCAATAAAATAAACAATTAGGATAGAAAAACAAAACAAGTTTTCAGCTATTGGTTAAACTCGGTAACCTTAGGCATAATTAGGAAGCCTCTAACATGTTTCTTTCATATATATTCAAGTTAATGTACAAAGAAACAATGCTCTAAATCTAAAAAGAAATATTAAATATATTTGATGTTATTAGAACTTGTACAAATGGCAAGAAGATTAAAATGTTCTATCCGCTACCTACATGGAATGTGTTGTAATATCTCTGTACATCTTAGCCAACAATGTACACCTACATGGAAAGCAAAGGCATGCAATGCATCAAAAAACTTATCCTGAGCATTTGTTGGAGAATGGACAAAAGTATTACAAAGTAAAGACACAAACCTGATTTGCACGCCTTCCAAGCCCCATGAGGATATTATCTGGCTTAATATCTCGATGTAGAAAAGATTTGGACGAATTCAACACGATTGACCTGCCACACATACAAGAAAAAATGAATAAAAAGAGTTATTAATAAAAGAATAGACAATGAGTGAACTTTCAATACACACCATCCTGTCTCGCAAGCATCGGAAACAGTTTAAAGAGATTTTCCTCTCTGAGAAGATGAATAGACTTTCAAGATTAGGTCCAATTAAATCCATCACGAGAACATTATAGTCCCCTTCAACACCAAACCATCTCACGTTTGGAAGTCCAGCTGTCAAAGTGGAAACAAACATATATTGATAACCTTGAAAATGAAGGAATAACAGTAAGTAGAAAAATAGAGAGATAATAAGCCTCATTGCTTGAAATAACAACTATATCATAACATTTCCCATTGAACAAAACTATATAATAAGTCCTAGAAAAAGGTGTTCATTAGTAAATCAGTAAACAAGGGGTAAAAAAGACTACCCTCCGATATGGATTCGACATTTCTTGAAATAACAACTATATCCTAACATTTCCCATTGAACAAAAAGTAAACTAAGAGTATTTAATATCAAAAGAGATCACAATATTATTGATGTAGATTCGGATGGAGAAGAAGCAGTGCTAATTATAGCAAAGAAAGATGTAGCAAACAAGGACATTTTACCTCAAAATTAATGCATTCAGACAAATATGGAGCCAATGGAATGTCCACAAGAACCAATATGTAATGCATGTGCATGTTTTGAGCAAGCTACGAGGTAGCAATGTTTGAAAAATAGAAATCCTGAGAGAATAAATTCACACGAACCACGCAAGTGTCTCTGATATTAACATTACCTGACAAACATATTCCAATTCTCTAGTAATTCCTGAACATCTCTCTCATGCAAGGTGCCAATTCCAATAAGAACAACATTGTCAATCAAATGCTCATACTTGTAAGAAACAATATAACCTAAAATACTTCAATCCAGCTTCAGAGTGCATTTTTTCCCAAAGGTGAAACAAAGGTTACTGTAGCTTGGCATAACAACATGTTCTTATACTCATCAACAAGCTTCAGAGTGCATTTTTCCACAATTGTAGTTGTATGCAATGGAGATGGCTATGCAAATAGCCAACAAACAATATAAGTCCTTCAAATGAATTGTCTGAGTTAATCACTAACAAAATGTAAATAACACTATGGACCCAAGCTCTCTCCCTCTTCACTCACTAACAAAAATAATCTCTCCCTTGAATTTCTAGGTAAACCATAGTAACATGTAATGTGCACAACAGCTGATTGGTTCTAGTATAAGTAATCAAAGTATAAGTATAAGTAGAAATTCGTGTTTAGTAATGGTGTACAAGTACAATATAGAAACATAAGTGAACTATTAAAGATACACAACTTTCTTCTGGTACCATCTGCCTTAAATGTTTTACAAGTAAAGAACTCTAAAAACCTCCTAAACAATGTTTAAGTTGCTTCAAATAAGCCTTCTATGTATGTATAGATCAAATAATACAAACCCAACTAAAATCAACAGTCATTAAAGAGGATCTACAAACTTAAAACAGAAAATAAACACTTTGAGCCCTAAATCAAAATCCAATATACATAGATTAGGTTTTATAAAGCTAAACAAAATCAAAAGAAAATGAGATAGATGAAGATGAAGAGATGCAATACCTGTTCATCCATGGTTGAGCATATTCGTCACCACCACCACCACAAAACCAAATGACACCCCTAAAAGAAATCAAAGTATATGACCAAATCTTGCAAAATTAGTAAATCCCGAGAAAATTAGTAAATCCCTAGAAGAAGAAATTGCTAAGAAACTTGACACAGAGCTCAAATGTAAGCATTAAATTTTACTGAGAGAACACAAAACGAATCCAATGGAATAAGAACCCTGTAAATCTTAGATCTGAGTGAATATGTCTACTTATCCATACCAAAACAAAAACTAAACCTAAAAACCAATATAACCAGATGTGATGATATAAAATAACAAAAGTCAAACTGATTAACAAACTGAACAAAAAACCCAAAAATCTGATTAACAAATTGAAACCCTAAAATCGAAAAATTGAAACCCCATAACAGATGATGAAATAATTACACAGATAATGAAATACAAATGATGAAATCTAAACTCTAAACTCAATTAACAGATGATGAAATCGAAATCATAAACTCGATTAACAGATGCGAATCTTCAGGGAAGAAAAAAAGATGAACACTAGAAATATCGATATTGCAATCGAAATGGATGTTTGAAGATTGTCGAAGATGATTGAAGATGGTTTCACTAGGGTTTCTATGAGAGGAAGAGAATAGAGGTAGGAGCAGAAAAGAGAAAGAGAAAGAAAATGAGAAATGAAAAGTTTTAAGTCGATAGATGGGGAGAAAACGCTTACGCGGGGAGGAAATATCTTCTAGTATTACCCATCTTGGGTGGAAAAACAAAGGCACGCATTTGAATGGCACACGCACCAAATGCATACATTGACCAGTGTGACCAAGCGTGTGGCTGGCACGCTTATAAAAAAATTGGTAAACGGTGGCCTCATTAAATTATTACAAAATTAAGTAACGAGCATATATGTTACAAATTTTTCATGTAACGCCATTTATGTGATAATTTCATGTAACGACGAGTAAGCCGTTCACAATTTACTGTTACTAATCCGGAATTTGGTGTAGTATATCAATAATGGTAATAGAATTATTGGCTTCCTCTGGCTCCTCCGGCCTCTCGTTCGATGGAGGAGTGGCGTGCTCTACGGTAACAATTGGGCGTTACGCTCGAAAAAAACATTGGGAAGGGTGGCGGCCTGGCTACGCTCTGGTGATAGGAGGTGGCAGCTGGAGGGAATGTTTCTTGCGCCCGGCTGGTGTTAGTGGTAAAGGATGTAACACCATGAGATGCGTTGATCGCTTGGTAGGCGGTACATTGGTGTCACCGCGGGAATGTTGGCCGGGGGGTGTTGTCGGCGCCGATAACATCGGGATTATTTCTTGATCCGGACCTAAGATCCACCATCTTGAATTTGAGGAAATTGAAATGAAATCGAAAGTTGATCTTGCAACCAAGAGAGATTAATCTCCCACCGTGGTCGCCATTGTTTTGGGGTAAAAAATGATTCTACCGTTTTTGGTAAATTTGGGCTGTGTTGATGAGAAACGAATTCAAACCCTAAATAAATGCACTGCACGAGAGTAATTTTAGATTCGAGAGATCAATCTGTAAGACTCTAGCCTAAACCAAGAAATGACCGTTCTAGATTCAATTCGGTCACAAAGTGAAGGAGAAGGGTTGATCTTAAGGAGGGAAGCGAAGAAGGTGTTTGAGATCAGAATGTTGAATTATGAAGGTGTGGTTGTTTTATGACTTGTATCAGAATATGGTTTCTGACTACTTGTGTTGATAACACTTGTGTTTTTTGTTGAAATAGGTTGAAATCCTATTTATACAAGTCATTGAGCGCACCCTTGATCTCGTAGGAAGTGGAGCGATTAAGTAGTGGAGAAGTGGGGTTGTGTAAAAGTGGCGATCACCACGTTTCCATTACGAGGGAAAACTCGGGCACACTTTCACCACTACTCCTATTGTTGTTAACCGTCCATTCTTTCTGACACTTTCTCGTAATGGGCGCGTTGCACATCGCACGCGTAAACCGCGGACCAATACCCTGGTGAGGATCCCCCGAGTTTGTGACACGTTTGATGTCTCGAGTAAATGGGTAAAGTCGTGAGACTCGAAGCCCAAAACGAGCGCATAGTGCTTTTAGGTCAAATAATAAAATTATTTGTGAAATTGATATTTATAAAACATCGCTTATAATCGATGTATATAAAGCATCGCTTTTTAACAAACAACTGAAAATAATCGATGTGTGGGAAACATCGTTGTTTTAGAGTTCGTTCGATTAGTCACGAATTGAACGGCTTAAAAGGGTATCATGACCGGCCACTTTTGGGCGATCGTTTGAGAACCTTATGGGTGAGCTATCACTTGGTCGATCGCTCCTTGTGGAGGAGGGTGGTCGATGATCACAACATTACCCCGTTGGCCTCCTAAAAATAAATCTAAACCATCCAACTAGGCTAGCGAAGTTGGATGGACGAGATGATTTACGGAAGTTGTGTACTGTCATTGGATTATGCAAGCAGCGCGACCAGCCTCTTTTGGGTGATCGTTCGAAGGCCATATGAGCAAGCCATGGCTTGGCCGATCGCTCTTCATGGAAGAGGGATGGCCGGTGATCACAATGCCACGCTGTTGTCCATCTAGAATCCGATCTAAGTTGTTCGACCAAGCTGGAAAAAAGGTTCCACCTCACTCATGTCGGAACAGTCTTTGTTCACATGAAGGTAGTGAAAAAGCGGGGGTCTAACAACCTCACCAAATATTTCGTTTAGGCAATCTGTATGGACAAACTCCAATATAATTCCAAGAGAATCAACTAGGCAGTCAGACTCAATCAATGGAAATATATCCAAGAGTTGTATCTTTATTTCAAAATGTAATCATCAAATGAGATGATTGAAATCCATGAGCACGATTATTATGTGAAACAACTTGAGCGGTACCAAAGACCAATGTTCAAATGTCAATCAATTTATATCAACAACCAAAGGTTGGATTATCTAATTTATTGAACTACGCACAACCAGTGATATTTCAATTATATAAACAAATATAATGCGGAAAAGAAATAACACAAACACTAGAAATTTTGTTAACGAGGAAACCGCAAATGCAGAAAAACCCGGGACCTAGTCTAGATTTGAACACCATATTGTATTAATCCGCTTCTGACACTAGCCTACTCCAAGTTAACTTGGACTGGAATGTAGTTGAGCCCTAATCAATCTCACATTGATCAAGGTACAGATTTAAACTCCTTACATCTCCTGAATCCCAGGTTAGGCATCTCACCCACAACTAAGAGTTGTTTCGACCCAAAGTCGAAGACTTGATAAACCAATTTGTCTCATACGAAAAGTCTATTGGCTTGTCTCCCCATATAAATACCTATGAGTTTTGTTCCGTCTTCGATAAATCAAGGTGAACGGGAACCAATTGATATCTAGGACTTATATTCTGAAAAAGCGGTCGAGTAATATCAATCACCTCACAATAATCTTAATCGTATGGTAGCGAAACAAGATATTGTGGAATCACAAACGATGAGACGAAGATGTTTGTGACTAATTTTATCTTGCCTATCGGAGAATAAATCTCAACCAAATCTTAGAGAAGACAGTACTCAATACGATAGAAAATAGCAAGATTAGAACACGCAACTACGGAGAAAATAGTTGGGTCTCAGGCCATAATCCCAATGAATTCTTCAAGTCGTTAACCTATAATGGTTTAGAAAAACCTAGGTTAAAGGAGAATCGACTCTAGTCGCAATTAGTATCACACGGGAGGTGTGGGGGTAAGGTTTCCCAGTTGCTAGAGTTCTCCCTTATATAGTCTTCAAATCAGGGTTTGCAATCAATGTTGCCTTGGTAACAAAGCATTCAATATTTACTGTCACATGAAAACCTGATTAGACTCAAGCTAATATCTTTCAACCGTTAGATCGAACTTAGCTTGTTACACACAAATGAAAAGTAACTTCATTAGATATGAGTAACTAGTACCTAAACACAACACACCTTGTTGGCTCAACAATAGTTAAACGAAGTTAGCCATATGAACACTTTCATATTAACCTTGTTCATATCAATCACAACTAGTTCAAATGACTCAACTGAAACTAGTTCTAGAGTTGTTCAATTGTTTATATTCTCATAGAAGTATACAAGACACAATTGTAGCAAAATCAATTTTGATTCACTCGAATCAATTCATGAACATTATAGCCACGGTTTGCAAAAGATTGCATTCCTTATTATATAAATGTATTAGTTCATGAACAAACCGATTTTAGAATATAGCCTACTCAAGTATGCGACGGGTACGCATACCTAAGTGGCTGGACTAAGTTTGGGTTCGCCAGTATGCGAACAAGTACGCATACCATCCAAACTCAATTAAATCCCGGAACTTTGAGCTTACGCCAATACGCGTACGGGTATGCATACTAAGTTCCCAGACTTCCATTAAACCAACCAGTACGCATACAGGTATGCATACTATGGTTCCCGGACTTGGAATAACTTGCAACAGTTAGCATACAAGTACGCATACTGTGTTATATCCAATCATGGTTATTTGTTCTAAACTCCCAATTCAATCATTGAAACATTCTTAGAAGACGAGAATAGTTGTATCATACAAACTATTAGCTTCAAAGCAATTTTCAAGTTATCGAGTGATCAATACGAAATATTCCGAGTCTACATCAAATGATTGTCTCACACAAATCATGTAAGATGTTACCAAGCGATTTTCACATGATCATCTTTTGACTTTCGTCAATAATATAAGATGAACTTGGTTAAAGCGAAAGCTTACCAACACATATTTCGAAAATATGTAAGCAACTTAAACTCATCTCGAAATATCAAACGTGTATAATCGAAGTCTATATAGCTATACGACTTTTATCTCAAATAGGAAATAGAGTAGATAGACTTTTGAGTGATAGATGAGTTCAAGTCTCCACATACCTTTTGTTGATGAAGTTCCACAAGCTCCCCTTAGTAGTTCTTCGTCTTCAATCGATGAACGCCGTGAATTTTCTAAAGCTCAACTACACTTTCTATCATAATCCGGGACTTAGCTATAAGTAGACTAGAAATCAAGACTTATAGTTTTGGCAACTAAACTTGACAAACAAGCTTGAGATAACAACACACTTGCGAGTTCGACTGAGCAGTGCTATAACAGGTAGTTTGCCTAATGAACATTTCCAGATGAAATGAATAGATAATTTACTAAAGTAAAACAATCGAACAGATTCGGAAAAACCCCTCAATTATTTCGATGATCAAGGCGATGTGAATTATAAGGAAATCCTTAAAATGAGAAGATCATATGAAAATCTCATTAACAACATTAAAAAAAAAAAGATTTTTCTATCTCTGAAGATTCTCATATCAGTGCATTTTCTCCACATGATCAAACTTGCATCACAAGGAAAGATCAAATTTACAGGAGAAAATACTTTGAAAACGAGAAATATCCAAAGAGAACGATGGTTTCGATACTCGTTGTAAGCATGACAAGGCTTACTCAGGCACAACTTAGTTGTATGGAGTCTTTGCACCCTCATCAAATTTGTGCTCATAATTTCAGGATGAGGAAGCACATAAACGAGCACAATTTTCTTTTGTGTTTGTATATCGAGAAAATTTTTATGGCAATTTTCGGGTAGCTGAAATCCATTTTGTCTAAAAAAATGTTCATGTTTATCAACTGGTCTTCCAAAATTAGGGTTTACTTAAGATTTTCGAATCTTAATTTTCATTTATAAACTTCCAGCATGAGGGTTTCGGACAATAGGGAAATAAAATATATACTCGTATATTTACGAAGTCTCGGGTATTTCGGTCAGAAATTTTTTTCTTCAAGAAAAACTCTCTCTTGCTTGTATTGAGAAACCCTGATTAATTATTATTTAAATATCCTTGAGCATGTCTCCAATAACTCGTAGTATTACAAAGGCTAATAAGGAGGAAGCTCTTAAAGTTAAGAATTGTCTGGGAGTCGATACAGAAAGGAAGAAGAATATCATATCAAAAATCATGTGTGATTACGAATCTGATAGTTCTATTGGATCCCAAGATGAATCATGTCTTTTGGATTTCAACTTTCAAGATCCGAAAGAAACCAAGTGGATACCTACTGATAGTATGGTAAACTTTATCAATGGTTTTGAAGAACTAAGAACCAATCTCATAACAATGGTTCGAAATCAAGATTGGCTAAAGGAAAGAATTGAAGAGACAAAAGCTGATTTTGCTGACATGAAGGAACAAGTTGAAAAACTTGAAAAAGAAGAAGTGGTTGCTAACAAGTCTCTCGAGACGTGATTCAAGAGCTTAAACACTGAAGAAACCTCAGTGAACAATCGGAGCAGCGCTAAGGATTAAGTCATATGCTGAAATACTTGATCCGGGAAAATAGATATCAATCATTTTTTTATTAGAACAAATAACAATTTTACATCGATGAAATAGGTAAACGCGCAACAAGCTGCGCTGCAAGCCCTTTTTGAATAGCAAATCCTAACCAATGAAAAACAAACTATCTCGAACCGGGAGTCATGACATTACTGTGCATGCCTTTCTAGACTCTTTTGAGGAGTCCAACCGCCCCTGGAGCCAAAAAACCAAATGTATCAAAAGCGAAAGGAATAAAGGCATGCCCATTGTCATGACACGCCTTCTCATGTTTCGCTATCTTACCTGAGGCAGCCCTTTACGCCGCTTGCCCGACTATAAACGTGTCATGTCCAATTGCTACTAACGGAGAAACCCCAGTAAGGTCAACACATGCATGTTTTCCGTTAGCCCACCCAAAAATTAAAATATCTGCCGGTCTGAGCGTCGATCTCCCCTCGAGTGGATCGGTCAAAAAGTTGACGGTTGCTTCTTTCTTCGCAAAAATACCGGCTCTCCACGTATATCATACAAAGTGTCCCTCACATGATCATGTCTATGTTTATAACCGGGAGTCTACCTTGCAATGAGCTGCATGTTCCCCATAAGCGTCCAAACACCCAGTGTTACAAGCAGGACAACGGGTGTTTGATGGGTATAAGGGGATCATCAATCTGTATTTAAGGATGGTAGGGTATTCCACAGGTGGCATCTTTTGCCCAAGGCCTTCAATTGGAATAGCGAGGAGGAAATCTGAGTGCCACCTTGCGGGCAACCTAAAACTGCTTTTGTCTACCCGACAACTCGTAAACTCTGTCCATGTCTTTAACTACTTTACCAAAAAAGCGAGGACGCCAAAGTACTTTGGGATTTAGTGGGGCGGTGTCTTTATTGGTAAAGTACTAAAGTCAAAATCATGGAGAGTTGCACAAACGTCATCAAAGCGTTGTTGAAGTTGTCATCCATGCCTTCTACCTCCCCACTCCTTAATATATGATCATATAACCCCCAAGTTTGGACACGTGATGCTAGTAAGGAATATTGGGAATCCTCTCTAGGCGGTATATATGCCCGACCCTCCGTATCCAATTGGCGGTGTAGATAACCTCCATTGTAGCTCTCTCTCAGAACGGACCCCCACAAACCACTATGCCCTCAATCACCTCTCTCAAGCCTTTATCAAAAATGTCCCAGCTTTGCCTCCACAATGTATTCTCGGTTGGCAAATACGAAGTCCAAATAACAACTTGGAAATACCCATGCATGCACGTAAAAGTAATAATTCACTGCGAGGATCACGGAGCTTTGATAAAACCTGCATTAGTTCAAATGCTTTCTCTGCTCTCTTGATGGCAAGGCCCTTCACAAACCCATCATCTAAGGCGGCTACTACTCCCAATAATTTAACACCATTAATTGGTCTTGAAGTTTCGGAAGGAACATCCCATCTCTTAACTTTCGTCCATCACAAGAAGGCGAGAAAATTTTTGTTTTCTTAATGTTCAAAATAAACCCTAATGTTGGCCCTTCCGAATAACCGTAAGAGCTTTCGCTACTTCGCCGTGTCACCAATAATAGTACCATCGTCCGGGTACCAAGCACGGAAGGATAATGTAAATTCCTCGTTTATTTTCCTTACAAGATGGTGGAGCACTAGAGCAAATAATAACGGCCCCAATGGGTCGCCTGCTGTAAATTCCACGCAGAGGAAAAGATGTGGTAATCCCCACATACAGTCTTGCGGGCTGCCCATATAAGTATTCAACCCAAGGTGATATGGAAGGGCATGACTTGCGCACCTCTAAAAGCATAGCCGTACGGTCAACAAGGTTGAAAGCATTTGTGAAGTCCACTGTTAACATAGTAAGCTTATCATCCATGTGGTGTTTATTGACAAACCATGTTCACAGCATGAAGGATTGCCTCACCCCCAGAAACACCTACCCCACACCGATATTCCTATAAGTATTCAACCATATCCTTGCCTACCCCTTTCATAGCCACTTTGGACACAGATGGCGCCAAATCGTCCCAACAGCGATGGGACGGATGCTTTGTCCGGCTTAAGAAGAGGCGTTAAAGGAGCTGATGCAATGAACTCCGCAAGCTTGAGTGGGCATCTCCACGAGCCACAAATTAACAACTATTGTTATTTCCGCAACTAAGTCTGCGAAAACAGACGAGCCCTCCCCACAAAAAGCATCCAAAAGGTGTTGTTCCCAAAGCCATCCCTGCCACACGACGTACCCTTAGGGAAGGATTTTATGCAGCTAAGAATAGTCCCTACCTATGCTACTAAAGGCGTCTCATGTAGTGGGATAGAAGGTTTTACGTGGAGGAGGCATAGTCGGGTGTTTATCCTCAAGAGCTTTTCTTGTATCTGCATTGTTTGGCGCCACTCCGATGAACTAATAGCCTTCACGAGCGGTAAAATGTCCATCTCGACTTTACGTAGCGAGGTTGTGACATTAGTACCTAGCCTGTCCCTTTTTTTTTTCCATGTCATCCTCCAAATTCACAGCACACCTTGTCACATGCACCTTCAAAGCTTCCCTTACCAGCCTGTGTATCCCACCAGATTCCCCCCCAGTTGCCAAGGCTTTAAGAATTTGTTTTTGCTTTGAATCGTTTTGCGATTACGGACTTGCTTTACGATCTCCCTTTAGGCCGAAAAACCCTCAACGTCAATCGATGGAGTAGCAACAGTTTGACCCAATTCATAACAGACTTAGGTTCTGTTGCCACCTTAAGAAGTGTCGCCTTCAAAGGTATGTGAAAAATCTAATATGCAGCCCCTTGGTATACTCTTCACAGTGTGAATCGAGCCTGAAGACCGCATCCAATATCTCCACACTAAGTTCAAAATCATCGTCTTCCAACTGAAACGCACTTACCTTCTGAAGGGCTGAGGTATACCAACAATCACTTCAACTGCTTCCCCTTTACATGTTACGGGTGGTACCTCGGTGTCCCATTCATGTTTACACGCTTAAGGGTGCACAGGAACCGAGCCGGACCGGCGGACCGTCCCAGAACCGGTGGAACCGTACCTGATTTTGGACCGAACCGAGGAAGGGGGTACAGGTACCGGTCCAAAAACTAGGAACCGGGGCTAAGCAGGTACAGGTACACGGTCCTGCCCTAGTCCCGTGCCGTCCCGGACCGAAAGTACCGAATAATTCTAACCATAGGATTTAGGGGTAGTAGATTACTGATAGCCGTTAGATCTAGGGCTGGTATATATAGATAATGTTGGCTAGGGTTTCTCATTTGGTCTCTCTTTTTTTCCGTCTTCTCTGAGAAAAGAGAAGAAGAACAGGAACTCCATTAGAGTTACAGCCAGCCTTACAGGGAAGATTTCTTCTCTTCTCCATACTTCAACTCCACGAACTCCATATTTCACTCTCGATCCAGAAGAAGAAGAAGAAGATGAAGAAAATCAGTGATTAAATCGTTTCCTCGTAAGTTTTTTTCCTTTTTTTCTTCTTCAATTTTAATCAAGTTGTATTCATTATTGTGTTTAAATCGTTTGATTTGGACTACTGGGTTACTTGATTTTTGTTAATTTGAGCTTTATTTTGATTTTGAAGGGAAAAGATTCAAGGAACAATCAATCCAACTCAGAAATTGTTAACCAAGGGTAAGTTACGTAAGTAAGTTCATCAAAATCTTTGCTTTTAATGAAATCTGGGATTTGATTAATTGGGATTTGGGATTGTTATGAATTCTTATGGGGTTTACTTATTTAGAGTTCTGGAGTAATGTGGTTCTGTCAATTTGTTGAATTGTGCTGACATTTTAGTAGATTGTTAGTGATTGAATCATGTATAATTGTAGTGCTCTTTCGATTTTTTCTCCGTATTAGGGGGCATCTAATTGTCTTTGAAATTTACTAGATTATGTGATTGAATCTTTCACAATTGAAGTGTTCTATATATTTTTTTCCTATTGGGCATCTAATTGTGCTGAAGGTTACTAGTATATGTGATTGAATCATGTAGAATTGCATAGTGTTCTTCAATTTCTTTTGATTGTGTGGGCATATAATGTACAAAGATTCTTGAGTGACACTGGACTCAGCATCAAGAACCCTTAGCCATCTATTTTGATTGTTAAACATGTTGGGACACTGAAATTGACTCTAAGATTGAATTGTGATCAATGTTTCTAAAAGTCTCTTGTCTTGTTTTTTAAAATTTCATTTTGATTGCTTTGTTTATCTAACTTGATCAAGTGTATTGTTGCGGAGTTATCTTGATTAGTTGTTTGAAGCTGTTATTGGACTAGAGACGGGACAGCTAGTTGCTCTTCTTGAGTTAGCATTTTACTTTTGTTGTGTTGTGTCATGTCACTCATGTGTGTAGTTTACTAGTTTGACACTGTGTAGTTTACTAAGGTTATATGGAATTGATTGTCAGTGATGGATGCATTAATTCCAGCTAGGGTTCGGAACATAATATGGCGCCAGATGACAATATTGAAGATGAAGAAGGTAACAGATATACATATTACAATATTAGTTTATTACTTGTGTTTGGCAGTAATAGACATAGACTAATAGTTACTAACTTTTATTACTTGTTTTTGCAGCGTTACTTGGTCCTATCAACATTAATGCCACCACCAGTGCTGCTGCCATGGAATATATATTCAAGGCTTTGTATTTGCCATTGCCACCAGTGCTACTTGTTACATTTTTACCACCAATGTCCAGTCAGTGACTTAGTGCTACTGCTAGTATGCAACTTGTTACTTGGACTCTTTTACTACTTCTTAGTTCTTACTACTGTTTAATTGTGTGTGTGAATATGTGAGTGACTGTCTGTCAGTCTTTGACTCTTATGGTACTTGTTACTTTTTCAGTTTTTTAAGACTTGGTATTTGATAGTTTTCTTTGCTAGTATTAATAGTATTGTTACTTCTTGTTAGTTGTTAATTGTTAACAAATAATAATACATGCTTAGTAAAACAGGTCCTTATTAACAGGAAAATTTTTGTCTGGAACCGAGTATAGTACCGGAACCGTACTGGTCCCGAACAGTACCGGAACCGAGGTACAGGGTACAGGTACCGGTCCAAAATTTTGGAACCGAGTCTAGGGAGGTACAGGTACTCGGTCTTGGCAAGAACCGAGCCGAACCGTACCATGTGCACCCTTATACACGCTCTACTCCAAGCCTGGATAGTCATGCAATCAAAACATAACCATTGCTTAAAAGTCTTCAATGTATTCTCTAACCTAGCAAAAATGTCTAAGTCGCATCGAATAGCTTGTTGCAGAGCATCCTTCCTTTCCTTATTGTAAAGATGAAGTCTCTTCAAATGAGGGATTAAGCAAGCAAACCCCTTACCTCCATTCTCCCCATCTGGACACCCATGAAAATCTTTAAAGGGACATAAAACAACACTTTTGCCAGTAGATGTCATTCAGTCACAGCATCAAACAGTAAGCGCACACTGAAGCTCAAACACGAGTGATCGAGAAAGCACCAACCAGATAACAAGGGTTCTCGGGCGGCACTGAAGCAACAAACTGAAGTTTGAAGGAAGAACGTACAACCAAAAACTCACAGAGAATGGGAAGTACGACGAAAACAAAACAAAAAAAAAAATCCCGTGTTTATGAGGAAGAAACCCAGCGTGGAAAAATAAACAAAAAGAAAAAGAAGGACCCCGACACCTCAATTTGTTGATTTATTTCGATAATTTGTATAAGGTCTATTTGAATAAAACTATCTATTATTTATGAATGAATAAAATTATTATTTTATAATCTTTGTATCATTATTTGATAGTTTCTGATTGCATAGCCTGTGTAGATATATTTGCTTTCGGTTTTGAGATGTTTGGTTTCGGTTTTATTAACCTAAATATTCGATCTCATATTGTGTTGCCCTTATGATTTGTATGGTGAAAAGACGAGGGTACCCAAATGAAAATACGGGGTCTAACAACCACACCCAACAATTCATTTGGCAATCTGAGAGGACTTACTCCAATACACTTTCTAGAGAATCAACTAGACAGTCAGACTCAAATCTAAAATATAGTGTGTCGAAGAGTTTTAATATCTCTAACTCTTAATTCAATCCATGTCGAAATAAAAATCTGCGAGCCCGATTGAATATAAGAGGAGTAACTGAACAGTACCAAAGACCAATGTCCAGTGTCAATCAATGCAAATCAACAACCCAAGGTTGGATATTCTAATTGATTGATCTTAACGCCAACCTTGTGATATTTCAATTATATAACAAAATATAATGCGGAATAGAAATAACACAGACTCCAGAATTTTGTGAACGAGGAAACTGCAAATGCGGAAAAACCCGGGACCTAGTCCAGATTGAACACCACACTTTGTATTAAGCCGCTACGGACACTAGCCTACTACCAATTCACTTGACCGGAATGTAGTTGAACCTAATCAATCTCACACTGATTCAAGGTACAGTTGCACTCCTTACATCTTCTGATCCCATCAAGATACTACGCACTTGATTCCCTTAGTTGATCTCACCCACAACTAAGGTTACTCGACCCAAAGTTGAAGACTTGATAGACAAATCTGTGTCACACAAAAGTCTATAGGATTGAATAAATCTGTCTCCCACAGAAATACCCAAGAGTTTTGTTCCGTCTTTTGATAAATCAAGGTGAACAGGAACCAATCGATAACCCGGACTTATATTCCTAGAAGAACACCTAGAATTATCAATCACCTCACAATAATCTTAATCGACTAGTGAAAGAAGATATTGTGGAATCACAAACGATGAGACGAAGTGTTTGTGATTACTTTTCTATCTTGATTATCGGAGATATAAAAACTCGAGCCAATTATTCCAATTGTACTCAACACGATAGAAACTTGACAAGATCGGATCACGCAATTACACTGAGATAATAGTTGGGTCTGGCTTCACAATCCCAATGAAGTCTTTAAGTCATTAACCTACGGGGTCTCGAGAAGAAACCTAAGGTTATAGGAGAATCGACTCTAGTTATGCAACTAGTAACACACATGAGGTGTGGGGATTAGGTGTTCCAGTTGCTAGAGTTCTCCTTTATATAGTTTTCAAATCAGGGTTTGCAATCTAAGTTACCTTGGTAACAAAGCATTCAATATTCACCGTTAGATGAAAAACTTGATTCTCCCAAGCTAATATCTTTCAACCGTTAGATCGAACTTATCTTGTTATACACAAATGAAATGTACCCTTATTTAGGTTTATGTAACCGTACCTAAACGTGTACACCATGTTGGTTCACAACTAGTTAACTGAGGTTATCCATATGAATACTCTCATATGAACCTTATTCATCTTAACCATAACTAGTTCAAATGACTCAAATGAAACTAGTTAAAGAGTTGTTCAATTGCTATTATACAAGAACACAATTGAAGCAAAATCGGTTTGATTCACTCAATCAATACATGAACATTATAACCACGGTTTGCAAAGATTACATTCCTTTTTGATAAATGTCTAGGTTCACGTATAACCGATTTTAGAAAAGTAACACACTTAAGTATGCATACGGGTTTGCGTACTTAAGTAACCGGATTTGAGTTTGTTTTGTTTTTCAAACTCAGCAGAAATTCACGGACGTGAACTTTCGGCCAGTCGCGTGAAGGGTACGCTGCACTTAGGTAACCGGATGAGTTTGGTTTTGGTTTTCAAACTCAGCAGAAATTCACGGACGTGAACTTCCTCCGAGTATGCGTAAGTGTACGCATACTTACCAGTCTCCTACAACCTTTTGTATACACACAAGTATGCATACTTTAGGCTCCGGTTTTGGACTTATACACTAATGTGCGAACACATTAAGCTTATATCCAAAGATGGTTACAAGATTCTAAACTCTTTATTTCAATCATTGAAACATTCTTCTATAATGATAATAGCCGTTTTCACACACTATTAGCATCAAAGCAATTTTCAAGATATTGAAATAATCATTATCGAAACATTCCAAGCCTACATCAAATTATTATATCACACAAACCATGTAAGATGTTGCTCGGCAATTTTCTCATGATATAAGATGAACTTGGTCAAAGCGAAAGCTTACCAACACATATTTCGAGAAATATGTAAGCGAGATATACTCAGCTCGAAATCTCAAATGTGTATAGAGAAAACTATATCTTAACACGACTTATGTCTCAATATAGGAGATAGTAGAAATAGACTTTCCAAGTGATAGGTGAGTTCAAGTCTCCACATACCTTTTGTCGAAGAAGTTCCACAAGCTCCCTTTAGTAGTTCTTCGTCTTCAAATGATGAACTCTGTGAAATCTAAGCTCAACTACAATATCTATGTCCTAGTCCGAGACATCTATAAATAGACTAGAAATCAAGACTTATAGTTTTGATCACTAACATTGACAAACATGCTTGCGATAGCAACATGCGGGTTTGACCGACAGTGCTCTAACAATCTCCCCTTTGTCAATTTTAGTGACAAAACTATAAATACATATGGATTACAAAATAGATAAAAATTGTAGCTTCTCATCCAAATGCTTGATCTCCTTGGAATCTTCAACGCGACTCGAAATCTTCGTCACTTCCAAGTACTCCATGATCCTAAAGGTTGTAAGTTCAGCATCATAGTTGTTGAAGATCCGTAGCGATAACAATGAGAAAACAAAATGCTCTCAATCATTGTTATACGGTGTCATAGTATTATTACACAGCATCAAAGTTCAATTGTATCACAACTTTGACAATAATACTATGGTGATATGTATCACTTCCCCTTAGTCAATACTTAATCTCAACATGAAAACCACTCCCCCTTACATAATGATCCGTAAACCATATGTATTTGTAGTATCACACTACACATTAATTTTCCCCCTTTTTGTTAATCTAAATTGGCTAAGGTATGAAAACTAGTGGGATCCAATTGAAATTTTCACAGAGATACTTCATGACCAAAAGAGAATATCATATCAACTTATTTAGATGCCATCATAAAGCCTAAGCTAAATGCATTCATCAAGGAGTTTATAAAGATACAAGATAACCCCTATAATATTCCACAGCCGCACTCCCCCAAAGATTTGGCACTTAAGCACAAGTTCAAAAAGAACTCTCCCCCATAAAATATCATTCCCGAAAGAACAACAAAGGCGACCTTGCTTTTAACAAGAAAAGAAGGATTTCTTTTTGGATAAAACCAAATCACATGAAAACATGAATTTGTATCCAACATATTCAATTAAATTAACCACAAGAGAACCCATGATTAATGCAATCGAAAAATAACAACTAAATTAACCACAAGAAAACCCATGATTAATTTAATTGGAATACACAACCAAATTAACCACAACAACGTGATCAATTCAATTGGTCATGCTTGACATAATAGAACTTACGGAGCAACAACTAAAATAACCAAAAGAGAATGATCAATTTAGTCGGTCATGCTCAAACATAAGGAACCTTACGGAGCAACACAGCATGTGCACAAAAATGTGGATTGAAGATCGACCAATCCATGGAATAGACAAGGATTCATTCTATTTTCCATCATTATTTGCACAATGACATATAATAGACTTAATCCCTATAAACAAAAGTTTTATCCTTTATTTTTATCAATATGATGACATAAAAGGCTATAAATTTTGTATTGTCAAAAGTTCATTATATATCAATACATGAATATCGACATATGAAAGACTTAAATTTTGACCACGTATGGGTGTTTATGGGTGAAAACTACTCCTGCAGAATTTGGTAATTTGGGGTGTGGATGAGGAATGAATTTAAACCTTTAAACAAATGCACTTTGGCGGTGAGTGCTTGTAGATTCGAGAGATCAATGCGTGCAAGTCCGGCCTAAACCAGAAATGGCCGTTCCCAGGACTTGTTTCGGTCACAAAGTGAAGGAGATGGGGTTGGTCTTAGGGAGGGAAGCGAAGAAGGTGTTGAGATTGTGAAGGTGTTGGCTTGCTTATGACTTGTAACGGAAAGATGAGCGAGGCTTGCGGTTGATGCAA
>JAJJWW010015483.1:0-82135 GCA_023531295.1 Papaver armeniacum | reverse complement strand
TGATGATTTGGGATAACCTGGTGAGAATGAAAAGATTTGTACCCCCCTGATTTGTTGTCTGCAAAAAGATCAGATCCATCACCGTTTTCCTCTGCGTCGGGGTGGTTGTCTGGAAATACAATAGATCTATCGAGAAGCAGTTGCAATTTCTTGTCGATTGAAGTTTGGTCAGTACGAAGAAGTTGCAATTGATTATCGATATCATCTTTCATCGTCTTCATATCACCTTTAACAGACTTCAATGATTTAACTTCATCACTTAAATCTTTCAATTCCACACTCAATTTCTTAGTTAAATCATCCAGTAGCTTCAATCTGGTACCGTCTGCCATAATCAAACCAAGGACCGAACTTATCTGATACTAATTGTAGTGATCTACACTACAAACGCTCGATTATCTCAACCTACAGGATCTACTCTGCAGAATTGAAGCAAACCTCAAAGAGGCAGAGAAGAACAAAATAGTTTCTAATTTTTCATTGATAAGAAAACGTGAAAGCATTTCTCAACATATTAGGTTTTTCACATGGCACACGTGCCAGCCACACTCACACACTACTAACTATTACTAAATACACCGGTTTGTTAATAAGGGCTGCCCTCCAATAGGGGATATGACATCAAGTTGTTCACGAACTGAATTATGAGTTAGGGAACTATGCAAAAACTTGATGTTCCTAAACTCCAAAGTGCCCAAAAGATCGAGAAACCAATTTATGGGTTCATGAAATATGCAATGTTACCGTACACTTCGAAAATTTGTTCCTGGAACTTTTTTCAAATTTGTTCTTATTCACCAACCGATTTATGAGTTTGCGAACTATGCACTTTTGGGTATGTTCCTGGAACTTTTTTCAAATTTGTTCTTATTCACCAACCGATTTATGGGTTCGTGAACTAGGTACTTTTGAACACGTTCATGGATTTTTTTAATACACAAACTGATTTATGGGTTCAAAAACTATCATGTTTTTGGATGTTCCCAAACTCCAACAAATCCTAATGGACTAAAATTAGGGTTGCATGGTAGGACTCGAAAGAAGCCTACGACTATGTCAGACTGCAAGTGCACATCGTCCTATTGTAGACAAGGCAAATACATGTCGATCCTCAGGGACAAGGTGGGTGCAAATTGAAGCTTATGGTCTTACTATACTGATTCAAAGTGAGAGTAATAATAAGTGGTTTTGTTGGGTGTCGATACGACAAGATGATAATGGAGATTGCAACAGTAAAATAAAGAAGAAATAACAAAGATGTTAACACTGAGAATGAAGGCACTAGGATTATCAAATCCACCACTAACTCATACTATGTATTCAACTAATTATGCTACTCTTGTCCTTGTAAGACATAAGGTAGAGGTGTCAAGTATATCACTTACCTAAGGTGTTTCACCAATGGATAGTTCAATCGCAACTAAAGTACCAATCCGGAGCACTAACTGTCTAATTAAGCATAACTAGTCAAGGGATTAACAACAATCTCTAAGGCATGAGCTGCAGCACAATCAACACAGTTTTATCCTGACTACAATGGATACATGGAATACACTGTGAAAGCAAAGCATTGAAGCACTAAGATTGAACCTATCCTAGAATAATTTAAACATTCAAAAGTAACACAAACAACATGAATAGCATAGCAGGGAGTTAGGGTTTCATCTAAACCCTAGTTATTGAATTAGAACATGATAACAATACTGTAAACAAATATAAACTACAGCTTGATGCACCGGCTAATCCGGGCATGATTTTTTCATACAATTCTCATCCCTATTTATACATGAAAATCCCCCAATTAGAGTTCAATTCACAAATTGATAGATACCCACTCACCATAACTGCCTGAATTTCTTGTCCCCTCTGCTTCTTCTCTGCAACTCTTGATTTGATGTTTTTAGCTCTTGAAGATAACCCTAACTCCATCTCTCTCAATCCTAGCTTCTAGGGTTACTGTTCTGGATAAGAAGCTAAGATGGAGATAGAAAGAGGCTAGGAGGTTGATTGATTGCATAGGGTGGCTGAAAGGTTAGTTGTGGTCGGAAATGGAAGTGATTTATGGTGGAAGAGAACTAATGGTTTTTTCAGAGCGTGTAGGAAAGAAAAGATGAAGTGAAGGTGTGTTTGGCTTCTGCTCATACAAGGGAGAAAATAGGAGGATATGGTGTTGAGCGGAAGCAGCAAACGTTGATGCGTCGAACGGATATGTTGTTGGATGTTGTGCAGTTATGCTAAATCTGACGGCCTAGACATGGCACCGGGTTTGGGTCTTGGTTTGTATTTCTTCTAATCCCCTGTCTTTTTCAAAGATAATATCTCAAGCCCGTGTCTAGTTTTAGCTTGCAAACAACATTCTTCACTTGCGGATGAGGTGCAAACAACATTCTTCACTTGTCGTCTCTCTTCCGTTGTCACTAATTCTTTGCCCTTCTAGTTTCTCAATTTGTCCAAGCTTTATTTTACTACCTAAAAACACAAAATTAATTAGTACCAGAATTTATTCTTGAAAACAATGAAAACACAGAATTTGGGATAATATATGATTTTAAAGCGCAAAAGATGAGTTAAAAGCCAATAAAAAAGTGTAGAAATATGCACTATTTGGCACTTATCAAATACCCCCAAACCTGAATTTTACTTGTCCTCAAGTGAAACAAAATTTAAGAAATCCTAACTATACCAATGTCGCTGGTCTCTCGAATGCATTTAGCGTATGCACTAAGCCTTTAAACCCCTAGGTGTCCCTAGTTGGACGAGTTATAATCTCGTGAGGGTTTACCAGAGGTGTACCCACAAAACCTTCTCCAACTTCAGAGCGTAATGGAGTCCTAAGCATCCAAAAATCTATGAGGACATAGAGTTTCTGCATGCTAGTAATAAGAAGTTAGAACTACCAAAGAACGCATTCTCATCCTTAAGAGTTGAGCGAGAAATAACCATACCATATGAAAGAGTTCGGGTTCGAGAGTGATCACAAGCCTCGACTTCTGCCTCACTAATAGGGTTTTATGATAATTGCACTCAAAAAGACCGCTTTTTTAGTCTCTCATGTGTGCAGACAGGAATAAAGAGAGAAATCCTGCACACGTTGAATGGTGGGAAGGAGAACCTTCCAAAATAATTTCTGGAGACTCCACAAAATTGTGGACAAAAAGAATCTTTTTCTGATGATCTCTAAGAAAGAAAATCAATCATTAGCAAGGATGGGAGTACTCACTTACCTTCACATGCGATCGGCAATCAACACCACTCTCACAACATCCATGGAAACGTCTTCAATCTTCGGTCTTCGGTCTTCAACTGTTGATGGTGAACTTATGACTTCGTAGAACCTTGACAATTTCTGATTTTTCTCTTCAATTTCCTTGTTGCTTGAATTTTCCTCTTAAATTTCTTCTTTACCATGGTGGTTATTAAACAAAACTAAAAACAAATTGTAATCATTCTTTTTTTTTTCTTTTTTTTGATTAAAACACAAGATGACAAACTGAAAATAACAAAATAAAACTACTAAAGCCATGGATGAAGGACTTTATCACTCAATTCTTCACAACTTGTGTTGTCTTGATTTTATGAACTTCACTAATTCTCATCTTATTTTCTTTCCTTTGCTCTTGTAAAATACCTCTTCAAATGTGTATCGAATTCTTCTTTTTGTACCATGTCTTCACTTTGAATAATAATTTTACTTTTCCTTGTATTGTTGCATGTAAACCTTGGACTATTTCAACTTTCTTCATAGAATCTGGCGTTGCTCTGCTCGCTGATGATGATGTATTTCTATGGATTTGTTGATGTTGTCGAGAGAGAGAGAATGGTGCTAACTGCAAATCAAACTACAAGAAGGAGTTTTCATCTTTAGACGTCATCCTCATAATTGACTGAATTAGCACTCAAGAGATCAAAAATAGTGCTGAAAATGGTGCGAAGTTGGGTAGCTCACCATTCCTACCCGGAATTTACTTACGGTGACACACACTCTAAAAGTACTTTTTAGATAGTCACAAAAATTGAAGGTCGGTGCCTCACTTGATGTAAAAATAGGTAGTCTCCACTAAGGGTGATCACAACTCTACTACCAAATATCTTTGCAACACCTAATTTGCCCATCGGCATGGTTAAATCCAACTTTAACGCTAAGACAAACAAGAAACCCGATTGTGTTATCCAGTACTTCCAAGTTCAGTTATTTCAGTCAGACTGTCTATGTAAACATATCTAGAAGCATGCTAATGACTCTAAAATCTCTAAAAGTTGGAGGTTTTATGCAGATATTTACAAATATTTGAAAGACATATTGTTTTTTTTTTTTTTTTTTTTTTTTTATAAATGCAAAAGACTATATGCAAAATACTCCCCCAAACCTAAATCCAACATTGTCCTCAATGTTTCAACATATAAGCAGAAGTATAACAACATACCAGGAGAACAGTGCAGAGTAGATTTAAGGAAAGAGATTACCAGATGCAAAAATGATGGTGCTAAACCAGAAATGGATGAATGCTTTGAAAGCAAACAACATTAGCGATAAGACAAAAATATTGGTTAGCACACATAAAAGAAAACTATATAGCAAGAAACAAAAAGGGAAAGAAAATGGATTGTTAATCCATATGTATGTACAAGGAGTGAGCCAGTTCAATCCAGATAGACAGGGTCCTCCAGATCAGTTGTTTCGATGTAAGGTGGAATTGGTTCAAGGAATGGCTTTAGTCGCTGGTCATTGACTTTGAAGACGTTCTTAGTTGCTACGTCTTCTAGTTCTACAGCTCCATGAGGGAATACTGCACGTACCAAGAACGGGCCTGTCCATCTAGAACGCAATTTACCTGGAAAAAGATGCAAACGCGTGTTGTACAATAAAACTTTTTGACCAGGTGTGAAAGACTTACGTAAAATGCGTTTATCATGAAACACTTTCATTCTATATTTGTACATTTTGGCACTATCATAGGCATCATTTCTTAATTCTTCTAACTCATTGGGTTGAAGTTTTCTTTGGGTGCCAGCTTTATCAAGGTCAAAGTTCAAATTCTTAACAGCCCAATAAGCACGATGTTATAGTTCTACAGGTAGATGACATGCTTTACCATTCACAAGTCTATAAGGGGACATGCCAATAGGAGTTTTGTATGCAGTTTTATAGGCCCACAAAGCATCATTTAAACGTAAAGACCAATCTTTCCTAGTCGGATTAATAGTCTTTTCAAGAATATGTTTAATTTCCCTATTAGAAACTTCTACTTGGCCACTGGTTTGTGGATGGTATGGTGTTGCTACCCTGTGAGTGATTCCATACTTGCGCATAAGTGATTCAAAAGGTCTATTGCAAAAATGAGTACCACCATCACTGATTATTGCTCTAGGTGTTCCAAAACGAGAGAAAATGTTTGCTTTAAGAAAAGACAGAATTACTTTATGATCATTTGTTTTGGATGCAATGGCTTCCACCCACTTAGAAACATACAACAACAAGAATGTATAACATACCTTCAGAGTTAGGAAAAGGACCCATGAAATCAATACCCCATACATCAAATAATTCAATAATCAAAATAGGTTGTAAGGGCATCATGTTTCTTCGTGAGATACTTCCTAATTCCTGACATCGTTCACAAGCAACACAAAAGGCATGACAATCTTTGAACAACGATGGCCAATAGAAACCGCTCTGCAAGATCTTTGCAGCAGTTTTCTTGGCACAAAAGTGGCCTCCACATGCATGGTCATGACATCTCTTTGTTCAGAATTGGGGACACATATCCTAATGAGTTGGTCAGGGAAGTATTTAAACAAGTATGGGTCATCCCAAAAGAAGTATTTTACTTCAGCCAAGAATTTAGAACGGTTTAGACCAATGCAAGGGAATTCTACCAGTAGCAAGGTAGTTAACAATATCAGCAAACCAAGGCATTTCAGACACAAGCAGCAATTATTCATCAGAGAAGATTCTCTAATAATCAAAGATTCATCAACAGATTCAACATTCAACCTAGACAAGTGATCAGCAACAACATTTTCCGACCCTTTCTTATCTCGAATTTCGAGGTTAAACTCCTGTAACATAAGTATCCATCGAATTAGATGAGCTTTAGCATCTTTTTTAGACAAAAGATATTTCAATGCAGCATGGTCAGAATATATGATGACTTTAGATCCTATCAAATAAGATCTAAACTTATCCAAAGAAAACACAACAGCTAGCAATTCTTTCTCAGTTGTTGAATAATTCAGTTGAGCATCATTAAGTGTTTTACTAGCATAGTAGATCACATAAGGGAGTTTGTCTACTCGCTGACCTAAAACAGCTCCTGCAGCATAGTCAGACGCATCACACATAATTTAAAATGGTAAGGTCCAATCAGGTGGTCTGAATATAGGGGCAGATGTGAGAAGAGCTTTCAATTGCTCCCATGCTTCCTTACTCATCAAAGACAAATGCAACATCTTTTGCGAGAAGATTACACAAAGGTCTTGAAATTTTACTAAAGTCTTTGATGAATCGCCTGTAAAAACCGGCGTGGCCCAAGAATGACCTTATCTTCCTCACAGAGCGAGGTTGAGGCAAATATTGAATGAGGTCAACTTTGGATTTATCTACTTCATGCCTTTTTCAGAAATGATATGCCCTAGAACGATGCCTGAGTTAACCATGAAATGACATTTTTCCCAATTCAAAACCAAATTCTTTTCCTTACATTGAATCATCACAAGAGTAAGATGATGCAAACATTCATCAAAAGAAGACCCAAAGATCGAAAAATCATCCATGAAAATTTCAAGAAACTTATCTACCATGTCATAAAAGATGCTCATCATGCAACGTTGAAAAGTGGCGGGTGCATTACACAACCCAAAAGGCATACGATGATAAGCAAATGTACCATAAGGACAGGTAAATGTGGTATTTGGTTGGTCTTCGGGTGCTATGTGAATTTGGTTATAACCCGAATAACCATCTAAGAAACAATAATGACTATGTCTTGACAACCTTTCTAGCATTTGGTCAATGAAGGGAAGAGGAAAGTGGTCTTTCTTTGTTACTGTGTTCAATTTCCTATAGTCAATACAAACTCGCCACCCTGTGGTCACACGAGTGGGGGCAAGATCATTCATTTCATTTTGAACTACAATAATGGCAGACTTTTTGGGTACAACTTGAATGGGACTGACCCACTGGCTATCTGGGATTGGGTATATAATACCCGCATCAAGTAATTTCAGAATCTCACCCTTAACAACATCTCTCATGTTGGGGTTAAGTCTCCTTTGCATTTCCCTAGATGGTTTAGTATTTTCTTCAAGATTTATGTGATGCATGCAAATTGTGGGACTTATACCTTTAAGCTCTGAGATGGTCCAACCTAAGGCCTCTTTATGTTCTTTAAGTACTTCTAAAAGTTTGTTTTCCTGTTCCGTGCCTAAACATGATGCAATAATAATAGGCAAAGTCTCAGAAGAACCTAAGAAAGCATATTTCAACGTATCATGTAATGGTTTCAAATCAAGCTTAGGTGGTTCGACATGAATTGGGGCAGATTCGGAGTCAGAAAGTGGAAGTGGTTCCATTGTATTCTGCCATTTAGCAATATCCATGGGTGGTACAGATTCAAGCAAAGAGTTGACTTCACTAATGTACTCAGAATCAAAAAGATCTAAGTCAAAATTATCTAAACATGCTTGCAAAGGATCCACAGATAAGATGTCGGGCAAGGAGTCTTGGATCAGACTCTCAATCATATTAACCTCATGCAATTCATCATCATCAAAATATATATGTTGTTGGCTAACCCTAAAAACATTTAATTCCACAGTCATGTTTCCAAATGACAGGTTCAACACTCCATTAAGACAATTTATGATAGCATTGGATGTCGCCATAAAAGGACGTCCTAAAATGACAGGAATGTGGCAGTCTGGGTTTTGCATGGGTTGAGTATCTAGAACAATAAACTCCACAGGAAAATAAAATTTATCAACCTGGATCAACACATCTTCAACAATACCACGGGTTGAATGTGGCAAAAGGTTCACACTTTCTCCTAAGTCAAGCAAAGCCTATCGACCGTATGTGTTGGTAAGCTTTCACTTTAACCGAATTCATCTTTACCTAGTGACGAAAGTCATGATATGTTTCAATCACTTTGGAAATTTCTTTGACGAAAAATGTTCTATGAATAACGGTTATATAAAATTCTCTGAGAATGTTTCAATGATTGAAATGAGAGTTTAGATTACATAACTATTGGTAGGATATAAGCATTTTTGTGGAAACACATATATGTGTAAGTCCTTATTCCTTGAACCAAAGTTTGCGAACTTTGTTGATCAAGAGAAATGGAAGTGGCGCAAGACAAGTCCGCGAACTCAGTCCGCGAACTGGCGGAAGTTCTCACCCAAGAATTTCTGATGGAGTTTGTGTACTCCTTCCATGAGCTTAAGTCCGAGAACCCAGTCCGCAAACTTGAGCAGGTTATATCTAAAACCGGTTGTTCTTGAACTAATGTTTATACAAACTAAGGAATGCTTTTGCAAAAACCTTGGCTATAAAGTTCATGAACCGATTCGAGTGAATCAAACCGTTTTTGCTTCGATTGTGTCTTGTGTAGTTACATAAGATCTAAGCAATTGAACAACTCTAGTTCATTTGAGTCATTTGAACTAGTTATGGTGAAGAAGAATATGGTTGATATGAGAGTGATCATATGGCTAACCATTTGGTTGACTATTGTTGAACCAACAAATGTTAATGTTTGGGTACGGTTCATAAACCCAAAATTGAACATCTCATTTGTGTGTAACAAGCTAAGTTTTCGATCCAACGATTGAGAAATATTAGCTTGAATCTAATCAGGTTTTCATCTAACGGTGAATATTGAATGCTTTGTTACTAAGCTAATATTGATTGCAAACCCTGATTTGAAAGACTATATAAGGGAGAACTCTAGCAACTGGGAAACCTAATCTCCACACTTTACGTGTGATACTAGTTTGCTAAGCTAGAGTTGATTCTCCTTTAACCTTTGGTTTTCTTCTTCTAAAACCAGGTTAACGACTTAAAGACTTCATTGGGATTGTGAAGCCAGACCGATACTACTTTTCTTGTAGTTGTGTGATCTGATCTTGTTGTTTCAATCGTACGAGTACAATTGAAATAATTGGCTTGAGATTTATATCTCCGATAGGCAAGATAGAAAATAAATCACAAACACTTTGTCTCATCGTTGTGATTCCGCAATATCTTTTTTCGTTGTGTCGATTAAGATTATTATGAGGTGATCAATAATACTAGGATGTTCTTTGGGAATATAAGTCCGGGTTATTGATTGGTTCTTGTTCACCTTGATTTATCAAAAGACGGAACAAAACACATAGGTTTATTCGTGGAGACGGATTTATCTATTCTGTAGACTTTTCTGTGTGATACGGATTTGTTTATTAAAGTCTTCAACTTTGGGTCGTACTAACTCTTAGTTGTGGGTGAGATCAGCTAAGGGAATCAAGTACGTAGCATCCTGCTGGGATCAGAGGCGTAGGAGCATAACTGTACCTTGGATCAGTGTGAGATTGATTGGGGTTCAACTACAGTCCAGACCGAAGTTAATTTGGAGTAGGCTAAAGTCCGTAGAGGCTTAATACAGTGTGTGTTCAATCTGGACTAGGTCCTGGGTTTTTTCCGCATTTGCGGTTTCCTCGTTAACAAAATTATGGTATCTGTGTTATTCTATTCCGCATTATATTTGTTTATATAATTGAAATATCACAGGTTGTGCGTTGTTCAATTAATTAGAATATTCGACCTTTTGGTTGTTGATTTAAATTTATTGAGACTTGGATATTGGTCTTTGGTACCATCCAAGTTATCTCTCCAGTATTTGATAAAGACTCGCAGATTTCTATTTGCTTGAGTATATATCAAATCGAGAGATTGAGATATAAACTCTTTGATATACTTTTTATCTAGATTGAGTCTGACTGTCTAGTTGATTCTCTAGAAAGTATATTAGAGTTTGTCCATACAAATTGCTAAGCCAAATAGTGGGTTTGGTTGTTGTATCCCCCGCTTTTTCAAAACTTAATTGTGCTTTTACACTTTAGGTTGCTTTCTAGGAAGAATTCACATATACATCTTTTAATGTGGTTGTGATGAAATCAGGGAATTAACGGGATATACTTGCGATCAAGGTATCCTAGGACTTTTAGTAAATGAGAGATTAAAATACCAATTCTAGTCATTGATGAAAATACATGCTCGTGAATGATACTATCCCGTGACCAATATCTTCTCCTTATTGATTATTCAAATTATTTTATTTGCTTTCAATTTATTTTATTGCTTTGATAAAAACAAAATCCCACCTTGGTTACTAAGAAACTGAAATTTTATAACAACAAAAGACTCTCTGTGGGAACAAACTCTTTCTTACCACATACTTTATTTATATTTTATTGAGTGAGAAAGTGAATTATTTTTGACGCATACGACAATGATCAGCAATGCTCTAACAGATTAGGAATAAAGTACATTTTGACCAGGAGGTCACTCTTAATCATCAAGCGGCGGCAAAACTAAAACTACGAATCAGTGAGTCAGGAAGATTAAGTAAGGGAGAGATGTATAACAAAACGATGGAGCTTTCCATCCCAAGATTTTTCAAGATTGATGGTAAACTGGATAAGGTTTTGAAGATCAGTGAGGTAACTTGACAACCTCCGCTAAATGGATAGTTTAAGATTAATGTTGATTGGTGTTCTTTCGTAATCCTTTGTATAGACGTTGAGGCGGGCGGACACTAAGATGGAAGAGGCCCGCTAATATGCCTAAGGTACCTGCTGCAATATGATGAGATGCAACCCAGGTCTTGGCGCAATCCGTAAGTGTAGATAATTTCGTTTCTCCTGAGTTTTGGGGTGTTATATTCACTTTTAAGATTGCTCGCACTCACATTTAGTTTGAGCATTACACTATGTATGTTAGTAAAGCTCTTTTAGATCCTACATATTTTAGTTCCATGGAGGTTAGCAGTGCAGTGAGAGAACTGCTTGAGATTTTTATTATTGATCCAGTTTAGATACTCTCATATCTACAAAGAGGGTAATGTTGTTGGGTTATTGGCTAAAAGGGATCTATGACATGCTCTCAACGGTGGAATGAGCCACCACACTTTATCTATGATGTTCGAGGGAGTGACAAATCGAAAATGCCTTTTTATTGTTTTCCATGATTGTAACCGATATCTTTTTTCTTTTTTCTTTTCTCCTTGCGAGCTTCGCTTAAAATAAAACAAAACTAAGGTACATTCCATTAAAAGAAGAGGAACAATGGCAGCATGCATTTGGGATTTTGCATTCTAAAAGAAGAGGAAATTAGTGATATCGCACATCTTCTAAATATGATTCTGATTCAAGTACGGAATCGATGGGGAAGATCAGAGAATTTGTCAGCAAGGTAGGCAGAGTTTTTCAGTTGCTGAGTGTTATATGATGCTGGAGACAGATAATTTACTACTATTTCCACACAAAAACTTATGAAACTCTAAAATTTTGCAAAAAGTAATATTTTTTGTTTGGACGTTGTGTTATGTTGCAACCCCTACAATGAATACATATAGAAATTCTATTTGAATTAATAGTTGTTTACTTTGTAAGAAGGAAGCCGAGTCTAATCATCATTTATTTTTGCATTGTGAAACAACTAGAGGTGTCTGGCTTTTCTTGCTGAAAAATTATAGATTCCAATGGGTTTTTCAAGAGACGGTTAGACAAACCATTTGGGAATGGAAACGAAAGAAGACTAAAATCTCTAATGTCAGAAACAACATATAGGATATTATTCCGTTTGCAGTGTGGTAGGCAGTCTGGATCGAGAAACAACATATAGGATTTTTTTTAGGATCTTTTTTTTTTTTTTTTTTTAACGGGAGATACAAAACTCAGTATGAACTTATTGGCAGGGTCAAGATTTTCATTTATAATTGGTGTATGTGTACAAATATTTTTCAGGGTATCTCCTTAGACACCTTATTGCATAACTGGGAAGCGATCATGCATTAGTATTTTCCTTGTTTATTTATTTTCTTAGTAGCTTGACTACAACTGAGCTTGTTTTGTATTTTCTTAATCTGCTTTTTACCTTCTTTGTAAGGAATTAATTTCTTTTCAATATATTAAACCCTTTCTAAGTTAATAAAAAAAAAGTATATTCCATTAACACAACATCTACCTTGCTTAAAAAAAAAAAAAAAACATTTACCTCAATAATGATGTAGTGCACGAGATGGCTTTAGGTTATCATGAGGAAAGGGAGCGTCGAGCACGTGATCGTCTCTAAATTTGGAAGTCTATCATAGTTTGGTATGTTTTGGTTTATTTTAGCTTAAGAATAATGAATATATTCTTGCTTATGGCTTGAACAAATATTCTCTTTATTTCTTTAGATTTTTAGTGTTCGTTTATGGTTTGAGTTGTGAAGCCTATATATAAAGGCTGCGTCAATTATGTTGGGGGACGGAATTTTGAGATTAATGAAATCCCTTCCAGTGAGAAGTTTTGTTTAATGTGTGTGTTTCAATCGATCCGGTACTAACATCATACACCATTTGGTATCAGAGCCTGGGATATTCTCTCTATGCAATCTTTGCTAGTTGCTATCAACTACTCGCTCCGTCCCAAATTAGTTGAGCCAATTGGTTTTGAATTTTGTCCCACAAATAGATGAGCTATTTCACTAATCAATGGGATATTTCTAAAACTACCATTTTAATTGATTATTGTTACTATAAGAAATATGTATAATTTGATAGCCATGTTTATATTCGTTACGTAGGTGTTTTAAAATGCTTTTCAACGGTATAAAGTTTACGAAAAACCGTGGTATAGTTTAAGAGATAAATCATTTCAAAGTTTTACAAGTTATTATCCATAAGGGCATACTTGTAAAAAATACTTAAACATACTCCCCTTTTCTCCTTGCCTTAATAATTGTGCAAACTACAAATATCTCAACTACTTTGGGTCGGAGGGAGTATATCCACTTTTATTGGGTGCATTACAGTCCTCAGCACAGGGATATTCTCTCTATGCAATCTTTGACCTTCAACGCTTCTTCAATCAACATCAGTCCATTTCCCTATCCGATTAATATAACGGTCTCTCTAAGTCGACAATGCATGTGCAAGCAGTTTGCAGTTGCTAACTTGCTACCATGGTTTGGAAGATCTTCGTTTCCTAATTGGTACCTCAGAATTTTGGGTTTGGAACTCACTTAAGAGCCACAAGACATGCCCAATCCAAGATTTCCATGGATAAAATTTGCTCAGAAGGTAAAAATGGAATCAAATGAATTTATTTCAATTTGCCGCCACACAAATATCATTCTGACCAAATCCTTTTCTTGTTATTTTAATGGATAAGTTGGTGTTTACGCAAAGGTGTTACTACTAAATATACTTAACAAAGAGATTAAGTAAAACAAAAATGTTTTGTCATTGATCGAGTCTATTCAATTAGAAAAATCAACAGCAAGAGTATACAATGTTATCTATAGATATTTGTTAGTTTACAGTTGCGTCTCAATCAATTCAATAACAAACAACCAACGACAAGAACATGACTCAAATCTTCACAAATTTATTACCTCTGTGATTCAATTCCTCTTCAAGTGTTTATTGACCCCAGCAGTAGCGCAGACGCTTTCTTGAGGCCAGAATGTACGCCCATGCTTCTCGGCGAGCAAAGAATGACACTGTTAAATCCATAGGATAACCAATTAGTCCCTCAATGCCATAGAACCAAATAAATCTAAGAAGGGCAAGCACTTCACTAGGACCTGGCCTATTATCAGCATTTGAGGGTCAATCTCGAAAGCACAACCACTGCATTAGAACCTGGTCTCAGGATTCAACAAGCACTTTGACATCTTTGTTAGGACCAATGTGTTCACATCCATCGTGTTCATTTGATGTGCATTCAGTTGATGTGCCAAGCTATCTAAGAGTACCAGTGAATTCAATAGGAGGACCAGTGAAATCTGTAGGAGGAGCCATTTTATCCTTCCACCTAACAGACTCCAAATAAAGCTTGGAAATCTTTCCTGACACACGCCTCATATCCGGCCGCTTATCAGGATCATCATGTACACATTCTAACGCGACAGAAGTCAACTTCTCAGCAATTTCGACAGGAAATGAATCCTTCAACCTTCTATCAATCCATCTTCGAATCCTCTCAAAATCCTCCGATTCAACTGCTTCCCTAGCTGTTTCAATCACTGAAACATTTCTATACTGCCCATTTACTTTATCAAATATAACCCTTATTGGTTCTTCACCTGACAATAGCTCTAAAATCACTACCCCAAATGCATAAACATCAGATTTTTGTGTTGCTATTCCATCTACTAGATATTCCGGTGACATATAACCTTTAGTCCCTGAAAACTTCACACTGTTTGATCTTCTTGGCCTCGCCGAAGACAGGGTTTGATTCTGTTGATTTAATTCTTCTCCTAATTCAAACCTTGATTCCATTTCTTGAATTTCATTGGTCTCTCCACAGAGTTCCGACGTTCCGAAATGACATATTTTCGCGTTAAACAAAGGCTCAATAACAATGACACTACTACTTTTGATATGATTATGCACCAAAGACAAATTCAACCCAGAGAAATGATGAATATACTCAATTCCTTGAGCAACATCTACAGCAATCTGCATTCTAGATATCCATGTAGACAATACACTAAATTCTGGATTCCTACTGTTTCGGCGAAGACAATCTCTTAAATTACCACCACCATTAACAAAATCATACACTAAATAAATATAATTCCCAGAAACCGAAGCACCCAACAACTTAATCAAACTAATATGATGACTCTTACAAATCGCCGTTAATCGTTCACGGAGTTTGGACGAATCAATCGAACGATGAAATTTACGCTGAAATATAATCACATCCTTACCTCGTATCAAACACTTCCAAGACGACGAAGATGACGACGATGAGAATTGCTTGGATAAGAAATTGTTAGTTGCGGAACGAATCTCTGAGAAATCATAGATGTACGAGTCCTCTGGTAATGAATCTCTTAGAGATTTTAAAGAAGAACGTGAAGTTCTTGATTCTGAAGATGAAGTATTGTTTGTACTACGTGTGAAATCTTCTTTAGAGATTTCGTAACTAGAATTTGTTGGATTCGAGTTCGGAAAAGATCGAGTGTTTTCATACGATCTTCTTGATGAAATTGATATCGGTTGTGTTACATTAGTGCTTCTTTTTGATTTGCACATGTAGAAAAAAGAAGAATGATTTTGAGAAATCAGGAGGTTGGATTTTTGAGAATTTGAAGAAGAAGAAAAAAAAAGGAACCAAAACAAAACTAGTAGGTAGGAAAATTGAAGTTCTCACAATGAAAGTAAAGTTGGATTATAAAAATGAACCCTGAATCGCTTAAAAGGTAAGTGGCGCATTTACTTTTAAGGGTAAGGTTTTTCTGAACCTGGTGCTCAGTGCTGAAGCTGAAGCACCATTTGGGCATTAATAACCGTGCCGTTTTTGCCTACTGTACTACGGCGAGAAAGAAACAAAGAACGAAGAAAAATGATGATTCAATTCAACAAGGAAAAAGTTGAGTCTCATTTGCACGGCCATACACATCAACAAAGAAAGTGTAGGTGTAGCTGTTGGTAAAAAGGTAACGGAAATAGAGTCATCTAACCAAGTGAGGTTAGCCCAGTTGGCCAGGAGTCCGATTCTCAAATAAGAGGTCAGCAGTCAGTTCGAGTCTCCGCTCAATCGTAATTATACCAAAACATGGATTTTAAAAGGGCTGAGTTTGCTTAGTGGGAACGGGCCTATGCCTAATTATTGTGAGATAGTGGACTAGTTGTGAGATAGTCCCAACGACACTGTATCTAATTATTGTACTCTTCATTATTTTTCCTTCATCAATGCTCTTTAGATTAGTACTAGAATGAAATCGAAGTAGACATGAGACAAGACCTCCGGTGTATTTACATTCTTTAACCACAAACAGAATATGTATCCCCACAGATACACGCTCTTTAATTTTAAATCGTTCTCTAGGTGTTTTTGGCAAGCATGAACTGTAACCAGGAAGGTATAATGGACACCTGACCCATATGTGAACTGGATTGGGAATAGTCCAATTCTATTCAGACTGATGATTAGTGCCATATGAGGTGGCAAGGTACCACCAACATGGATGGTGCCCCCAATTAATCGAAATCTATTCATCAAGGAATAAAAAAACGTTATTAAAAGTCAAGAAGGGAGGTTTTGAAACCAATGAGAGCCATAAAGAAGATTTTCTGGTTGAGGATTTTTGCGAAATTTTATTGGAAGGAGTTCAAATGTGAAAGCTCGTTTTAGTTGTCCTCTAGTTAGTGAGGCCATACCAATAATTTTTAAATTCTGGCTTAATTTCTGGCTCAACATTGTTAGGGACACTAGGACGGCACTGGCAATTGGATCATTTGATGATTGCAGTTATGAACAAAAGCAAAGAAACGTGAAAAGATTACTTTGACATAAATCTGTAGAACACTATAATCACACTGCATGAAATGATTCAAAACAATAATGTAAAGGGAAAGGCGAGGGAACAACAGTCCTGCTATGTCATGATGACCGCAAAAGACTGTCCTGTAAAAAAAAAAACTACATCAGTTCTCCTGTATAACACAAAAACAAGAAGTATAAGGTCAACAATTATATACCCAAGTGAAGAAAAAAAGAAATATGAACATTTGAGAATTTTGTTTTGTGAAAACCTGATAGTGGACAAGTAACCATTATTCCTTCCTTTCTTTAATAATTCTTAATGCATAAAAAAAAGGCAGACATCTATAATTCAAAAGCCACAATTCACTTGATAAATAACAAAAACAAACAAATATTCAGAATTGTCTTCTCTGAATGGAGCTAAACTGCTAAAGTGGTAAACCACTATCACAATCTCTCCATCTTCCTAGTAACCTGACTTATTATTTTAGTACTTCTACTAAAACAAAATCGAACATAAAATAAATAAAACAAGTACATAGAACCAGACTGACAGTATTCAACAAGTAGATTAAGGTGAAACAACCTGGAATATCTCTACTCGGATTCAGATTCGGCACTCTGCAACCAGACGATGAAGGGCTTGACATTCTTCCATATCTGAGAATTTTTGCTACCACCAGCAATCCCCTCATTGAACCACTGAACAATGTACTCTTCCTCCAACACATCTTCATCATAGAGTGTCTTCAGCACTAAAGCTACCTCCTTCACAACCTCAGGGCCAGACTTCTCACAGAAAGCACCAATAGCTCGCAGAAGAAGAATCTGCGATCCTTCATTATCATGAGTAGCAGCAGCAAGGTAGTTCTTCTTCTTAGTCACTTCCTTGGAGAACCCTTTGTCTACACCTCCAAACAGTGCATCAATAAGGGCATTCATGACATCCTGTGGAGAAGAACCACCATTCAGAGATCCCAAAAAGGATTTCAGCTGTCCCACACTGCAACCCTTCAGATTCCCTTGGATCTTCTCAACTAGTTGTTCGTGAGCACCAACGCCATTAGCTGACTTACCATTCTCAGCTGCAGTGGGAGATTTTGTTTCAGGTCCATTAGCGGCAGTACCATTAGCAGCTACCACTTTCTTTGCAGCAGGTTTAGGCTTTTCTTTCTCAGCCTCAGCAGTGGTAAGCATAACCATGTCGGCTGTGACGGCACTCAATTGTTCTTGTATACGTTTTTGAGCTGCTTCCAATGATGTATCAGTAGCCCACTGAACATCATCGTCGTCATCCTCCTCTTCCTCATCTGCATCATTGTCATCAGCCTGACTGCCAGAAGGAGAATGACGATCTTCAACAGGAAGGACTGTCTTCTTCTTGGAAGAGGAAGCCTTTGAAGCATCCTTCTTTTTTAATTTCAGCTTCTTAAGCTCCTCATCAGCAGCCTCACCTTCCTTTAATCTTTCTTTCTCAGCCCTACGCATTGCCTTCTTATCTTTTCCTCCCTTCTTCTGCTCAGGCGGATTCTTGATAATGAAAGTAGTGAGCTTGTCCCTCATGTCAACATCAGAAACAAAACCACAGGCAGCACATTTCAGTTGGATCATCTGAGTTTTGGTGATGATAACATCAGTCTCAGGGTTCCCACATCCATAGCACTGGACAAACTTCTTAATGAAGTTCTCAAGCAAACCAGCAAGCTTAGCAGTGTCATGGGCACCATTCACAAGAGCAACTCCAGTTTTTTCATCAAATTTGGACTGTGCTCCAAGCTCACAACCAAAATACTTGGTGGTGTATGACGGAGGCCTGGCCAATGCTTTGGCAATGTCAACCATGTTTACCACATTAGTCTTGATACCATTTCCACGACCTTCAATCTTTGTCAACATCCTCGGCATCTTATACCTGTAAAAGGCATCATCGCTGTTACCAGCACCTATGTTCTGCATCGCCATCCTTTTAAGACTGAATAGTGTGTGATATTAGAGAGAACGGTAAGCTTCTTCTGTGAGAGTGGTTTCTTCTAGTTCACTGGTAATTGGAGGTCGCAGAAAATTGCAACTTGAAGAATCTGTAAAATCCTGAAATGGCTCTAAATGCATACAGCCAACTTTATTAACAGCAAAGTCTCTATGCTTAAATCCTCTAGGACAATATTCACCAAGCAATCCAACAGATCCCAAAAAGAGTGTGGCCCGTTCAGACATAAAGGCTTGGAACTTGACACCCTCCACTTTGTTAAACCGGAGTTATAACAAATAAATCTGCAACATCAAAAAGCAAATAGCACGAGTCAGATACATAGTCATAAAAGGTACATAGTCACTGACAAGCCACACCATTACATTTGAATAATTGATCATAAAAGGTATGAATAAATTACAAGCTCAATTTGCTTTTAATAGGAGATTCAGCTGCTTTGAAAACCTATCAGGGCTACCTAATTGTATTAACTAATTCCACTTTCATAACACACAAAAACAGCCAAAATCAGCAGACTAGAGACTGCTTTGAATGATTATCAGGTCTACCTAGATTGTATCAATAAATAAATTCTGATTTCATTATCAATCAGCAGACTACAGATAGAAACAGAATTGCTAGATGATGAAAGAATTAACAAAACACATAATCAAGTTCATTATGTTATTCATAAATCTATTAAATTATAATCAACAACTACAAAATCAGCACAGTCCATGTTCTTCAATACGTATTAATAAAACAAAATTAACAAAACATCTACCCAAGGATAAAACAAAGATACAATACAATCCAATTCAAATAAGATCTATCTAAATCTGTAATACGGGTTGATATTCACACAAATTTAATCAAAGCAATAACGGATCCATAATACAATTGATTCAACAAAATCGGAATGAAACCAAACAAATCAGAACAATACAGTAATAATTGAAAATCAATCAAATCATAATACAATTGAAAAGAGAAAGAAATCGAATAATCGTTACCTCTATTGAAGACTAGGGTTAGGTAGTCCGAAAAAGGGAATCGAGAGCGAGCGAGAGAGATTTAGGTATTCTTTTTTCCTTTGCTGAGGAAAATAAAATATAAAAAGAGGAATTGAAGAGGAAATCTTATTTATAGTGAATAAAAGGAAAACCCTAGTTTTAGATGGATTAGGGCAACACGAAAAATAGAGGAAACTACCGACCCTTCTCGATTAATCTCAAGGACGCTCTTATCTTTGGACCGTTAGATTTGTCGATAGAGAATGGAAAGAGATGTGACAGAGTTTACGTGGGGCCTACTTTAACGTTAACAAACAAAATACTACTAGCATGTGATGTGCCCTATATTCCATGGGCTTGGCCCACCCACTTACACTATTTTGGAGACCCGGGCTTAAGGTAAAAAAAGGCTATAAGGCGGGTTCCTATGACGATGGTGGTGAACTCACTCACATGCCATGCCGGGTGATTTGGAAATCTTAACTGGAGTAGGGCGGGTGTTTGAAGGTGGTATTGAAGGACTCGCAAAGTATGAAATATTTAGTGGTCACAAATTAGTTAAGAGTGACTTTGTATATTATTTCAAAAGACGCGAGGTTTCACGGAGGTGTATTTAAATGCTTTTCATGTAGTTTAGCATAAAGGTAGAAAATCGATGAAGAATATATTGTCGATGATTTAGCATCGAAGAAGAAGAAGACATCCGCCGATGTTATAGATTTACTCCGAATGGAATATGGAGTTGACCTCACGTATAGTCGGGCATATCACTTGATAATTCACCAAGACATTTCTTTGGGGTGATGACGCCAAGTCCTAT
Source organism: Papaver armeniacum (assembly GCA_023531295.1). Taxonomy (NCBI): domain Eukaryota; kingdom Viridiplantae; phylum Streptophyta; class Magnoliopsida; order Ranunculales; family Papaveraceae; genus Papaver; species Papaver armeniacum. The sequence continues at coordinate 61,806 of JAJJWW010015483.1, read as the reverse complement.
TCAGACTTAGTTTGGTATAAAGATGCACTTGAACAAAGACAATTCTGTTGTGAATTTTGAGTATGATAGTGTGACGCGTCATTGTTGCTTTTGAAGCTTCCCATAACTGGGTTTCAACACCACGCGTCCGATGCTATTTATCGATTGTACCTTTCTCACCGGGAAGTTCAAGGGTGGTCTTATGGTTGTCCGTTACGTATTTTAACCTTTTACTATTTTTCATTTTGTATCCATGTTTTTTTACTTTTAACCTTTTACTATTATGCATTCATTTTGTTGATAAATGTAGCTTTTATTATAGGTTTCTTAGATTCTACATTGTATTTAACTTTCACGAGAGCCCCAGTCTTTATACTACTTTCTTTTGGTTTTGCATTGAAATTCATGCTTTAACTACCTCTTATTGGATCAAATGTGATTGTTCAAGCATGGATCAACTGTGATTTTTGATTAACTATGAGTATTGATCTAGAACTAATTGTTTTACACTGATTTATCGATCAACTGCGGATTGTTTATCCAAAAATTATAATTTGTTTTGAATCAACTTCTCGCTGATCCAACTGAAATGGATCAATCGTGACTTTTGATCCAAAACCATCATTGCTTACACAGATTTTATCGGATCAACTCTTTTGATCCAAAAACTATATTTTGTTTTGAATCAACTTCTACTCATGCCAACTTGGATCAATCGCGACTTTGATCCAACCGAAATGGATCAACTTTGTTTGTTGACACTAGTTACTGGTCACTTATTTTTGTTTTTGTTTTTTGGTTTTTGTAGAAATCTATCCAAACTTGCATTTGGAATTGTTCCTTGTGAAAATTGGAGAGTTGGGAATGGTTCTTAATTAATTTGAAGGGTATTATTCTGGAGATCGTCCACCGACCATTATATCGATCGTGGAATTGGTCTTTTTGAAGCATGTTCCTAAAGTCTTCCCAAATGCTTTCCCATTCCTACTCAAGGAAAGGAAATATTCCGGCCCAAAGGGCAAGAGCACAAACCGAAAAGAGTGCTACACCGCATTAACAAAGGAAAATTTTTTTGCCCGCAAAGAGTATGAGTAATCTAAAGTTGGATTCAAGATTTCTTGGATGATGAAGATTCCACTCGAGAATTGGGTGCTCATGCATTCCTAGGAGAAAGGTGGGGTGAGAACACATCTAATATTGCCGAGAGTTTTAATAATGTTATTAAGCATGATAAGCCGCTAATTGAGCTTCTCGATGGTATTCGAATGGAGCAGAATTACAAGAGGTTATTGGAGTCTAACAAGTGGACTACAAGGCTTACTCCTCGTATGCAAGCAAGGTTTAACAAGAGGATAAACGACTGCCGTTCATACAAGTTTCGAGAGAGATTTAGGTATTCTTTTTTTAGACCGTTGGCGGTCGAGTATCCATCGCTCGATATAATCTAAATTGTTCAATAAAGACTTCATTTTTTAGTAGATAAGATAATAGTCTTACGACTATTTCCCCCATCCCATCCTACATATTCACCCCATTAAATTCAAATTAGTCACACTTTGTTTTTTCCACCAATTGCACTGTCATCTTATTCCTTTATACCTTAATAATTGGTTTACTTATTTTTAGTATCATAAATGGATTCTTATTCTTCTGATAAAGAGTTGCGTATTCATATGGATCGATTTGAATCACAACAACGAATGTTCGTCCAAACGACACGGCAAATGGATGATGATTCAGATGAAAATAGAGAACTAACCAACAATGTGTTGTAGCTATATTCATATGGGCAGATACCTGGAGATCCAGAGCCAAGAGAAGTATTCACAAGAAGATATACGTATAGACGGAGGGAAGAAGTCCAAGAGAATATGATGTCAGATTATTTACTTCCCTATTGTGTGTTATCTGATCAAGATTTCCAACGTCGATTCTGCATGCCCTCGCATTTGGTGTTAAAGATTATTGGTTAGCTTTGTCGGGTATAACCTCAATTTAATTATCAGTATGTGCACTAAATATTAGAGGTCATAGTCCTGAAAAAAAGGTTACTTCGGCTTTAAGAGTTTTAGGTTATGGAAAACCTCCGGATTATAACAATGAGTATCTTCGTGTGGGAAAAACAACTGCATACAAGTATCTTGTGTTGTTTTGTGAAACAATGATTAACTATTTTGGTCCAACCTATTTATGAAAACCAACTGATGCAGATGTTAAAGAAATATTAAAGCAAAATTAGGAAAGAGGAAGTAGTCTTGGCTGGATGCACTGGGTATGGACCGGCTGCCCTACCTATTGGGTCTTTCAGTATAAGAGTCACTATGCAAACCAAATGTTATCATTGAAGCTGCTACTTCTTATGATTTTTGGATATGGCACCCTTTTTTTGGTGTACCAAGGTCTCAGAACGACATAAATGTTTTGCACATATCACTTTTGTTTGAAGATTTAAAGTATGGAATTAGTCCTAAAGTAAATTTCAGTATCAACGGTCATCGTTACTCTCATGAGTATTATCTTGCAGACGGAATGTATCCAAAATGGTTAACTTTAGTTCAATGTTATCGTCCGCCTCCTTTCAACGAATTGGGTCGTTCATACACATAAATTAATAGTAGACAAATGGAATTGAGGAAGGATGTGGAACGAGCTTTTAAAATTCTGAAGCGGAAGTTTGCGATAATTTGTGGGCCTTATCATGGTCATACTTCTCGTGAAATGCATAAGACTATGCTCACTTGCATAATTATGCATAACATGGTAATTCTGAAAACACGTCGTAATAGGGATTGGGCTAACCATGAAGGTGAAGATTTAAGGCCCGAGATTCAACCATAAATAGGATTACCTGCAAGGAACTATGCATAGATGACTAGTCACATTGAGAACACATTTATGTATGACAGGTTAAGGGAAGATATGAAAGCGAATATGTGGGGTGAGTTTGGAAGAACGGGAGGGCGAACGGATTAATGTTTGTTCATTTATTTTTTGAATTGTTGTAAGTTTATTTGTTTAGTTTTGAAATTGTTCGAATCGTTTTAAGATTTCAAGTTTAGGTTAATACTACCCAAATTGTTTGAATCGTTAAGGTTCGAGTTTACGTTTTTCACTTGACCGAGCGGCTTAGGATGCATCGAGCGGCCTAGAATCTATCACCAAAAATCCATATATATACCTACCAATTCAACCATTTTAAAATCACAACTTGGTTCAAGATTTTCTCTATTTTCCAGGTAATTTATGATCCTAGTTTTAATGAAGATGAAGATTTATCTCTTTGTAAAAACTATGTAATATACTACCCAAATAGAGGTGAAGAACGACGGATAAATGGTTTACCCAGTATGAGAGACTGGGGTAAAATTCATGAAACCTTCTGCATAGATACAGGTTATCCTCATTATCGGGATCATACTGCTTTGTTTTGCCGATTCATGAATATAACACAAGAAGTTGTGGATTTTATAGCTATGGGACGAATTGTCAATCAATATCGTCTTACATGCAGGTGAAACCAATGTTGACATGTGAGTGGGAGCTCGAAACGAATGGCGAAGATATAAAGGAATACTTTTTTGAATACGAAGTGCCTCCAAATTCTTAAGGAGTTTTTCATAACTCGGATGAGATATTAGTTTTTATTGGGTTGTTGGTTAGTTTTAATTGGGTGTTGTCAAGTTTAAATTTTAATGAGATATTGTTTAACTATAATTCTATGTGTTTTTTCATGTAAACCATTTATGTAATTCAAAATCCAAGTAATGAAAAACTACTACAACTTCATTCATCTTGAACAACATGATACATTAATTAATGAAGTAGTTCTACTTCATTGTGTTCCGATTCATCATCAACTTCATCTTCATTTTGACCTCCAAATTGTTGTTCTAAATTTTTCTTGTTACGTTTCTCTTCCAACTCTTCTGCTAACCTGTCAAATTCCATCTCCCATACCATTTTTTGTCGGTGGGTCATAACTGAGGTGTTTGCACCAAGAATCTTATTCTTGCCATAGTCTGGAACGAACTTGTCTTGAGTTTGACCATGTTTTTCATCTCTCTAGTCGTGAATTTCCGGTCAACTGCTCTCTGTTTTTTGTCGGTCTTCTGATGATCCATAAAAGTTTCCAAAAGAACATCAGTTACTTCTCATTCTTGTGCAGCTTTTCTCGCTGCTCTTGCATTGTTTCTTCCTAATTGTTTTCTTTTAATCGCAACATTCAGATTTAAGTTGGAATTTTGGTTTTTTATGATGTCTGGTGAAGAATATGGATTATATGGACGGAATTAAGATGATTGAGATGGTTGTGAACTTGGTGTTGAAGGAGAATAAGTGTACGGTGACCTTTCTGGTACATGATGCAAATTTGATAACACATCTAGATTATATTCGTAAGCAAATTTGAAAATGGCAACACTTTCAAAATATGATACCAACATTCATAATAAAAAAATTTCCCATGCTTGTGGTTCTAATAATTTTGATACTTTCGTTCTACATCGACATCAACAAGGCCACTCTCTCAACCACGAACAACTTGCATTATAGCAGCAACGTACAAGGCAACCAGGGAGTTAATTGTAATGAAGCGACCCGACAATCCATTTGCATCGCGAATGTTTATGTTCATTGTTTCTTCAATGAATTTATGAAATATGTTATCCCACAACTTGTTACTTGGTTGTTGGGCACCACTGGTACTATCTTGTGTGAAATATACATAGTTTCTGGAAATGCCTTTATCTTCGGCTATGATAAATAATAATGTTTGTTGTATTATAAATTCTTACAAAAATAATTAATAAAAACAATAAAGTAAATTACGTTTAGAATGATATAAATAATGACTTTAATTATTTTTTACACAGAGCTTTTGGTTGGCAACCTAGCAACAAGCTGGGCCCCAACTCCTCTTTAAATCGTAACACCTAAACGATAAAAAATGAAACTACCAAAACCACTACTAGCATCATTACTAACCAAAAAGTTCCTAAGACGCTTAAAAAAATCCGAGTGTCCTCACCGAGCTCCCCTAAGGTAGAAAAGGCTAACACACCCAAACCATATCCATTTGCGGCGCACTTGTCCAAGTATTTGGCACGTTTGCGAGAAACCGCACCAGAAATAGCCTTACCAGGAGCGAAGGAACGGATACCATCGCCAGTAAAAGGAGAGACACCTGTAACATCCATACAAACATCCATAAAGTAAAATGTAATTATTTCAAAAATAATCAAATCTGATACTCTAAAAAATAATCAAACTTTACTACTTTAAAAAATAATCAAATGTTGACTTCAAACGTCGCTGTCATTGTCATCAGATAGTATGTTGTGTTTTTTTTTCTAAAGGATTTGGGAATAATTTCTTCATCAGAATCAGACAGAATGATCTTCTTATTTATTTATTTTGAATGGAAGTATTTCTTCAACAAAGGTAATATGATTATTCATTCAATAATATGATTCTGATGGTATTCAACAAAGGTCAATTACATGAAGAATAAGTGCAAACGACATTCAACAAAAATTGTTAATTATTCATTCAATTTTAGTTTAAGGTTACATTAGCCATCTATGTACATTAATTCTCTAAGTTTCGGAGGAAAACATAAGTTTTAGTTTAAGGTTACATTAGCCAACCACGTGTATTACTTCTAAGTTTTAAAGGAAAACGAAAAGATGCCCACAAAAAATGTAAAACGTTTATAGTATGTAAAGGGGTGGAATTGGCTGTCAGAGAACACCAAGTTACTTGGGCAATATTCAAGAGCATCATAAAACAAAATATGTTCACTTTGAAACAAAAGATGGAGAGCAAACTCGAAGAGCCACCTTGTCTTCCAAGAGTAAAAGGTTTATTGACTATCATAGGCCATCAACTCGGTCATGAGCTTGAAAACCTTCTAAATCATGTTTGTTAATGTTCCTACATCTTGCCCGAGTCATATATTCTACTAAACCCAAAATCTGATGCCATTCTCTTAACTTGAAGCTTCTCCAGTAGTATTTAACTAGCGTGTAGTTCTGTTCTATATTGGTGACGAAACTCTCCATAAACTCTAGATGCATTTCTCAAGTGCAATGTCATCCTCTTAACATATTCCCATTGGGTTCTTCATATGATTTATTTACTCAAGAGGGACATGCGCTGCTATAGTTTATCAAGCTGACATACCAAAAGGGACAGAAAATTAGGAGCCTAAAAACTTCTCAAACGTTCATTCAATAAATCTATACCGAACAAAACATAACCAAAAAAGCTGCAAGCAACCATCACGAAATGAGTCAAAACCAACCTAAGCTGAGGATTGCAACATCTACTTTTGTACTCAACTTTTAGAGTTTGTAAGGAACTCTTTAGACAGGACAAAAGAGATAGATAAAATCAAGGAAGCCACAAATAAGTTTTTACAATTAATCATACATAATATAGATGCTTATGAAGGAGTATCCAATTTAACTCCTCTAAACAAAACATCATGATAAACTCACAAATTTGTAGATCATTATGTCAACTCAAGACCTTTGGAACGGAAATAGATTTCTATGAAACAACTCTCTTATGTTACTATAATTCTTTCGTTGACCCAACTATTCCGTATTCAAGTGATCATTCAGATACACGCTTGAATTTATTGCGAAAACATAAGAAGAAAGTCCTAAATGCATGCGGAAAAACGCAAATCGAGCATTACTTTCTAATATGGATACCAAAATATTAACGTGCTCATCCATAGTCCATAGATTATGTAAACACCACTTGCATATACTATTTCTAATATGGCAGCCGACTTATCGAATCATTGCACAGAAGTTACAAAGAGAACTCCCCTCAATATTTCGCTATTAGCAAGTACATCATTAGGAAGGAAATGATTAGATGGATATTTACCAATACCTGTGTCATTCGCAATGCAAAGCTCCTCATCTTCTTGGCCAAAATACTGCTTGGACGTTGTGGAGGGGAGAAAATATAGAGTATCAAGGAGATGTGCAAGTTGTGGAAAGACATCAAGGTATTAAAGACCCAATCTGGAGTGCTGAGCTTTTACAATAAAAAATAACTTCTTTGATATTCATTAACTCCAGAATTGCTTCACCACAAAATAAGGGTCGGGGGTACTCTAATTACCCGCGGTTATGAATAAAGATTTAAATTTTAGAACAATAAACACGTAAAATTCTTCGCACCTCACTACAATCACTGCACAGGTTCAAACGTATACACACACATTTTAGAGATTATAAACAGTATACACATCATCAAGATTCATGAGCTGGCGGTAAGATAAATACTCATATGGGATATCATTATCAAGGTAAGCAATCAGTTTCTAAATCAATAATGTTTCACTTGAATTCATTGGATTTTCAATAATTTCATATAGGTTTATTCAAGTGAATCATTGCTGCTGAATACAAATATGCAGGTATAATATGAACCTAATTATCAACAAAAAAAAAAGATATAAGATGGATTTGTATCATTTGGTTCAACTTTCAACAACAAAATCATAGATTCATTCTCAAGTGATGTGGTGGACAATCAATGTTTAGCAACACAAAGCCCCTATAGTTGTTACCATCAGTAACATAAACAAAACCCAAATTCATATTTCATACTAATAAATATTCAACATCCATAATAAAGATTCTAGATTTAAAATACCGCAGAAATCAAAATACCTAATCGGAAAATCCCCATCACTCCCCCACTTCATCTTATTCTTGATAATATTGACATTTAAACCTAGAGAATAATATGGCAGGTTTGTTTTTGCTATGAATGAACTTAGAACAAATAACAGTATTATTAACGCCTATTAGCATACTCACGTGAAATTCATCATTAGTAAACATGGAATACAGTTCAATTAGTATAAGCACACACAAAGTTAGCGTATAAACAAACAGAAAATTAGCATAAGCAAACTCTACAAAATACTCTTTTAAACTTAGCACCTATACTCGTTCTGGCTAAGTCAGATACAACCATCTTAGGCTATCTTTCTGTAGCCAGCTTAAGAAACTTCAAAGATTACCTTGTTCAGTAGACATAATCTGTTGTCTAACCAGAGTTTTCTTCCGTCTGCGTATGCTTATACGTAAATATTGATTTTAACGTGCTTGATCTCTCGATATAGATGGCGTTGAGTTGATATCCGCAACACGTCTCCCACGACCACTACGGCACACCATTAGTGATTGTTGTTTAGTTGCAGAGGGAAAATTCTCGTTGTTGATTGAGAGGCAAGTCCCTTTTTTTTTAGGCTTTTTATCGCTGTTGATTGAGAGGCAAGTTTTTGTATTTTAGGTATTCGTAAACTGTAAAATAGTGTTCCCGGACGGTGGTGTTCCAGACGAAGTTTTAATGGTGTGAAATAACAAGACGATTTTATTGGCTGAAATATACCCCGGTGGGGCCAGAAGCTCTAAGAAGAGAGCTTTGTTCAGCTTTTAACCACAATAGAGGAAAATCTCCTGAAATCATATTATTAATTTTGCAACCATATTTTTGTTACGCTTGTTCAGATTGAGAATCCATATTCAAAAAATTACACAATAATAGTGAATTGTAAAGAAGATGGGAGTTGGATGATGAAATTTGTGTTAGATTATCACAAATGTGAGAAGTGAGAAGAATATAGAAGGTGTGAGTTGAAATGAAATTGGAATTGGGTATTTATAGGGAGATAGATTTATGGTTGTTGGATCATATATACTAAGCGGTGTAGTCTGCACTGGACGGTCGACTCTTTATCGCTGGCGGCCTGCACTAAGCCGCTCGGTGTAGTGTCAACCGAGCGGTCGAGACTCCACCACTCGGTAGAGACTAAGCCTCACCTGGCCAAATGGAAAATTTGCCACTTAGTCAGGTCTATTTGCCACTTTTCCATGCCCATAGTGGGTGTAAAAGTGACAAACTTGGATCTTTTCCATGCCCATAGAAACCGACCTAAGGATTTTGTTTTGAGGGTTGTAATGGATTCAAATGTCTTAAAAATAAATAAGGGGACTTAATTTAGAACAAAAATAAAAAAATACCCTTTGATTAGTTTTATTACCACCTTATTACCCTTCCTAATCTAATTCAAATACAAAAGCAAAATATAAAACCTAAATCTATTCATTTGTTTTTTCTTCTTCATGTCGATTCTCAAAATTATTCATCACCGATTAAAACCTCTATAAAACAAGATGGGGCATGCGAATGAGACAAATAAAAATAAAAATAAAGATCTGAATTTAGCATCACATGCAAATAATCCACCACCAGGTAATGATGATGATGAATCCTAATAATAAGAAGAAGAATTGAACAATCAAGAAGTTTATAAAACAATTAATCAGTCAGTAATAACTTCAATCAGGTAAGAATCGAAAAACCCACATTTTTTTTATTGCATGAATAGGTTATATTTGATTAAATTAGGGATATAAGAAATGCTTATGGTTGGGAAAATATAAACTCCCAACCGTATATTTTATTTACGGTTGGGTTCCTAACCGTAGTTTATATTTCCAAAAATATTTATCCCCGCAAAACCCAACCATAAGTAGTTAGACTTCACTTTTTTTACCAACTGTAGATGACCCTGAGTTTGTTTACGGTTGGGATTTACCCACTGTATATGGTATTTATGGCTGAGTTCCTTACCGTAAGTCTAATTTCCCAAAAACATTTCGTTATATTTTTCCCAACCATGAGTAGCTATGCTTCACACCTTTTTGAGCCGTAGGTGACCATGAGTTTATCTACGGTTGGAAGATTTCCGATTCCAACCGTATATAGTATTTACAGTTAGGTTTGCAACCATATGGTAGATTTTCAAATTAAAAAAAAATGATTCCAATTTTTCTATTTTTTAAGCTTTGTTTACTAGATGTGTATTGAAAATAGTTGGTGTTTTTAGGAAATAACACCATGGAATAAGCGGGCTCTAATCCCTAGTAACAAGCTTTCAGTGTGTCCAAAGTAAAGGAACAAATATGCACTCGTCATTCGTGGACCAAGATAAGAATAGAGTAAACGAAGTCAAAAGATTTATCACAGTAAAGAAGAATATATACAGGGTCGAAACAACTATTATTGGTCCTCCAGTTGCTCCCTCGAAACTTATAGAAAAAGGTAAATAGAAGAATAAGTATTCACCTCAACCTACAACAAAACAAGTTATTGATGCTATGATGTTTTTTTATGGGAAGGAGCATGGCAATGCTTGGGGTGAGCCTAAAGATGGGACTTGAGTCTTATTTGGTTACGGAATTTCATGGGATGCAAGAGTTTTCCGGGCACATGTAAAAAAATTTCCTACGATTGTATATGTTAATTTAGAACTTAATTAATTTATTTATCATTTATTTATCTTTCTTTAACATTTTTATAGTTTTTTTTCAGGATCATACAAAAGCGGTCTCCTAAATTAAAACGTAGTACGACACTTTTTTGGTCATTGGATACAGAATGTAAACCTGTGATAGCCTTGGTAAAAGCTTTGGTGTTATGACATGAAATTGACCCTGCATAAAAGAGCTTTGATGTTGTTTATTTTTTGTGGATTTATGAAAAGCTTATGGATCGGAACTTACATTTTTTATCTCCCGTTCAACAAGATAACTATCAATATGGATGATTCTTTTCAAATTATCGGGCTCCCTACGGAAGGAAAATCCGTGTTTGAGGATTTCGACAATGTATTCCTTTTGACAAGGAAATTAATGAGGTATAAGCCATTATTTTGAAGTCCCTTGTACATAATCCTCCCACTGGAAAGATCCTGAACATTAAAACCATCACAAGTGAAGGTTAGGGAACAATTATTGTCGGATGTACATTTATGGACATAAAGTAAATTGTGAGAGGCCGAAGGAACAAGAAAAACATTTTTAAGAACACAAGCTTGAGTAGATATATAGGGATTTAGAAGTAGAGCCAAGATGAGTTATAGGCATACCTTTTCCATTTGCGGTAGAAATAGTTTTAGAGCCCGTATAAGGAAAAATAAATGTCAGATTCTCTTCAGAGACTGTGATGTGGTTGCTTGCCCCAGACTTAAATTTGCATGTCAGGGAAGACTCCCTACGGTCGAGATTCCCCACCGTAGGTGACTGTGAGTTTACTTAAGAAAAACCCAGTTGTATTATCCAACTATGGTGGGGATTCCCAACCATAATAGGTACTGAGATTATCTATGGTAGAAAAAACTCAAACGTATTCTCCAACTATGGTGGTGAAAAAGCGGGGGTCTAACAACCACACCCAATATTTCGTTTAGCAATCTGTATGGACTAACTCCAATATAATTCTGAGAGCACCAACTAATAAAGCGAACTCAATCAAGAAATGTATCCAAGAGTTATATCTATGTTTCTTAATGTAATCAGCAAATCAAACATATAGAAATCCGTGAGCCTGATTAATATAAGAAACAACTTGGACGGTATCAAAAACCAATATCCAAGTGTCAATAAATTTAATCAACAACCAAAGGTTGGATTCACAATTGATTGAACTTACGCACAACCTGTGATATTTCAATTATATAAACAAATATAATGCGGAAAATAAATAACACAGACACTAGAAATTTTGTTAACGAGGAAACCGCAAATGCAGAAAAACCCCGGGACCTAGTCCAGATTTGAACACCACACTGTATTAAGCCGCTACAGACACTAACATACTACCAGTTAACTTCAGACTGGAATGTAGTTGAGCCCTAACCAATCTCACATTGATCAAGGTACAGTTGTGTTCGTTACGCCTCTTGAACCACGTCGGATTCTGCGCACTTGATTCCCTTAGCTGATCTCACCCACAACTAAGAGTTGCTACGACCCAAAGTCGAAGACTTAATACAAAAATCTGTCTCACACAGAAAAATCTATTGAATAGATAAATCTGTCTCCCAAAAATATACCTACGAGTTTTGTTCCGTCTTTTGATAAATCAAGGTGAACAAGAACCAATTGATAAACCAGACTTATATTCCCGAAGAAGAAATTATTATCAATCACCTCACAATAATCTTAATCGATTAACGAAACAAGATATTGTGGAATCAGAAACGATGAGATGAAGATGTTTGTGACTACTTTTAAAACTTGCCTATCGGAGAATAAATCTCGAGCAAATCTTAAAGAAGATAGTACTCAATCACGATAGAAAACAGCAAGATCAGAACACGTAACTACAGAGAAATAGTTGGGTTTGGCTTTACAATCCCAATGAAGTCTTTAAGTCGTTAACCTACTGGATTTTATAAAAACTTAAGTTTAAAGGAGAATCGACTCTATTCGCAACTAGTATCACACATAAGGTGTGGGGATTAGGTTTCCCAGTTGCTAGAGTTCTCCTTTATATAGTCTCCAAATAAGGGTTTGCAATCAATGCTACCTTGGTAACAAAGCATTCAATATTCACTGTCAGATGAAACCTGATTAGATTCAAGCTAATATCTTTCAACCGTTAGGTCGAACTTAGCTTGTTATACACAAATGAAATGTACCATCATTTAGATAAAGGTAACCGTACCTAAACGTGTACACTTAGTTGGTTCAACAATAGTCAATAGTTAACCAATGGTTAGCCATATGAGCACTTTCATATCAACCTTATTCATAACTAGTTCAAATGAATCAAATGAAACTAGTTAGAGAGTTGTTCAATTGTTTATATTCTCATAGAAGTATACAAGACACAATTGAAGTAAAATCGATTTTGATTTACTCGAATCATTTCATGAACATTATAGCCACGGTTTGCAAAAGATTGCGTTCCTTATTATATAAATGTATTAGTTCATGAACAAACCAATTTTAGAATGTAACCTACTTAAATATACAAACGGGGACGCATACCAAACACTACAAAACAGTCCTATTAGTGAGGGTTTTTTGTCGGGCGTCACAAATAGTCCTATTTGTGAGGGTTTTTGACCAACCGTGGGAAATAGTAGGTTTAGTCAAAGGAACAATTTTTTCTTTTTGTCGGTTTCGTGTTTCCGACGATTGTAAAAAACAATTCGAGTGAGAATAATGGCCACGGTTTGCCCAGTAGTCAAAAATAGTTTGAGAAATTGGCTCCACTTTTTTTGACTCCCGCACTTATTTCACCAAATTTTAACTAAAATAAGAAAAAAAAATTCTTTTTTATTCTATTTTTCAGCCTTATCTTCTATCTTCTAAAAATATCTTTCTCTTACCGTTTTCTCCGCTCATTTGAAGAACTTCCGGGTTTGCTCTCGCCTCCTCTTCTATGTTACCTTCTCTGCGTCTCTTCTCTTATCTCCTCCATGAATTTTCCGTTATCATCTCGTCTAGCTGTTCTCGATCTGTTCTTCCATTAACAGATCTGTTCTCTAAACAAAAGTAATTTGATTTTAATTTGAATCTTAATTTTGATTTTGATTTTAATTGTTTTTGTTTGCAGCAAGGAAAGGATGAAGCTCTGAAACTGAAAGAGACTGTTAAGGTAAGGAGAATCCATTAATGGGTTTGATTTTATTTTGCGAATTATTAATTTTAATTACTGGTTTATATTTTTGCAGGAACTAAAAGAGGAAACTTTGAGGAACCACGAGTCTATTAAGGTGAAAATTTGAATCTTAAAAGAAGATTTAATTTCTAGGGTTATTTTTTTCTTTGTTACTTTTAATTTCTTTTTTCTTTTTTATGTAGGATCTAAAGGAAGAAGCTTTACCTACAGGAGTGTTTTAAGGTGAAGATTTTGATTGAAAATAAATTTAATTTAATTTTAATTTTTTTAGTTTTCAAATTTCATTTTCTTGATTTCCTTTTGATTGAAGTTTGTGTTCTTTTGTGTTGATGGAATTTGATGTCGTTTTTGTAGTTTTGTAATTTATTTTGTAAGATGTGGGTTTGGGTTCATTTGTGCTTTATATCTTCTATAAGTCTCAGAATTTGGTATGTTATTAGAATTGAAATTCGAGTTTACCAATTGTATTTTGTCTAGAGGTACATACAGTTCTTTGTAGTGTTTATGGCTTTCAAGAGTCTGATACTTTGAAGTGTTTATGACTTGATAATGGATCTAGGGATAACTAAATTAGGGGTGAATTGTTGAGGTTTGTGACTGATAGTTTAGGAAAGTAGTGAATAACCTGGTAAGCCCTCGCCAACAGGAGTCGATGTCATAATAGAGACAATAGGATGTGCTGTTAACTTAATTTGAACATCATACGATGTCCGGTCATGATATGATTATCCTGAACACATGATATAATGTTAACTAAATGGTGTCATTTCTATTACGGCACTTACGTTGACAGTAGGCATTCATTGTCTAAATTGGTACCTAGTGTATACTTGCTTTAATGACTATAGCGATATGCCTATGTCTACTTTGTTTATCACTTAGAATAAACAAGATTAATCTATTCACTTTGGACGACTTACATGCATAATCATGTTCTCTCTCTCCCACAGTCCTCCTATTTGTGGCTGTCCTGCTCCCAATTTGAACCGTGTTTGCACTATGGATGGGATGATTTTACTATCATTGATTTTGTGTATTACAATAATTGGATGGAAATAAATATAGCCTTATTCCTTATGCTTCCTTTATAGATGAAAGTTGATGTGATTAAACTAGAAAGGAGCTTGCCGCTTTCACATTGTGGTTTTATGCTTCATGATTTTTAGCGGCAACAAGCATTTAATTAGCAGTTTCCATAGCAAAACTTAGTCGATGCATTTTTGGCCATTTCGTGGTTTTTAGACTTTAATAGTTTGTTTTTTATTCTGCACCGTCCCTTCTTAGATTCGACCATTTATATGAGGTCGATCTCTAGGAGGTATAAAAAGGGCCGGCCGCGATGCCCGAGGGATTTCGGAAATTCTTTATTTTTCATCGTACAAATAATTCTTATCTCGAGACTTGGGGATGGGTGTTCTATCCATCTCTACCTAATTCTACAGAGTTGGTGTTGCGGCGGGGATGATTGAAAATGGAGACACTTGCTATTATTGTTTAAATATGCAGTTTATGGGCGCGTATTCAATATTTTCTAAGTTCTAATTTATGAACGACGGAAATGAGATTATTGCGCATAATGAAGAATGTATGCTTCTTTGCTATCTCTTTAGCTATGCCGGGGTAAGAGTTAGTAGTGCCATTACTTTGGAATCATAATAAATAAATATATGTAGTACTAATCTTTAGCCAAGTGGAGGAAAATGGGACCGTTGGCCATTGGAGTTAGATGAGTGTTAGTGATATGATGGGGATCATCATGGTGCCGGTCCCTAACCAGTCTTAAGGTTGGGATGGATTAATCTTTTCTTTAATTAATTATTATATAATCCTTTTACATGTCAGTTTCTGTTAGTTCCATTTTTAATGGAGTACTTTGGGCTTATCTAAACTAATGTTTAAGTAGGCATCACTGTTGTTACTTGGGGCTACAGTACAGAGAGATTGGTAATTGGAATGTAATTTAATTGGACTTCCTAGTATTATAATGTGATTTGATCAATGGATATACTTTTAATATCTATTTGTACATTTGTAACCAAGTTTCTAACAAACCTTTCTATGATGCCGGTACCTTTTGTCCTTCCTATCATAAAGGTTTCTTGATTATCTTGGTTCAAGGATATTGCAACTGAGAAATGGATAAGAGTTGGGTCCACCATCAACAATCTAGTAAGGAGTTTCATGAAGGCTTGTGTTTGTTTTTAAACTATGCATTTGAAAAGGGGTTCGTTACCGAAGATAACAAAGCGAAGTGTCCATGCAAAGAGTGCGCCAATGTAGGTTACAAGACCAGAAGATGATATATATTATGATGTAGCTCGGTTATGGTAGGTTAAGGAGCTATACTATGGTATGTTAAGGAGATATATGATGATGCGATCGGATATATGCTTATTATAGTTTTAAACAGACCTAACACTATAATCTTATATGTAATTGGTCTAGGAAATATGCAAGGTGAACAAAAACAGGGGAGAAACAAAACTTTCACCATACTTCACATCTCTAAACCACATGCAAAGTGTGCAAAAGCGTGAGGTAAGCTTTTATGTCAACTGTTAGTAATGCATTTCATTTGTTGTATGAAAAACTTTGGAATGCTACATGAAAACAAGATTTTTATGGGTGCGTTTGTTTGGTGATTGATTCAGGAATTCAACGTAGGTATACTTGTTTCTATTTCCATGCCTAGTTTCAGTTCATTCCTTGATCTTCTTTGAAGATGATTTTCATATGTTGTGCTAGAAGGCGCGAGGCGGAGCGTCTGCTTGTGTGTATTATAGCATAGCATAGGAATTGATGTATCTATTGCATGCTTTGATATCATATTTATTTCTGATAATCTCTTTTGAGTCTTGATAATTGGAAAAGATTTCTTAATCCATCATTTTGGATTCTAGCCATTGCATATCGTTTTCTTCCGGCTTTAATATGCATTATTCTCAGTATTGGTATTGCAGACTATGGTCACCTGACTTGTCCGTCCAAATTTCTTTTCTTCTAACACATCCAATTCCACGTAGAAATGTGTGTATTGCGCCATGCTAAAGTCTCATCTTGATTAAGAGATTGTTATTCTTATACCCCATAATTAAACTTGTTGATTTAGGAAAATCTTACCAAACAATTTAGTTCATGTTGTTTGTCATGTGAATATGTATTGATGAAAACCTGTGACTGTGTGTACTAACCAGGATGTCGTTTCGATTGAATACTTTTTTATAGTTGGGGAGAAACTAGGGCGGCGTCCTAACGTCACGAGGTTTTGGAGTTACCCTTACCAAAAAAGAAAGAAAACCGAAGACCCCGGATAAGTATTGATGGATCCCCGGTGTCTGCCGAACTTGTACGTTATATATTTTTATTACTTAATGAATTTTGAATTTGTTTACATATGATTACTCAAGCATTTGACCATCAAATTGGTGTTTCTATAGAAGGTAATGGAGGAAGTAGAGATCCAAGCTAGCCAACCAGGTTCTACGATTGTGCTACAAGGACGGCATGATGCATTTGCAGAAGTGTGAGGACGAGATAAAGGGGGTCGTGTTCGCTGTCTAGGCAGTGGTATAAAACCACAGAAATATTGGGGTGAAGGGTCATCAACCAAGCCAACCACTGAACCAAGTGCAGAAACTTTGAACCATAGGAAACAACTGGAGGATACTCTTGCACAACTTCGTGATAATGCAACGAATAGCTGAATTAGAGGCACTTCTTGTTGCGCATGATGGTAGGGAACTAGCAACACTGACTTATCGGGCGACCTTGGATAGGATTGCGGTGAGTCAAGGCACTATATTGAGGTAAATCGAGTTGCTTCATTAAGTTATTTCCTCTTTCAAACCTTGAACCTGACATGAAATTTTCTGCGATGATAATGCTTGAAATGATGTGTATGTTACAGGACGGATGCGGAGATCAGGAACAATCCATGAATGGAAGATGTTGGTGTGGATGGGTGACTGATATAGGTGCTCGTTTTTTTAATATAAGGGAATGGGATGATTCTTTTTTTTATTTTCATGCCATATGGGTGGGTGATTTTTTGAATGTAATTGTAAGGGAATGGGATGATGTCTTTTTTTGTTTTCATGCCATCAGTTTTGTTCGCAGTTTTTCCCAAACATTACACAGGCTAACTAAATTCTGATATTTTTAAAACAGTAAAATATACTTGCATATATATGTAAGTTTCAAAGCTCTGTAAAACTTTATTGTATATGAATATAAGTTCAATGGAGAACTCTCTAAAACTTTGTGATATATAAATGCAAGTTTCTATCTGAGATTTATTAACTGAGAATTGTCTCTAAAATCCAACTCCGGTGACCGGTTAACGTTAACGGACGACGGCCGGAAAATATTACTGAGGGTTTGTAAACCGTCACAAATGCGAAACCGGACTTGGGAGCCGTTGCCGGAAAAAGTTTAGCCGGCGGTGGTCGTATAATTGGTGAGGGCCAAATAACCGTCACAAATAGAGAATTTATTAGTGAGGGATGACCAAATCAGTCACAAAAAGAAAACGGCACAAATAACATTTGTGGCCTACTAGTCATGATGATCAGTCACCGTCACCAATGTTTATTTGTGACGGTTTTTTCTATTTGTGACAGTTTATGGACCCTCACCAATGGGACCTGTTTTTGTAGTGAAAGTAGCCGGACTGAGTTTGGTTACGCTAGTACGCGTACGGGTGCGCATACTGATAAGCACATAATTGCTACATTTTATACCCATATTTATATTAGCTAGGACTCGACATATTGGCTAATAACACGATTTTAGTGTTTTTGTAGAAAGTATGAGCGAATCCGATCATCCGGATGATAAATGGCTAAACAAAGCTATATTGGCTTTTGCGTCTAAAATCACCAAAGTAACTGCTCACGGCAACCGCGAGAGAACAATTAAATGTGGCTACCGTATCATTTATTTTAGGTAGCACCAACATGAGCATCTCACGGACAAGTTAGTGTAGTAGTGGGCTCAAGAACTCATTTGTTTGCCAAGCACCAGAGTCCATTAATTTGAGAAATAAGTGGATTATGTGGCGAACTCCCCAACCACGGCTAATTTCTTATCAGATCAATACAAGCAGCTGCCTCATTTATTTATTATGTGGAGATTTCACAGAGTGATAACGATAAAAGAGTGTTGATATTCTCTGCTTCTCGGCTGATGGAGTTTTCTTTCTCCCAACATCAGCAGCATCAGTTCGTGATAATATGGTCTGAAGTTTTTGTCTTGATGCATGAGCAATGGTGGTGGTATTTTCTGGTTTGGGTTTTGTCTGCAACTGATGGGTTTCGAAATGGGAACTGGTGGTGGCGAGATGAACAGAAGATAAAGTGAAGAAGCAATTGGTGATGTACCACCGGAGCTGGCAGAAATGGGTTTTTACCCAATTTTTGTTTCGATTGAATGGTGGCTGTAGAGAGAGCTCGAACCGGAGATGGCTGCAATCAGTGAACTGAACTTGGTGCCGAGTGTAATGGGTACAAATATCATAGTAGAGTTGGAAGCCTACTCTAGAAAGTAGTACATGGTTAGCCACAAGAAGTTAGCTCTGATTTCTTAGTTGAGAGAGGATCCCTATTTATAGACATTTCTTGAAATGAGAATGTCCAACATGTATCCTCTCCTATCTTTCTTATCCTACATCTGTCCCTACAATAGTACAGGTGTACTTTAGATCCTTCTTCATGAACTCACGTGACTTGGACTACACACGTGCTTGTCAATAAGGAAGGAGCGTGATGTGGTTTTGAAAGTTGTTGTAAAGATTATAAAAAGCACCGAGACTCAAGATTCCACCATTGACCAATTAAGTGATTCAATCTAATCAATATTCATGCAATTCTTTGCGTTTGAAGTGATTCTAATTTATTGCCTCTAGTAGATTTTCGAAGTAACAATTGTATCCATCAAGCATGAAACATCAAAAGTCTTAAACTAAGCATGCTCCATCAAAACAAATCACAATCATTCAATAAAAATCAATTTTCCAATATTAGTTCCATGCAAATAATCATAAAAGAAATTGCAAATAAATAATTAAAATAGAAATATACCACTTTTCATGGAACAATGGCTTCCTCCGTCGCCTTGGCTAAGGGGTTTAGCTCCTCATATTAATCACTTGCTCAAAGTATCGGTTCATAGCTCAAAAGTTGATTAAAAGGATGAAAAACAAGAAAACAGACTGTTTGCAACGCTGTAATGGCGTTACAAAGCTGTTACAATGGACTGTTACAAGAGCCGACTTATGCACTCGTTTACGTGTTGTTGAATCTCCGACCAGAAAACGACCGCCCTTGAAAGCCTATTGTTCTTCGTGTTCTTCCCTCATTGCAGCAGCAGGAGAAATTGTTCAACTCGTGATTTTTATTCTCTGTCTTGTTCTAAACCTCCCCAAAGTTTTTCTACCCCTTCCTTGACTCATACCTAGGCTATATATAGCCAACATTTTCGATTCTAAGATATTGTTTCTTCTCTTCACGGCCAAGTCACGGCTTTTTTTTTTATCTCTTCTCTCTCCGTACGCGTCATCCGGGTTGATCTAACGTACGGACTCTCTCAATGATAATGTAAATCTATACGAAACCATTCTTCCCTTATCCGTACGCAAATACCGTGTATAGAACCAAGAAAATTCGATAATATTTCTTCCTGTTTTTATCCCGTGAACTCCACACTGTATTCTTCTTCCGGTCCATTCAACTCGCTTGATCCAATCACACATACCATCTGTTTTGCTCTAAGGAGCCTAGCCCATGAAAATCATCGATTGAATCTCATTATAGATCGGTCCAAATCATCAACTCCAAATCTGTCGCCAGAAACTTTGCCATTTTTCCCGCTTTTTTTTTTTGAATTCTTGAAAATGAGGTGCCCCTATCCAGCTAGGGGTGCCTATAGAAGGTGCCTTAAGGGGGGGTGTCCCTTAGTAATTTGGTTACCCCTTATCCAATCCGAGGGTCCGAATAGCATGTTTCTCACGAGTGCAAATACAACTTTTCTAGCCAATTTTTCCAAAAATGTTTATTGGCCAAAAATACCTACACACATAAAAAACCATAATAAGTACAAAAATGAGCACTATCAATATATAGAATCGAGACAAATTAGACACAAAAATGTGTCTATCAAATACCCCCAAACCTATTATTTGCTAGTCCTCGAGCAAAAATAAAAATAAAATCCTAACTCACCTTGTCAGCAGGCATCGTCGATTGCATTTAGCGTATGCAATAAGCCTTTAAACCCCTAGGTGGCCCTAGTGGCCGAGTTATAGTCTCGGGAGGGTTTACAGAGGTGTACCCACAAAACCTTTACTCCAGACCCTAACTATCTACGCAGAACCTTGGAAAGCACTAAAAAGTCTCCTTGGTTGGCATACTTATTGACTACAGGAGGAAGTACCCTGATGCGAAATTCCAATTGCTGTACACGAGTTTGCACTCAAGCATACTAAAATTCATATATAAGTCACAGAGCTCTACTCAGATAGTCGCACTATGGACATCAATATCCGGAGTCAAAACTAGTCACATGGATAGATCAAGAAGATGGATATAGAAAAACATAGATGGTTTTAATGTTTACTAAGTGATCGATGTTTCCCATATCTGTCTGAAGGCCTCCGCCAAAACGAACCTATCCTAATGGACTGAGATACTAGTCTGACTAATATCAACACACTGGCATATACAAGGGAACCAGTGGTCGATAATCCTAACTCTAGGTCAACACAACCGGCATATACAAGGGTTCCAAAGTGGTCGACTTTATTGAATTTATTCCAGTTGGTCGATGATCCGGTCTCAATTTTTTTTTTTTTTTTTTTTTTTTTCTTTTTTTCACTTTTTTTTTTCAACATTTTTTTTTTGTATCTCAATCACTCTAATTCACCCTAGCATTGGTAATAACTTGATCCGTGGGCCCCACCTAATCACTTAGAGAAACATAGTTTAAAAACAAAATAAAAATAAAAATTAAGTGAAAAGGACTCAACGAGATTGGTGAAACTATCATGTTATTTCTAACACCTGAGCTTTGTGCTTTTATGAATAGACTCTTTAGATGTTTCCATCTAATCGATTGGTTCCTCAACTCCTACAACCAAAATGCTTCCATCCACTTAGATTGGTTAGTGCCATCCTTAATAAGCATAAATTTCTAGGCTCGGAGTTTATCAATGCAACTAAAATGTTTCTCCCATACCCCCAAACTTAAATCTAACATTGTCCTCAATGTTCTAAAGATAAAATTAAAAACATGAACAAGGAGAAATCTGTTACCATTTGAAGTAAAAGAGATAAGGAAATATATTACCGTGTCGCATGAATGTTGGGTTACCTCCCAAGAAGTGCTAAGTTTAAAGTCTTGACCAGGACTAAGAAAGGATTAGTCACCTCATAGAATCTTAAAGTAATAGCCGAAATTTCAAGGTCATCAAACCAAATAAAGCTACCACAAATAAAAGGAATCTGCAACATGCCAAGAAAATTAACAAATAAAGCACACCCTTGTCTAGTTTCCTGTTTAAGACAACTACATCTAGCTGTGGTTCAGGTTCAGGCTCTATAACTGGGTCCAAATAAAATATTTTCATGGGTTGGATTTCCTCGTAGCTAAGATCCGATTCGGGTTGTAAAGTCTTGAAAAACTCAAATAAGAACTTAGAAGCACATAATAATAACCTAAATAATTGCGGATCCCGAAAGTCAATCGGTTTTGACTCACACAATTGACCACGATGAAACCGGCGGTCAATCTTAAGCAAATGTGTCGTTTCTATTCTCCTAAAATAATTAGGTTTGGTCTCGAACTTAATAACTCGACACATTTTAAACTCATACATTCCCACAATTGGTTGAAAAATATTTGGTGGGAAAACAAAGTCAACTGGTATCGTAGCCTGGATAAACCACATCAACCGGAGGATGTGTTTCTAACAACCGAACTTCTTCCGGACATTATTAAGTTCTGAGAACTAGTATGAAGGCAATCTGGCTTAATGGTTGAGGCACATATATCAAGTCCCAAGTGAGGGATCTCTACAAGAGCTAAAGGTAAAGCACGGGGAGAATGATAATCACCCCCAAACTTAGAGTTTTGGGTGTCTCTAGATAGACTATCTACAATTTCCCTAATTTCTAGATCATCTAATCCACGAAAATGGTCAATTGCTTCTTGTAAGTTATAATCGGAAGGTGCATCCTCACTCATCATATTTGAAAGCTCTACGAGTTCATCTTCTTTGTCTAAGACTAATGTTTCTAAATCGTTAGACTCTAAAACAATGTTCTCAGAAGAAACTCGTTCCTCTAAAACCATAATCGGTTTCGTAATCATAAGGAAAAACATCGTCTAAAACGGTGGTATCTCTAGTCAAATCCTCGTCCTTTTGAATAGGTGAATAATTATTAAAATTATTTGGATTTGAACTAGAAACATTATCATTATTAAGTTCAATTGGAGTAACATATTCCTGATCACTATGCCTACTTATTTCAAATTCTTCATCAACACTATCCTCATCATAATCATTATAACATGAAAATGGTTGAACCTCATCTAAACAAGTAGTGTTACCAAATTTATCCTCGTCATCTTGATTATGCAAATAACTATCCTCATTTTCAAAGGTACTATTGGAAACACTATATTGGAAATTAAGACTATCTTGAGCAGTTCTTTCTGGGCCTCTAACAACATTTTCTCGAGTCGACTCACATGACTTCCCGATTTTATCTAGGAAAGAAAGTTCACATGTTGTATTGCTTTCGTCCATAACTAAGTCATTCATCTCATCCGAACTACGTGTCGACTTAAGTATCTTTTGTGCTTGACGTGCAGACTCTAATAGAGAGGAATTTTGCTCGTATGACCGGTGGGAATATGGATAGTAATTGGGCTCACCATGGTATGGACCATAACCTTGAAAAGGCTGATGTTCCCAACCACTATTCACATTATGGTCAAAGTAGTAACGTCCATTTTGAAACTCAGTCGGATATTCGTTGTATTGGCTATTATTATACCAGTTCGACATTCTATTTGCAGGGGGTGTGAGTTGTCACACAAAATTAAACCCACCGACGGGGATTCGTGGGTGGATAGAGTCTTACCTCCCGTACCGGACGGGCGATGAACCGTTGAAGTCGACTCGGGCCACCGACTCCGATGTCGGTGTACGAACCCGAGGGGTCGAGATAGTATCGTAATCGGTCATCCTTCCCTGCAAACATTTTATATTTAATTTAAACCCTTCCTTTGGTTTTTAAAATAATGTCCAGTCAAAAAAAAAAAAAAATGTCCAAAAAGTGTCCAAAAATAAAAAGAAAGATTACAAAAATACAACCCTATTTACAGTTTCTAAAAATAAAACAAAATAGAACAACTATGTACAAAATCTTCTTCACTCCTTGGACTCCCCTTTTCTTTCCTTCTTTGGCGATGCTTTCTTTTTATAGCACTTTTTCTTTCCTTGTAGCTTCGCTCCAAATCTGAAAAGAATCGAAAAATACCAAAGGCGTAAAAGAGAACAAAAAAAAATATATATATATATAAAAAAATATAAATAACTCTAAAACCTAAAACCTAAATACAAGTCCGCGTCGGCGGCGCCAAAAAATTGATGTGGTTTTGAAAGTTGTTATAAAGATTATAAAAAGCACCGAGACTCAAGATTCCACCATTGACCAATTAAGTGATTCAATCTAATCAATATTCATGCAATTCTTTGTGTTTGAAGTGATTCTAATTTATTGCCTCTAGTAGATTTTCGAAGTAACAATTGTATCCATCAAGCATGAAACATCAAAAGTCTTAAACTAAGCATGCTCCATCAAAACGAATCACAATCATTCAATAAAAATAAATTTTCCAATATTAGTTCCATGCAAATAATCATAAAAGAAATTGCAAATAAATAATTAAAATAGAAATATACCACTTTTCATGGAACAATGGCTTCCTCCGTCGCCTTGGCTAAGGGGTTTAGCTCCTCATATTAATCACTTGCTCAAAGTATGTATTTATAGCTCAAAAGTTGATTAAAAGGATGAAAAACAAGAAAAGCAATTTGTTTGCAACGCTGTAATGGCGTTACAAAGTCATTACAATGGACTTATTACAAGAGCCACTTATGCACTGTTTCGTGTCGTTGAATCTTTGACCAGAAAACGACCGCCCTCTTGAAAGCCTATTGTTCTTGTGTTCTTCTTCCTGTTGCGCGAGGAGAAATTGTTCAACTCGTGATTTTTGTTCTCTGTCTTGTTCTAAACCTCCCAAAGTTTTTCTACCCCTTCCTTGACTCATACCTGAATATATATAGCCAACACCAGTCGATTGAAACCCTAAGATATTGTTTCTTCTCTTCACGGCTTTTTTTATCTCTTCTCTCTGTACGCGTCATCCGGGTTGATCTAACGTGCCAGACTCTCTCAATGATAATGTAGAATCTAGCAACAACCATTCTTCCCTTATCATGCGCAAATACCGTGTATAGAACCAAGAAAATTCCGATAATATTTCTTCCTGTTTTATCCCGTGAACTCCACACTGACTTCTTCTTCCGGCTTATCCAAATTGCTCGGTTGATCCAATCACACATACCATCTCTCATTTTGCTCTAACAGGCCTAGCCCATGAAAATCAAATGATTGAATCTCGCTAAAAGCCGGTCCAAATCATCAACTCCAAATCATGTTGTCATTCGCCATTTTTCCCGCCTTTTTTATTTTTGAATTCTTGAAGATGAGGTGTCCCTATCCAGTAGGGGTGCCTATAGCAGGTGCCTTGGGGGTGTCCCTTAGTAATTTGGTTACCCCTTATCCAATCCGAGGGTCCGAATAGCATGTGTTCTCCGGGCGCAACTTTTCGAGCCGATTTTTCCAAAATGTTTATTGGCCAAAAATACCTACACACACATAAAACACCATAATAAGTACAAAAATGAGCACTATCAATACATAGAATCGAGACAAATTAGACACAAAAATGTGTCTATCGGAGCGCTATGTAGCGTTTTCTCTTGGATATGGGGAGATTTCCCCAATCTTGGGTGGATACTCTTTAGCATCTCTTCTTGGATATGGGGAGGCTGACCTTCTACCTTGACAATTTCCAGGTATCTACATTAAGTCCCCTGGCTGTTTGGGCAAGGCGTTAGCCTTCTCAACAGTCTATTGCTTCTCTCAGGCGGCCTGCCCTTGATACTTGCCTCTTGATCTTACAAGTCTCTCAGCTGGGCGTGTCTTCAACTCATCGCCTAGGCAGGATGTTTCCTTTCTCGGGTTCGCTCGTCTTCAAACACCTGTACTCTTTTTGTAGATTCCCTTGTCTTGACTTGCTATTTGCAAGTCCCATTGTCTCTTACATTCGCTTTATTCTCTGCGTCTTTTGGACTTGCACTCTTCTTGGCGTCGTTTGAGCTTGCTCTCTTCTTGCAAGTCCCCTTGTGCGCGTCTCTTCGACTTTCTCTCTTCTCAGCGTCTGTTGGGCTTGCTCTCTTCCTGCAAGTCCCCTTGTGTGATGTGTCTTCGACTTGCCTTCTTCTTGGCGTCTCTTTGGCTTGTTTGCTCTCTTCCTGCAAGTCCCCTTGTGTGATGTGTCTTCGACTTGCCTTCTTCTTGGCGTCTCTTTGGCTTGTTTGCTCTCTTCCTGCAAGTCCCCTTGTGTGATGTGTCTTCGACTTGTCTTCTTCTTGGCGTCTCTTGGGCTTGTTTGCTTTCTTCCTGCAAGTCCCATTGTGTGATGTATCTTTGACTCGCCTTCTTCTTGGCGTATCTTACGTTGTTGAAGGCTTGAAGGCGCCATTTGGAGGCGAAGGGTTTCTGCCCTCTTTTCTTCCCTTCCTTTTTGTTAGAGGTTCGAGTGACGCTTCTCTATTCTTCGGTCAAAGGCGTAAGTTTCTCCCTTTGATGGTGAAGGGTTTCTACATTTTCTCTTCCTTTTGTCAAAGGCTAGCCGCCTTTTGGTGATGGAGGCAAGTTTCTTCATGGGCGGGTTTCCTCATGGGCGTAAAAGCAGCTTTTATTTATTATTATTATTTTTTTTATCATGGGCGTAAGACGGTTGGCGGGAGGGCGCACGCGTCATTGGGGGCGCCCGGACCATTTCTTGGCGGGAGCAATAGATGTTCCCCCTTTGAATTTTTTTTTTTTTTCCAAAAGAAATGTGGGTAGGGCGCCCGCGTCATTGGGGGCGCCCGGACCATTTCTTGGCGGGAGCAAAAGATGTTCTACCCTTTGATTTTTTTTTTATTTTTTTTTTCAAAGGAAATGTGGGTAGGGCGCCCGCGTCATTGGGGGCGCCCGGACCATTTCTTTGCGGGAGAAAAAGATGTTCTCCCCTTTGAATTTTTTTTTTCAAAGGAAATGTGGGTATGGCGCCCGCGTCATCGGGGACGCCCGGACCATTTCTTGGAGGGAGCAAAAGATGTTCTCCCCTTTGAATTTTTTTTTTTCAAAGGAAATGTGGGTAGGGCGCCCGCATCATTGGGGGCGCCCGGACCATTTCTTGGCGGGAGCAAAAGATGTTCTCCCCTTTGAATTTTTTTTTTTTTCCAAAGGAAATGTGGGTAGGGCGCCCGCGTCATTGGAGACGCCCGGACCATTTCTTGGCGGGAGCAAAAGATGTTCTCCCCTTTGATATTTTTTTTTTTTTTCAAAGGAAATGTGTGTAGGGCGCCCACGTCATTGGGGGCGCCCGGACCATTTCTTGGTGGGAGCAAAATATGTTCTCGCCTTTGATTTTTTTTTTTATTTTCAAAGGAAATGTGGGTAGGGCGCCCGCGTCATTTGGGGCGCCCGGACCATTTCTTGGCGGGAGCAAAAGCTGTTCTCCCCTTTGAATTTTTTTTTTTTTTTCAAAGGGAATGTGGGTAGGGCAGGGCGCCCGCGTCATTGGGGGCGCCCGGACCATTTCTTGGCGGGAGCAAAAGATGTTCTCCCCTTTGATTTTTTTTTTTTTTTTTCAAAGGAAATGTGGGTAGGGCGCCTGGACCATTTCTTGGCGGGAGCAAAAGATGTTCTCCCCTTTGAATTATTATTTTTTTTTTCAAAGGAAATGTGGGTAGGGCGCCCGCGTCATTGGGGGCGCCCGGACACTTTCTTAGCGGGAGCAAAAGAAGTTCTCCCCTTTGATTTTTTTTTTTTTTTTTCGAAGGTAATGTGGGTAGGGCGCCCGCGTCATTGGGGGCGCCCGGACCATTTCTTGGCGGGAGCAAAAGATGTTCTCCCCTTTGAATTTTTTTTTTCAAATGAAATGTGGGTAGGGCGCCCGCGTCATTAGGGCGCCGGACCATTTCTTGACTGGAGCAAAAGATGTTCTCCCCTTAAGATAGAGTTTTTTACGAAGTAAAGCCGCTTTTAAGATAGAGTTTTCTCCCTCTCATCAAGGGTGGCAGGATTTAGACACTCAAGTCTCATAGAGTGAGCACAAGAGGTTTTAGACACTCGAGTCTTAAAGAGTGAGCACAAGAGGATTTTGACACTCCCCCTCTTATTGAGGGTGGGAGGATTTAGACACTCAAGTCTCAAAGAGTGAGCACAAGAGGATTTTGACACTCCCCCTCTTATTGAGGGTGGGAGGATTTAGACACTCAAGTCTCATAGAGTGAGCACAAGAGGATTTAGACACTCGAGTCTCAAAGAGTGAGCACAAGAGGATTTTGACACTCCCCCTCTTATTGAGGGTTGGAGGATTTAGACACTCAAGTCTCAAAGAGTGAGCACAAGAGGATTTTGACACTCCCCCTCTTATTGAGGGTGGGAGGATTTAGACACTCAAGTCTCAAAGAGTGAGCGCAAGAGGATTTCTTAGACACTCGAGCCTCTTGATTGTCGAAGACAAGAGGATTTATTTTAAAATGGCTCACACCTCTTATGGAGGGAGACTTTAATTTTTCACGTATATATTTTGCCAACAACGGTTGGATTTCTTTTCTATCCCTAGCTTCATTCAGTGATGCGGTAATACCAAGGTAAATGCTTTTCAAGAAAAACAGGTGAGCTTACTTAAAAAGAAGTGAACATGCGGCAGATACATTTTAATGTCTAGATGACTAATATACTAAATACTCATGGGATGTATTAGTACAGATATTTGTATTGCCGCAGCGGCTATATTAGCTATGAGTTCATATGCATGCGCATTATAAAATTGAGGCGTGTAAAAACATCAGAACGTTATGATGTACTCCCTCCGTTCTTAAATAATAGGCTGGTTTCTATAAATAAATGTTACAAAAAAATAAGCTGGTTTCCTAATTGGGAAAGTCAAATCAACAACCTAAAAACTCAATACCATCCCTCACTCCAGAATAAAAGTAGCACTGGTGCTGCTTACCCTCCCTCCTATTGGCTGGTGAGCGAAACCTCACGTTCTCATTGGCTAATTGAGAAACCATTCGTATTCGTCGGATGAAATTTCGTTATATATGGTGCGTTGATCGACAATGTGTGGTGTAGATTACCGGATTGGTAGGACTCACGCGACAGACGGCCCCCATTGTTTAGAAAAATTGCTATATTAATTTCGTGCATTTATTTTGAAAATCAAAAAAATAAAAATAACTACTATATTAATTCTGGACATTTATGATTAAAATAAAAAAAAAATCAATTCAATATATTTATGGAATAAAATAATCTTTTATAATTTTATGAAAATCCAAAATATAAAAAAATTACTAAATTAATTTTGGACAGTTATGATTAAAATAAAAAAAGCTATTCTTGGTAAAATTAATTCAATGCAGAAGACTATTCTTGGTAATTTATCCCCAACAAACAAAGGCTCTGCTTATCAGATGGCTCTTCAGAATTTTATCCAGGTATGTGGATTACCTCCTTCTTATTGTGTCGATGATACTCGCCCCCTTCCATGCACACCACAGCAGTCACTTATTTTGATGCGATTAAGAAGCAAATCCCAGACCAATTTTCTATGTCCCCAAGAGATTCCATTTTGTGGCGATTATAACCGTGTCAAGCATGCTCAAGATTATTTGTTAGCGGTACCTATTAGTGGGATTAATCGAGTGCCTGGGCCTAGACAGCCTCCGAGATGTGCTCTGCTATCGTCTTGGTATCCCTTTGTTTGTTGAGAATAGTTTATGCTCAAGTTGTAACAAATCTATGGACATCTTCGGAGATCATGCGCTTCATTGTGCTAAAGATGTTGGAAGTAAGTTCCGCCATGATGTTGTTCGTGATGTTATGGCCGATATTTGTTACAAAGCTGGTGTGCCTGCGCGTAAGGAAGTCCTCCTTGGTATGGTGTCAGATGATGGTAAAGATTTGAGGCCTGCTGATATTCTTGTCCTTAACTGGGAAAATGGTCAAGATGTTTGCATGGATGTCACTGGTGTCTCTCCCTTCACTGGTGATGGTATTCGTTCCTTTGTTCCAAGAAAGGCTATTTCTAATGCGGTTTCAAGAAAACGCACTAAATACTTAGACAAGTGTACTTCTTTGGGATATGGTCCGGTGTCTTGGCTTTCTCCACTCTAGGGAACTTGGTGAAGACATTTTGTGTTTTTTCAAGCGTTTGAAAAATTGCTTAGTTAGTAATGACGCAAGTAGTGGTTTTGGCGTTTATTTTCCATAGACTAGGTGTAGCTATTCAGAGAGGAGTTGGAGCCCAGCTTGTTGCTAGGCTACCGACCACTAGCTCTGTGTGATGAAATTTCTATTTTTGTGTTTTTTTAAAATACAACATATTTATGAAATAAAATAATTACATTTATAGCTTCATGTAATTATTGTAAAAGATCCAGAGAATTAACAAAATACTACATTATAATTTTGGACATTTATGATTAGAAAAAAAATAAAACCGACGTATTTACGGAATAAAAAAAGATTTATATTAAAAAGGAAAATAAAATAGAAATAGCTATATTAATTTTTAGTATTAATGATAAATATCTTGCTTCAAAAAAAAAGATAAATATCTAACAAAGGAAAACCAACATATAAAAAATACTACATTAATTGATATTTAAATTACTATTTATATTTATGTTAACGATATCCATTAATATAACAAAAAAATCTAATCATTTACCTGAACACAATCTAACAAGTTCCATTAATACGGTTAATTTACTAATAAAAACAAAGCCAATAGTTAATAAATGACGGAAATCACTCTTCATCCCTATTTTCTTTATAACAAACCATATAACTGGATTTAATTCCATAACGATTTTAAAGATTTTCTTTGGAACTAAGTTTCTAACATCTATATAAAGAATGCAAATCACTCTTTATTCCTACATAAACCACGTACTTTGTGTGAAAAAGGAGGTAGCAATGAAAGATATCAACTATGACTTTTGAAGAAAATCACAACAAAGGGGAAGCAATGGTAGTTGATTCCTGGTATGTAAACTTATTCAAATGTCGCAATTTGGATTCATAGGTCGCTGCTTTTTTTTTTATCTTATCAGTTTTTTCTTTATATTAATAGATTGATTTTTTTTTTTTTTCTCTAATCAATTTTAAAATATATGATGTTTATATGTAGGTAAGAAATATTTGGGAACAGTTTATACCCCTTCAAGCGCCCGGTTAGGAATCGGACACAACTGAAAGCGTGAGGGCTTTGGTTCGAAAAAATGGAGGTTTGAAAATGAAAAACAATCAATTATGGAGTTTGGACCTACATTTCATTGACCAAGAGGTAAGTTAGTCGACCTCGTTGCATATTTACGGTAAAAGTTAATTGTTTTTTTTTTTTCTTTTAGCCGATTAGAAATTAATTGTTGATTGGATATAATACAGGGTACTAAAATGCATGCTAGGGTAGGCAAAGATTATATACAGTTGTTTGAAGAGAAATTCGAGGAGGGAAATGTGTATTACATTCGGAGGTTTAGCATTTCCAAGCCATCATAGGTTAGAATTGTGTCCTTTGAAAATGTAATGTGGTTGAAAAGGTTTAGCAAGGTGGAACATCTGAAAGTTGACATCTCGACTTTTCCCCAAGAGATATTTATTTTCCTTGCTCTGGAGAACATTGGGACCAGAAAAAATGATACTACGTATTAGACATGTGAACAGTCGAAAATAAGAAAAAACTATTTTTTTGTTTGGTAAAAACAACAAACATTAACCTCTTCTTATATAATTCCTGAATCGTGATTGGAAGGCTAAATTCCATGTTGAACGTTGTGACGAAATCGGTTGAAGAATTTGAGAAAGTAAGTGATGTGTTTATGAGGGAGATTATGCTTGAGAATGAGAGGTAAACTACACTGGATCTTATGGGTTTTTGATTCAACAATTTTTGTTGAGTTGATTAGCCTAATGGATTTTTGTTCGTCTTTAAGGGAACTACAATGAAAGTAACCTTATGGGGTGATTTGGTTCATGCTATCAAGGATGGGATATTGGATGGTCGCCCAAATGTACTGTGGTGATGATTGTCACCGTACATATCCGAAGGATCATTTGGGTGAGCAATTTTGAAGAAACCATTTGTAGACTAATACTTTTAAGTTATTTATGGAAGTCATACCATGCAAAAGATGCAATTGTTTATACATATTTATGACGTAATTTTTTCAAATTGTAATTATATATGGAAAGAAAATTTAAATAAGTGTTTATAAAACTCAAAATAACTAAAAACCTTAGGGCAAAAAAATCTTAGAGGTCAATTTTGGTAAAAGAATCCCAAACGACTAGCTTAAATATTTAGTATGTTAAAAAAAATCTTTTTCCTACCCCGTATTTTTGAATTAATTTAGGGAAGAAAAATATTTCCATTACTTTGTTATATTTTGTTGCCACGTGGTAGGCCCGTGAGAGTGTATAAATTTATGGCCTACGGGTTATACCGCAAGTGCACGGTGTATCCTGTTATGAAGCACGGGCAAATACGAGTCGAACCACGAGACTTGTGGTGCTAATGTTGATCTAAGGCTTACTTGACCGAATTCGGGGAATGTAACAAGTGACAGAGCTAATGTTTGTGTCGTAGAAACGATCAAGTTGTTTTAGTGACTCTAAACTAAGGTAAAAGAAATAAAATGTGACAATGGGAAATACCAAAGTGGTGAATCCACCACTGGACTCTTTGCTAAGACAATTCAATTCATGTTATGTTCTTATATCTTCCTAAGGATGATTCTAAAGAGTAATACATCACTAATCTCACTAGTTCCCCCTAGTATAGAGTGTCTTATCACAAGACACTCTATCACAGTTCCTTAGTTGCTTACTAAGCATCACTCATACATTGTTAAGCACATACACCTTCCTTGGCAGTTCTAATGGGAATTTGATCAACCTTTCACTCTAACTCTCTCCTAGTATTGGTCTGTCTTCTTACAAGACAAACCAATCACAAGAGAGTTAGATTAATTAGCTAATTACTTTCCTATTTCTATTAAGCACAATAAGAACAAAGAACATCAAACTGATTTTCTCAACATAAAATCCAGGTTTCAACAACACCTCAAAATTGATGGAATTAAAACATATTAAGACTACAAATTAAACCCTAATTGATCGCACCGGCTAATCCAAAGTGTGTCTACTATCAACCCAATTCATCCCTATTTATACATGCATCACCCCAAAATTCCCAAACCCTAATTCAATTTTAAAACACAAAATAATTCTCACCCATCGCCCGAATCGCCTCTCCTCTTGTCGTGCGGCTCAGAACTCCATCCCTTGATTGATGGGATCGAAACCCTAGTTTTAGTCTTCTCTAAATTAGCTTCTAGGGTTGGAGAAGCTAAGTGAGAGAAGGCTAAACCTGAGAGGTGTGCGGTGGTGAGGTAAGGTTGGTGGTGGTGGGAAGCATGGTAGGAGATGATGGAAGGTGTGGAGTTGCAGAGTTGGTCGGAGAATGGGTGTGGAGTTGCTCTGCAACCGATGGAGACGAGAGAAGAGAAGAAAGAGAAGATGAAGATAGGAATGGTCTGCTTCGATTAGGGGTATAGGGTAGGGTCATTTCACTGCGAGCGGCACATCAAGGGTTTGATGAGAAGGGCCTAGCGAGCGAGGATGGAGCTGACTACGATCCGAACGGTTGAGGATGGTAAAAGCGGTTTTTGAGCGATCCAAAGTTGCACCTGAGCATCAAGAGATGATGTATAGTGATGGAGCGACCGTTGGATGTAGTTGAGGGAGATCTCAATGGCTCGTGAGTGAGCGGGCTCGGATCCGGTCATGGGTAGCTCTAGCCCAAGTCTTCCTTGTTGGGTTGCAACTCGATTTGCGCGCTGGCTTTGGCTATCTGCTCCATAGATGTTTGAATTCAATTCTTTCGCTCTTTAGCTCCTCAGATTCTCCGAGCTTTATTTATTACCTAAAAACACAAAATTAATTAATACAAATATTTATTCTTGAAAACAAAGAAAACACAGAATATGGGATAATATCCGATTTCTAAGCGCAAAAGATGAGTAAAATGCCAATAAATAGATGTATAAATATGCACTATTTGGCACTCATCAAATACCCCAAACCTGAATTTTACTTGTCCTCAAGTGAAACAGAAATAAGAAATCCTAACTATACCCCTGTCGCAGTCTCTCGAATGCATTTAGCGTATGCACTAAGCCTTTAAACCCTAGGTGTCCCTAGTGGACGAGTTGTAGTCTCGTGAGGGTTTACCGCAGGTGTACCCACAAAACCTTCTCCAACTTGAGTGTAAAAGAGTCTCAAGCATCCTAGAAGCTATGAGGACATAGAGTTTCGCATGCTAGTAATGAGAAGTTAGAACTATCGAAGAACGCATTCTCATCCTTAAGTGCTTTGCGAGAAGTAACCATACCATATGAAAGAACTCGGATTCGATTGTGATCATAAACCTCGACTTCCGCCTCACCATTAGGTTTTATGATAATTGCACTCAAAAAGATCGCTTTTTTAGTCTCTCATGTGTGCAGGCAGGAGTAAAGAGAGAAATCCCGCACACGTTGTAGTGTAAGAAGGATAACCTTCCAAATAAAATCTGACACTCCACTCAGGTGTGGACAAAAAGAATCTTTTTCTGATGATCTCTGAGAAAGGAAATCAACCATTAGCAAGGGGTGGGAGTACTCACTCACTTCTCACCCAATCGGCAATTAATATCACTCTCTCATAAGAACCATAGAAACGTCTTCAATCTTCGGTCTTGGTCTTCAAATGTTGATGACGAACTTCTAAACTTCACAAAACTTGACAATTTTTAACTTTTCTACTCAAATTCCTTGTTGTTTGGATTTTTCTTTTTGAATTCTTCTTTACCATGGTGGTAGCAAAAATAAGAAAATAAACTACAATATTTTTTTGATTTTTGATTTTTGATTTTTGATTTTTGATTTTTTTTTTTTTTTTTTTTTTTTAATAAGTGAAAATAAAAATACAAATACAAATAGTGAAACAACTAACTCCATGGACAAAGGACTTTATCACTCAATTTTTCCACAACTTGTATTGTCTTGATTTTATAAATTTTATTAATTCTCATCCTATTTTCTTTTCTTTGTTGCACATAAACCTTGGACTATATCGATTTTTCTTTCAATATTCTGATTCATCACTCCGCTTGCCGACGATGATGTGTTTCTATGGGTCTTGTTGATTGAGAGAGAGAATGATGCTAATCGCAAATCGGTATTTAGAAGGAGTTTTCATCTTTAGACGTCACCCTCATGATTGACAAAAACTAGCACTCAAGAGATCAAAAGTAGTCTGAAAATGGTGCGAAGTTGGGTAGCTCACCATTCCTACCCTGGAATTTACGTACGGTGACACACACTCTAACAAGCTTTTCTAGAAAGTTGCAAAAATTTGAAGGTTGGTGCCTCACTTGATGTAAAATGGGTAGTCTCCACTATGGGTGATCACAATTCTACTACCGAATATCTAACAAGACCTAATTCGCTCTCCCGTATGGTTAAATCCAACTTTAACGCTCTAATCAACTAAGGAACCCGATTGCGTTTTCCTAAGACTTCCAATTTCGTTATTTCGGTCAGATTCTCTATGTAAACATAGCTAGAAGCATGCTAGTGACTATAAAATCTCTAAAAGTTGGAGGTTTTTAAAAAAAAAAGTTTTTGAATTTTTTTGAATTTTTTTTTATTTTTTTATTTTTTTATTTTTTTATTTATTTTTTTTTAAATAAAAGGTAAAATAAAAGACTAAAAACTCTAAATGCAAATGTACCCCCAAACCTAAATCAAACATTGTCCTCAATGTGTCGACAGATAGAAAAATTTAAACACGAGTCATCTGAGAACTATCTTTGAAGAGAAAAAGGGAAGAGATTACCTTATGTTGGCGGGAGCAAGGTTGAGCTTCATTCGTCAAGGCTAGAATCCAATATTCTCAACGGAGATCATATCGGATTAGCATAATATATGTGCAAGAAGACTCAACCGAATGTAAGAAAGAAAAAATTTAACAAGTCCTACTGGATATATACAATGAAAATTCACCATAAACTAACAATCTAAAGAGTTGAGGATCAACCCAATAGAAAATATGTACAACCATCAACAATCTTACACAAATATAACATGAG
Source organism: Papaver armeniacum (assembly GCA_023531295.1). Taxonomy (NCBI): domain Eukaryota; kingdom Viridiplantae; phylum Streptophyta; class Magnoliopsida; order Ranunculales; family Papaveraceae; genus Papaver; species Papaver armeniacum. Next base: position 25,773 of record JAJJWW010015483.1, on the reverse strand, counting down.
AGTGCAAGTAAGACCGTAGATGTGAAGGAGTTTCCCCAAACCTAAACTTGTGAACAGTGTGTTTGAGAGTACAAAATCTTGCAATTTTAAAGGTACATCATGCAAAAAGGTCTAACTCAAAATGAGTTTTGCTAATTACAGGCAGACATACACATTCCAACTGTGGCTCCTTAAGAGTGTTATACTTTGATGCAAAATAGTCCAAGAGGACTTGGGAAGCACAAAGCTCTAGGCCTAAGTTAGGCATTTTTAGAAAAGTTGGTTTTGCAATTTTGTTACAAACTACACCTAGGTTTGGTGGAGGAGTTTCAATTTGTGACTTTGGAGAGAGGTTAGGTACATCTAGGTTGTTTTCATTTTTAAAATCATTTGTACCATCACACACTTTCCTAAAGTCAAAAGAGGGTAAATCATGTTCACTTTCACAGATAATTGCACAGGTTCCACATCAATATCACATGCATGAATATCAAGAAGCATCATTCATAGGGTTCACAGAGAGACACTTAATGTCTCAACCTAAAGATTCTATTACATTTTCAAAATACACATGCTCTTCATATTCATCATCATCATCATCATCATAGAAAAACTCCATCTCTCCATTCAAAATTGTAGCATTTTTAGTGTACTCATCTACCTCTAGATTAGGTTCATATTCAATGTTAGTTGCATGAGTAAGACTAGAAACACTATTTTCAATCCTATCATTTTGTAACTCAATCTGGGTACCTTTGAAGAATCATCTTGAGTTGTTCCATTGAAGGAGAGTCTTCACTAGTGGGTATGCATTCCTCATATGGATATTCATTGTATAGTTGAGCATGAGGTTCACTAGAGAAGGAAATTCGGACATGTTGCTATATGGATGGTCATGCATTGCATTCATTTCAAGCCTAGCATTTTGCTCCATGAGTGTTTCCATTGGGATTGCAAACTAGGAGTTGGGGGAGTATAAAATTGTTCATCTCCCCACCGTGGTGAATGATGCATGTGTGCAGAGTTGATTATGGTCCCAATAGTCACTTCTAGACACTTCGCATATTGGATTATCATGGTTTCCCTAGATTTGTCTAAAAGCATGCAAAATATAACAAAGACTTTCGGCAGGGTGGTCTAAGCCACCACATAAGGTGCAAGCATGCATTTCATATTGCCTAGAAAAACTAGATTCGACAGATTGCCTTTCTAAAGCTGATTGCCTATCTAAAGCGAGATAGTCGAGCCTCTAATTGATCTAAAAGTGATGATCGGGTATGAGAAAATTGTTCATTTTCAACCTGTGGTGGATGATGTATATGATCATAATGATTAGGGTATGTGAGGTCAGGGCCCTGAGAAGGCCCATAAAGTTCCCTAAAGTCACTATGGTATGTGGGGTGTTCATCCTGTGAAAGGTGCCCATAAGCAAGCTCTCTAAGGGATTTATTTGTTCCATCCCCAGATGCAGACCAAAATCCTGACATGGTCTAGCTCTCAAATTGAACTCACAATCTAATTTGGTTTTGGTGGGATTGGTTTGGTTTATTGGGTTTCATTTGATTTTGGTTGATTGGGCTTCAGTTTGGTTTATTGGGATTATGTGTGGTTGCAGCCCAAAGTGTTTGCAAAACTTAATGGGTGTGGTAAACCTAGTGAAATGGGTTCTAGCCCAAATGATGTGGCTCATGATTTTTGTGCAGACAGCCCAACAGTTTAGCTAATATGGGCTTACTGTTAAAGGTTTGCTTCAGCCCAGCTATGTGGGATTCAGATTTGGTTTAAGCCCAGCAGTGTGGCTTGATTGTGAGCAGCCCAGATTAGGTTGAGTTGGGCTTGGTTTGGTGTAAGCCCAGAAGTCAGTTGAGTTTAGTTAGCCCAGTGGAAAGGGGCACAGCCCAGACTATGGGCTCAGTTTGGTTGCAGCCCAGGTTGGGTTCAGTTAGCCCAGCTGATGTTCAAATGTGAATGATGTGGGTTTAGCTAGCCTGTGTTGGGTTGATTAGCCCACAATTGATTGTGGGCTTTGCCAGCAGAGTGCAAGCCCAATATTTGGGCTTCAACCTATGCAATTAGTGCATAAGTAATGTTCGAAAATATTGCTCAAAGACACCGAGGAAGTGACAGCTTGGGTTCAATACATTTGACAGCACCCAAAGTAGCAACTGGGTTGGCTCAACAATCTCAATTGACAGCAGGTGGAAGCTCATACAAGGTTCAAATCAAGATCAAACATGCATAAGAGTTTAGTGTGGCTCAGACAAGGTTTAGCACATGGTTAAGGTTGAGCATCAATGGCACATTCAAAGCGAGATCAACAATCGGCTTTAGGGCTATCGTTGTCATGCAATATGGCTCGAGGTGATCACTAGCAAGGTAACTACGTTATCAAGCAAGTTGGTAGGCCTACCTCATTCACATTTCAGATGGTGATCACTGCATGATCATTTGGTGGCTGATTGTTTGTAAATCAGGGCAGCTTAAACACAACACAAGACACAATAACTCACATCAACACGAACATACACAGACAGGTCGAGGCACATCACGGTTTGGTAGTTTAAGCACAAGACAATTCTAAGTGCAAATCACAGATGAACAAGACAGGCAGCTCAAATGCATTTTCAAATTTCCCAAATCACAGATGCAACAGTTTGGATGCAACAGGGGTTGAGTATGCACAATCTTAACAGCTTATGTGAGCACAATCTTAACAGAACACAATCTTAACAGATGCACAATCTTGACTGGTTGAGTATGCACAATCTTAACAGAACACACAAGTACAAACTCACTCAAGGAGTTGTGATATGCTCAGGGCAATACAACTCTTAATGGCTCATGCTCAAGTTTATGCTCAGATCACATTAGTACATGGCATTTCATGCAAGACAGAGCATCAAAATTTGACAATACAATACCGTTGGTTATGCTCAAGTTTAAAAACACAAAGCTCAAGAAGACCTTGGTTCTTGCTGCTCCCTTGCGTCCTCCTCTTCCTAGTCTTGCTTAGCAGATGTTGCAGTACACTGACTCAACACATTTTCGGGCCCGATAATATACAAGTTAGAGCACGAGAGAATATGCAACCGGAGCTACTTGACCGAAAGGGATCAAAAGTGACAAGTGATATTAAGCTACAGCTACAGACGCTTATAGCTCAGGTCAAACAGCCAAGATGCAGATGAGATTAATCAAATGCAAGAACAAGTGAATTATACTAAGCTACAAATGTAACTAAGTGACACTACTACTCATGATGACAACAAGTACACTACAAATTACACTAAGCTATCCAAGAAAAGGAAGATTACGAGATGTATGATGCAAATACGTATTGGAATGACGGAGTTATACTAGAATTTTTTTTTTTAAATTACAAATGCAGATTACGAAAATTAACTAAGTTATACTAATCACGATCGAAATGGATATGTACTGTGGTGCAATCAAATGAAGGCAAGCAATTGATCACATTGGCACACGCCTGTCCCAGCAAGCGCCAAAAACTTGGTAGGCCCGTGAGAGTGTATGAATTTATGGCCTACGGGTTATACCGCAAGTGCACGGTGTCTGTTATGAAGCACAGGGCAAATACAAGTCGAACCACAGAGACTTGTGGTGCTAATGTTGATCTAAGGCTTACTTGACTAAATTGTGGAATGTAACAAGTGATGAGCTAATGTTTTGTGTCGTAGAAACGATCAAGTTGTTTTAGTGACTCTAAACTAAGGTAAAAGAAATAAAATGTGACAATGGGAAATACCAGGGTGGTGAATCCACCACTGGACTCTTTGCTAAGACAATTCAATTCATGTTATGTTCTTATATCTTCCTAAGGATGATTCTAAAGAGTAATACATCACTAATCTCACTAGTTCCCCCCAGTATAGAGTGTCTTATCACAAGACACTCTATCACAGTTCCTTAGTTGCTTACTAAGCATCACTCATACATTGTTAAGCACATACACCTTCCTTGGCAGTTCTAATGGGGAATTTGATCAACCTTTCACTCTAACTCTTCCTAGTATTGGTTGTCTTCTTACAAAGACAGCCAATCACAAGAGAGTTAGATTAATTAGCTAATTACTTTCCTATTTCTATTAAGCACAATAAGAACAACAACATCAAACTGATTTTCTCAACATAAAATCCAGGTTTCAACAACAACACCACCGATGGAATTAAAACATATTAAGACTACAAATTAAACCCTAATTGACTGCACCGGCTAATCCAAAGCGCATCTTCTATCAACCCAATTCATCCCTATTCATCCCCGGCAGCGGCGCCAAAAACTTGGTAGGCCTTTAGATGGGTATAAATTTATGGCCTACGGGTTATACCGCAAGTGCACGGTGTCTTGGTTGTAGGGATCGAAAAAGGTACGAGTCGAACCACAGAGACTTGTGGTGCTCTTGTATTGATCAAAGGCTTGCCTAAACTGAGTTTCAAGTGACAGAGTAACAAAAGGGTTTGGTTGCCGAAACGGCTGAGCTGTAATGAGATAAACCTAAACTAAGGTATAACAGTGACAAAAGGGGGTGCTAAGGTTATCAATTCCACCTCTAACTCCTCTAATGTGTGCTCAACTAGTTTGAGTCCTTGTTCTTATATCAGACAAGTGAAGCTTGTCACTGGCCACCACTTATCTAAGAGTTTCACCTTGTAAACCTTCAAAAATCAACAATAACTAACCTCCAGAGTACTTGGTTGTCTAATGAAGAACAACCAGTCAAGAGAATCAGTGTTAACATAGAAACAAGAGTCAAAACACACTCAACTCAAGATAGCCTAACTACGGTGGCATCCATGGCTTTGGTATGCACTTGTGAGAGAAATGGGTTGAGGTGTTAAAATTGAAGCTATTTAAAGCATTGAGTCCTCAAGAACATTCAACAAAGTTTAATACACAGTCATGGAATTAGGGTTTCATCTCAAACCCTAGCTCTTGAAATTAAAACATAATGAAACAACAAAGAACAAAATAAACCCTAATTGACTGCCCTGGCTAATCCAGGCGTGTCTTCTATCAACCCAATTCATCCCTATTTATACATGCATCAGCCCCAAAATTCCCAAACCCTAATTCAATTTTAAAACACAAAATAATTCTCACCCACTGCTCTGAATCGCCTCTCCTCTTGTCGTGCGGCTCTGAGAACTCCATCCCTTGATTGACTGATCGAAACCCTATTTTTAGTCTTCTCTAAATTAGCTTCTAGGGTTGGAGAAGCTAAGTGAGAGAAGGATAAACCTAGAGAGGTGTGCGGTGTGGCGGGTAGGGTTGGTGGTGGTGGGAAGCATGGTAGGGAGATGATGGAAGGTGTGGAGTTGCAGAGTTGGTCGGGGAATGGGTGTGGAGTTGCTCGCAACCGATGGAGACTAGAGAGAAGAGAAGAAAGAGAAGATGAAGATAGGAATGGTCTCGCTCGTTAGGGGTATAGGGTAGGGTCATTTCTGGCCGTTGAGCGGGCACACGGGGGTTTGATGAGAAGGGCCTAGCGAGCGTAGGATGGAGCTGACTACGATCTGAACGGTTGAGGATGGTAAGCGGTTTTTGAGCGATCTGGTGTTGCACTGGAGCATCAAGAGATGATGTATAGTGATGGAGTGACCGTTGGATGTAGCTGAGGGAGATCTCAATGGCCGAGTGAGCGGGCTCGGATCCGGGTCATGGGTAGCTCTAGCCCAAGTCTTCCTTGTTGGGTTGCAACTGATTTGCGCGCGGGCTTTGGCTATCTGCTCCATAGATGTTTGACTTCAATTCTTCGCTCTTTAGCTCCTCAGATTCTCCGAGCTTTATTTATTACCTAAAACACAAAATTAATTAATACAAATATTTATTCTTGAAAACAAAGAAAACACAGAATATGGGATAATATCTGATTTCTAAGCGCAAAAGATGAGTAAAATGCCAATAAATAGATGTATAAATATGCACTATTTGGCACTCATCACCACGCAAAGCATTTTAATTCCATTTCATTTCTCATTGTTTTCTTTGCAGACGAGTCTCAAAGGCCTATATTAAGGACATTGACATGGATATTTGTAAAATGAATAATTCTCTTTGTCATCTTAGATATATTCTCTAAACATGTACAAGTCTTTTCGATGATGTAGTAATATATAATTATAAACCAGGATGATATTGGCCCGGTCCATAATTTCCAATTCTATGTGAGGAAAAAAGGATAAATGTTAATATGAAATAGGGAAATAGGGAAATAGGAATAAGGATGGATGTAAATCCCAAACAATATTGTTAAGTTATTGTCCTAAGAAAATTCTACTCTCTCTTGGCCTTCCTTTATAAATTTTTCTGATATTTTTGACGGGGTTATGCCAAATTATTGAATTATAGTTTTTTGTGAAACCTATTCTTATTATTCTTTTTCTTTCTCGAACATGATATACGCATGAATTTTTTTGTTTAATAGACCATGTCAGAACGACACTTCGTTATCTTGACCTACGGTTGATGTGAGTTTTATGTTTTGTATCAAGCCACATACATAGTAGAATTAGCTATATGCATCACTAAAAATCCAGCAACTAAATTATTTAATTAACCAATACAATTTAGATTCTCTTTGTGGGAAAATCATTAATTAGTGGACAATCCTTACGGTTAAAGTAACAATCACGAGTATTCAAACAGAGTCTTAGTGGGATGTTAGTTCATTGCTTGATTACAACTTCTTTGACGGGAAGCATTTCATCTGTTTTGTACTATCTAGAATTGGAAAATTATTTTATGTTATATCGTGTGTTCTTTTAATGTCTCTAATATCATATATTAATATTTGAGTGTGATTTTTTCATTTAACTATAAGGAGTTGGTGCCTGGGTTGGGTTGGCCGCTTGATTCTTAGCACAAGTTTTGAAGAAAGATATATCAATGCATTTTCTTGATTACATCATCTTCGACGGGAAACATTTTATATTCTTTTCACTATTTATGGTTGAAAATCTATTTTATATTAATATCGATTTTTAGTATCACTAATATCAGATATCCAAACAATTATACAATGAGTGTGATTTTTCATTTAACTACATGGACTTGGATCCTGGAAGAGAACTTGAGTTGGTCGGCGCTTGATTCCTAATGCAAGTATATGATTCTTAAAAATATATATCAGTGAATTTCCTTGATTACATCATCTTCGACGGGAAGTAATTCATATATATGCTTTGCAATATTTAGAGTTGAAAATCTATTTTATATTAACAATAAATACAATTCTGACCAGTAAGAGTCATAAATAGGAAAAGATAAAATGATAAGAATTCATAGCCAATATAATTGATTCCGTTTGCCAATTAAAAACTCCAATTATCAATAGGCGATCCTTACGGTTAAAGCAACAATCACGGATATTCAAAAGGGGTCATAGTGGGATATTAGTGCATTTCCTTGATTACAACTTCTTTGACGGAAGCACTTCATCTCTGCATTTTGAACTATTTAGAATTTACAAGCTATTTTTATGTTATATATCGTGTGTTCTTTTAATGTCTCTAATATGAGGTATTGATACAACCATATAATGAGTGTGATTTTCCATTTAACTATACGAACTTGAGCCTGGAAGAGAACTTGAGTTGGCTTCCTTGATTCCTAACAAAGCTTATGATTCTTAAGAAAGATATATCAAAGTGCATTTTCTTGATTACTTCTTTGACGGGAAGCACTCTACATGCTTTGCGATATTTAGGGTTAGCAATTTATTTTATATTAAGATCGTGTTATTTTCACTGTCTCTAATGTCAAATATCAGCACAACCATATAATATGTGTGATTTTTCATTCAACTACAAGAAGTTGGAGCCAGGAAAATTACCCGCTTGATTTTTTAGGCAAGCATACATTTTTTGAAGAAAAATATATATGTGTGTTTCCTTAATTACATTTTTTTTTGACGGGAAGCACTTCATATGCGTTGCATTATTTAGAGCTGGCAATCTATTTTATATTAATATCATGATTTTTTTAATGTCACTAATATAACATATCGATGCCTATATAATGACTAATGACATTTCCTTAATTGCTTCTTTAACGGGAAGCACTTTGTATGCTTTGGACTATTTAGAGCTGGCAATCTATTTTATATTAATATCCTGATTTTTTTATGTCTCTAATATCACATATTGATGCCTATATAATGACTAATGACATTTCCTTAATTGCTTCTTTAACGGGAAGCACTTTGTATGCTTTGGACTATTTAGGGTTGGCAATATGTTGTATATTAATATCGTGTTATTTTTAGTGTCTTTAATGTAAGATATCAACACAACTACATAATATGTGTAATTTTTCATTCAACTACAAGAAGTTGGAGCCAAGAAAAACAGCTGAGTTAGCCGCTTTATTTTTAATGCAAGTATATGATTTCTGAAGAAAAATATATATGTACGTTTCCTTAATTATATTTTCTTTGACGAGAAATATTTCATATGCTTTTCCCTATTTAGAGTTGACAAACATATTTTTTAGTGTCTCTAACTTCAGATATCGATGCCTATATAATGACTAATGAGTGTGGTTTTTCATTTAACTATAACAAGTTTGAGCCTGGAAGAGAAGTTAAGTTGGTCCCTTAATTCTTAACACAAATATATGATTTTCGAAGAAACATATATCAATGCATTTCCTTGATAACATTTTCTTTGACTGGAAGCAATTCATATGTTATGCACCATTTAGAGTTTTCAATCAATTTTATATTAATATCATGTTTTTTTAGTGTCTCCAATATCGTATATTGATATAATCAGTATAGAAAGTATGATGTTTCGATTAACTACCAATAGTACTGATACATGTAATGTAATGAACTACCGATTGATTTCAAAGGTCAAGATAATTTTTCAAAATTATTTTATTTAAGAGGATTTCTTAATCTCCAACCCTTTAAACAATATGTAATCGATGAATAATTTGGTTCTCGATTGTTAGTTTACTAAATGATTGCTTCAAAAAATAAATAAATGATAATTGGTATTTTCATGGTACAATGCGATTTGTTAATTGAGATCCTTTCTTGGACACGTATGGGCTTCGCCCGGTGAGGATCGATTATGTCGTACCCGGTTCAAGCACGGGTTAAATACTAAAAAAATAATTAATTGTGTATTTATAGCTTAAAATATTTTAGTTTATTTGTAAAATTGATTATTATTTTATTATATTGCATGAAATTAGTTTTCAAAACCATGTTGGATCCTCAAATCATAATAATATTATATATTTTGATTATTATAAAGTTTAAACTCTGTTAATTGTCAATCTATTGGATAGTAATTCTAGAAGCCTATTAGAACTCTTATTAGACGGGTGCGGGCGAATCCCTTCGATGAACATGAACTGATGATGTAAGAAATTCCATCAGTCCCGGTGTATAGCACGGGTTTCAAGCTAGTGTTACTTTATTTTTGAGGGACCACTTTTCTCTTAACTTTTTTGATGACAAGTGTCATGGGACCATTTCACTTTATTTTTTTCTTTGACAAGTGTCGTGACCATTTCACTTCACTTCTTTTATTGACAAGTATCATGAGGACCACTTTCAATGATTGGCTCTCTTAATTTCCTTAATTTTCTCAAAAAACAAAACCAGCCTATTAAAAAAGAACGGAGGGAGTATTAAATTAAGGTATTTGTGTTTCACCTATTGGACCGCTAGCTGGTGACTGCAATTAGTGTCTAAGACATGCTTGACCAGGAACGTGAAAATTCATTATTGACGTCACATGTAAACATGCTATATTACTTCATTATCAAATCTTAATCCTTCAGGAGTGAGCAAATGTGCCAAACCCAAATTGCTATGTCATGGTATGATATTTACCAAGTAAACTACTTTATATGATTACATGAGATATGTGGACATTCATCAGCGTATACACAGGCGGTGTATATATTTCCTAGGGCTTAACCACATGACTTATGTACTAATTTCATTGTATGGGTGCATCGGAACAGCGTGAATGGATAGACACTCAATGTTATACAGGGTCGCAAACAGGTGGATATGCTTTGAAATAAGATCAAGAGTTCATAAGTTGTGGGAATGAGTAAATAATTACCGCCAAGGAGTTTCGGGTTTAGAGCTCATATACATTTCTGCATCAGCTGCTGTGTATATTGCCTTACGACTTGGTGCGCCCTGTGGTGCGGTTTACTTACCTAGTTTTTGTAGGTGATAATTGAATTTTTGTCCCTACTTTTGATGGTCTATACAATTATCCTTATCACACAATAAATATATCCCTGATGGTAAAATTGAAATTTAATCTAAAATCATAATTTTCACGGTTTCCATTTTTAACCTTTGTGTCTTATATGCTTCAACTTCTTCTTCATTTCTGATAAGAACACAAAATCAATCGAACCACCACATTATCTCCATCGTTGCCGCCATCACCACCATCTCCGTCGCCGCCACAACCAACACCACCAGTACAAGTACCACCACCATAACCACCACCATCACCACCACCATCTCCTTAATCACCATCGTCATCTCCATCTTCACAATTAGAATCAACGAGATCGAGATTTGATTTTAAGATTTGATATCAGGTAATATTGAAGTAATATACATATTAGATGAGGTCGAATGTATGAATTGTTTCTTACGCAGGTTGGATGACGCGATAAGGATTTTAGAATATGTTGTTTGTATGAGGGAAGAGAAACTATGAACGACAAACACAGATGTGGATGATGAGAAAAGGAGGTTGGCTCAGTTACAAAAAGAATCAGGCAGGGAACAAATTAACAAAGGTAGATCTCTTAAAGCATTGTTTTACACTGATTATGATACTCTGCAAGTATTGAGGCGCGGGTTTAGTGAGCCACGAGTTCACTGGAACCTTTAGATCTCTGATTCATTTTTCAATGGATTTGATCTAATATGATTACACAGAACCGACAACTTCTTTCTTGTTTTGTGGATTAGGATAAATCCCGAATTCAAGTAATAACCTATTAGATCTCTGATTCATTTTTCAATTTCATTTTTCATTGATTTTTGAATAGTTTTTTTCCTTTTAGATTCATTTTGATTTTTGATGGAATTTGATTGAGTTTTTCAGTGTCCAAATCAATTGAATGCACCATTAACCGAAGTGGATCGAAGGTTATGGTGAATGATGATTTTCATGTAGGTTATGGTGAATGATGATTTTCATGGGTGGTGGTGGTGGATGTTGTTGTTGTGGAGGTGATGGTGGTGGCTTTTGTTGTAGTAATTCATGGTGTGTATGCTACTAATTGGATTTAGCTTTTTAATTTGTTGGTACTGATGGTGGTGTTGGTAGTTATTCGGGAAATGCTTTTTTAAGATGATATTTTTGTTTCATTTGGAGGTGGAAGTGGAGGTGGTGCTCGTGATATTATTGAAATGGTGAACATTTTGTTGGATTCCAGTGAGTTACAGTTATACTCAAGTTATGTTTTGGGTCCAGCTTACTTATATTCACTTTTTTTTTTCTTTCATAACATAACCTCATATTTGGCGTACTCTTTTACACACACAGAAAAATAAAGAAAATGTGGATCACCCAACTATAGAGGTGCTAACTACAGAGGTGCTTATAAAAGTTCTATTGAGGATCACCCAACTATAGAGGTGCTTATGAAAGTTCACTTTTTTATCGGTTCTTTATTTCATGCATGTTCCTTGTTAGCAATGTATCTTAGACAAGTAGCATTTGGTAAGGCTCTTTTACGTAATAGATAGTTTTATTGATGAATTTCCTTACTCTGGTTTTCAATTCGCTATATTTATATGTATGCGGTGGTGCGGTAGTAGCATTGTTTTAGTTCTTTTTCTACATTCTTTAGTATTCATTTCTAGTTGTCGCAATTTTGATAGATTTTGGTATTAAAAACTATGGTTGTTGATCCAATCGCAATGGATAAACATCCACCGTTGATCCAATGAAATGGATAAACATCCATTGTTGATTCAACTAAGATTGGTTTTGAAGCTGGTCTTGGAGCCGTTGGTGTTTATGAAGCTACAGGTAATGAAATATGGTGGTTATGTGGGTTGAAGCAGGCAGTGATATTGGATCAACTATGGTTGTTGATCCATATATTTTGGATCAACTATGGTTGTTGATCCATCTATATGGGATCAACTACTGTTGTTGATCCTTTGAACTCATGTTTTGTAGTTTAAATCATGTAAATTTGTTCTAATGTTGAACTTGTGGTGCAATGGTAGCATGACTGACTCCATGTCAGATGATGCGTGTTCGACTCACGCCAAGTTCACTCCATTTTACACGGATAAACTATCATTATTGATCCAATTTTACATGGATCAACTTCCATTGTTGATCCACTAGAATTGGATCAACTTCTACTGTTGATCCTTTTTCTTGGATAAACTAGATAAACTTCTACCGTTGGGACGGTTTTGTTGGTGGATCCGAAACTGCTAATGGTGATGAAGTGGTAGCATTTTTCCATCGGATGGATAAACATCCATTGTTGATCCAATCGAATGGATAAACTTCTACTGTTGATCCAACCGCAATGGATAAACATCCACCGCTTGATCCAACTGGGAAATGGATCAACTACTTTTGTTGCTACAAAAATATTTGAACCAACATGGCGGGCGATGGTGGTGGCGCTTCGGGCGACAGTGGTGGCGGCGGCGCGGCGGCTTGTGGTGGCGCGGCAAAGGACTAGTGGTGGTGTAATGGTGGCGGTGAAGGAGTGGTGGTGGAATATTGGTGGTGGTGGTGGTTGGCAGGCGGTGGTTGTTGAACGGTGGTGGTGGTGGAATGGTAGTTGAATGTTGGTGGTGGTGGTGGTGGTGAAGTGGTAGAGGAAGAAATTTGTTGTAATTTGAAATAAAGAAAAATATTATATGAGTGAGGGTATTAAGGTAATCTAATATTAAATGGATAAGGTTATAAAAAAGGAGGGACATATTTATTGTTGCATAAGGATATATTTGTAGGGAGTTAAAAGTAGGGACATATAATTAATATACCCTTTTTGTAGGCTCTCATTTGATTCGAAGTCAACTGATTCTCCTGGTGGTGCTTGCATCTAGGGTCCCCATGGAGCTTGTAGATGTAGAAAATCCTACTTCTACATCCAAAGGTAATTAAGCATGCACACAAAGAAGCAAAACAAACAAGGAAAGTAGGAGAACACGAGATATACGTGGTTCGGCATGATTACCTACGTCCACGGGGTTAAAGGATGATCTTATTACTCATTCAAGGTTACAAGACGGGTGTTTCTCTCAATGCTATGAGTATGCTCTCTTTCCTCACTACTTACTTGAGTTCTACCTCTACATGGTCTCTATTTATAGTTACAAGTGATGATACACCCAGTACTACGATGTTAGGCCTGGCGTAGCTTTCTCGATGTTCCTCTCGGGTGATCAGTCGATGCCTCAGCCGATGTTCTTATTTGTTCGGGTCGGGACGTCAAGCCGAGTGATGTCTTCTTCTGCTATCTCGTCACTCGATGTCGCCCACTTGGTGGGAATGATCGATGTCGCCCTTTGGATCCTTGGCCGAGTCTTCCTTGACCGAGCTCTTCTTATCTTTTTTACCAACTCTGTCAGCGCATTTATTGCTCCAAAGACCCGATGTCCATCGCATCACAACTTTTCCCCTTTTTCGCCGACTTCTCGAGCCGTCTCTGCTCCTCTTTTCTTGTGCCCAGATTCGTAGAGGTGATCCCAGTACTTCTAGATGCATGCTTTCTCTGGTACGCCATGGCTTAGGATCATTCCACCTGTCCCTGTGGATTATTTACACCTACATTTATGCCCCTTCTTTCACTCGTGTGGTCAACACGTGGGGAAGAATAACCGCCTCGTCTTCCCACGTCCTCGGTCATGCCGGTTTTTACGCATGCTTTGTTCCCACTCGCTTCTTTCTTTATCGCAACCTGTTCACCTTCTCTGCCGGTTACCACAGAGGGGTTTATAAGTCCGACATCTAAACCTTGTTTCCTCTTATTTCCTTTCTCGCAACTTCACTCTTTTTCTATCCTCTCTCGCAACTTCATTCTTCCTCCATCCTCTCCGCAACTTCGTTCCTTCTCCATCTTCTTTTCGTTGTCGCCGGCTATTTCTCGACAAATCTCTTCCCTCTCTTCTCCGTTATCCGTCGTCTTCTCCGTCTCCGTTGCCGCCGCAACCTCCGGCTCCGCTTGTGTTTCGCTTCTCCCCGCCGTTTTTCTCATTAGTTTTTATGGCATCTTCAACTCCTCAAATGACAAAAGAAGGTGTGTGAGTTATGTGTTTTCCGATGAAGACGGCGTACCGCTTGATTCCCCGTTCGTCGTAGAGAGTCCTTCCAAGTATGATTATCGCGCTCTAGATTCTATCTTTCCCGATCACCCATCTTCGTTTTCTTGTAGGGCCGACAAGAGGATCGCTAAGGACTTAACGGACGAGCAATATGTTCAACAAATTGAAAGATGAATTCGGTCTTCACTTTATGATGTCGTCTCTTGTCGTGCCGAGGGGTGTTCTCAAGAAGGAGGATGTTTTGAGATTTCCTCATTCAGCCGAGGCGACCATTGTCACCAGGGGCCAGTTAGAGCTCGGGCTGCGTTTCCCTCTATATGATCCTAGTCACCCGTTCCTGTACGAGGCCCTTTCTAAGATCCGTCCGTGCCGTGCCTTGGCCCAATGGAATGGTAACACTTTCCGTATCCTGTCCGAGTGGGAGAAGCGTAGTCGAGGCGAGTGCGCTCCTACTACTTGGTCTACCTATAATCCTTCCCAGGCGAGTGACTATACTCCCCGCGACTTCAATATAATTATCTGAGCGAGACCACTACTAATGGCGATCTCGCCGGGTTCGCCGCGCCACTCATCGTCATAAAACTCTTCCCGAAGGAGTTAGAGACTTCTTTTGGATGAAGACCCCGAGGGAAAGAGTTCAACAAGCACGCCCGTCATACTAATGACACGGCTTGGGACCGGGTTCCTTGGCTATTTCCTGGTCCTCTTTTGAGTGGCAAACTCCCTCCTCCTACCGTAATTTTATCCTTTCCGGGTAGTCAATGTTGATCGGGTCGTTGCATTTCTCTGTCTCTAGTTTGATTGATCGGCTCGGGCGACTTGGGGTGATGTTTTGTTTTGGTGTTTTTTCGACTAAGTCCCGGTGGTATTCCTTCCGAGGCTTTCGTTCATCGGAAGAGGGATAGGATTGCCGAGCGAGGAGGATACAGGAAGGTAACAAATATACTTATTATTTTTTTATTTAACGTACATGTACGTGCCCCTATTTTTTGCCTTGCATGGTTCTGACGTCGGCTCATGCACAGAAGCTGAGGGTTGACAAGGCTGCTGGTGCTTCGGCGAAGGACGGTGAGGATCCCGAGGATCGACTACCTTTGTCACATTTCCTGGGGAGGTCGCCTCGAAGTCGTCCGACGATCGTGCCCGCCTTTGTAGGTGGGAAGCCCAAGGGAAGGGGTAAAGAACCTAAGGAGGATGTGTCTGCCCCGGAGAAGAATGTGCCCCGGGAAGTGGCTGGTGAAGGGATTGTTCTCGCCGATGGTACTGTGTATGTTGTGTCTGAAGGTGATGATGAAGAAGGTCTTTTTGATGATGAGGATGATGTCCTTGGTAATGAGGGGGAGTCGGGTCGCCGGAGAAGTCGGGTGGTGGCGGAACAGCTTTGATCGACCGTGACGTGGAGAATGTTGTTTGTCGGGGTCAACCGTCAAGACTTTCCCTACCGTGGTCCCTAACTCCAAAGAGCATACCTCCTTCACCATCTCAGGCCCTATGTGCAACTCGCTTGGGGCACTCATCTCCCCCGATTTTTCCTCTCCATTCCGATGAAGAGAAGGTCAACGCCGTCTCGTTGTATGAAGCCGGTCTGAAAAGTACCTTTGATCTCCCCGTGAGTTAAACTGTTCGGGTGTTGCATTCTTGTTTTTGTTTAGGGTTGCCCGTGTTGGTGTTGTTCTTAGGATGTCAACCGCTCGCTGTTGAATGCTGCCATCCAACGTCGGGAGGCCGTCGAGAAGGAGGATCTTCGTCTCTTATTGCAGCAGGAGCGCGAACGGTCTCGAGGGTTGGAGAAGGAGTTGGCCAAAGCCCAAGGTATTCGTTTTACTCGCAACTATTTATGATTGATCTTGTAGTGCCAATATCCTAAGTTTAGTACTCCCTGCTTAGCCGAATCCTCTATTGCGGAGGCCGATGCTGCCACAAGGTATCGTCTGTTGAAGAGGGAAGCGAACATAGAACGAGATCACGTTTCGAACTTACAACATAGAATAGTTAATAAGGATGCTAAGATTGATCGTCTAGAAACCGATATTGAAGATCTTCAATCCAAACTTTATCGGTACGAGACGTTTGAGTATGTTCCCGAGGAAATTGATAATCTGAGGGCGGACCTAGCTCATTTCCAAGGTATAGCGGCCGAGAAAACATTATCGGCCGACAACTTAGAGGAACAATGTGGTCGGCTAAGACTCCAGGTTCGAGATTTGCATGCATATCGCCTCCGGATCTTGGGGGAGAGGGACGCGCCGAGAAGTGTAGCCGAGAGTCCCTTGAGAAGCTTAAGGAGTCCGTTAAGGTTTCTGAGGAGTTGGATTGGGTTCGTGCTCAATTGTCGGGTTTGCAGGCTGCCCACTCTCGACAGAGGGAGGAATGGAGTGATCACAAGAAGTATTGCCCCACTAATGAGTTTGATGAACAAATGATATTTAGAACTTTCTTCGAAGATATCTGCTCTCGAGTGTAGCCTGTCCGAGTCCGAGGAGTCCATTGAGTAATTGCCCCTTTGTTGGAAGGTGGTGCCCCTTGTGTAGTGCTTTCCGTGTTGTTGTTTCACCGCTGTTGTTGTTGTGACCGACCATTCTTGTTGTCTTGGCAATGAAGCGAAGAAGGCAGCCTCGTTGAAGAAGAGATCATCCGTTTAAAGGGGAGGAGGCTCATTTGCTCGATCGAGCGGCCACCGTCGAAGCGGCATCGGAGCGCTAGCGTGGGATCTTGCTGCCGAGAAGGCGAAGTTCAGATGAGCTCGTCTCGAAGGTTAAAGCCGGTGTGAAGGCGGTCTGGATAAGAAGCGAGCCGATGCCGCCGCCAAGAAGACAAATTGGGTTCTACTCCCTCCAAAGAGTGATCATGTTTTTTCAACACAAGGTCGCTATCTTGCCCTTCTTCTCCTCCTGTAATTCGTTTGAACACCTTTATTTTCTCGTAAACTTTAATTAAAAGCGTTGCCAGTTGTTCGTTCTTCTTGCTACTGACACTATTATACTGTCGATGTTATTATCCTTATTTATGCCGAGTTGCCTCGTGGTGTGGTTTGCCGCCGTAGCCTTGTTATGTATGCCTCATTACGAATAGATAGGTTAGTCATAAATGCCGTTTTCAACACACTCAACAAGGAGGGTCATCGGGCCCGATGCCATGTCCCGCGATTGAGGCATCTCATCACCGTCTTTCGAGATCTAGTGGAAGGGAAGTGGGTCTTGCCTAGTTTCTATGGGATCGACATCCCAAGAAGTTATCGATTAATCTTCTTGGGCAAGTGATTTCGGCCACTTGCGAGGAGAGCAATGTTGACCGCTCGACCGCCGAGTACTCATGCCTCGACAATCGGCCATCGGTTTCCAACCGCCAGGCTCCTGGACTACCTCGGCACTTGCACAATGCCATCGCCCCGAGTTCGAATAGTCCGTGTTAGTGTAAGTCGCCCCGACACTTGCACAATGCCATCGCCCCGGGTTCGAAACGACCATTCAAACGCACTTGTCATATTTCCAACCCCACGCGGCCTTTCACGGAAATAGATGACAAGATATCTTACCTGATTTCATGGATGGTAGAGCTTTAGTCGTGTCGCGTTCCATGGTCGTGGCTCGGGTGTTCCGTCCGGCTTCAGTATCTTGTATGCCCCTTCTCCGACCTTCTCAACTATTGTGTAGGGTCCTCCCCATCGTGGTGCAAGTTTACCGCCCTTCTTGTCACGCTCATAGCTAGGTAGGTGTTTTAGTACCAGCTGCCCCGGTTGGAATTCTCTTGGACGGACCCGTTTGTTGTATTCTCGTTGGATCCTTCGTTGGTAATTTTCCATTTTTTTGCAGGGCCATCTCTCTCGTTTCTTCTAGATCGTCGAGTTTAGCCAAGATAAGGTCCGCCGAGATGTTTCGCCTCCACGCTTCGGTCCTCGTGGTAGGTATCATCGCCTCCGTGGCAGGATGGCTTCGGTCCCAGTATGTTAACATGAAGGGTGACAGTCCGAGCTTGCCTCCCCGAGTTGTCCTATATTCCCACAAGACGTTGTAGAGCTCTTCACACCATTCCCCATATTCTCCGTCAAGTTTCTTCTTCATGTTATCGGCGATGGTCTTGATTGTGATCTCAGCCTGCCCATTGCTTTGGGGGGTATAGGACGTGGACTTGCTCTTTCGGATGTTGTAAGTGTTGAATAGCAGGTGTCGATGTTTTGCCTTGCAATTGTTTCCCGTTGTCGAGACGATTGCCGCCGGATTCCAAAGCGGCATATGATGTGTTCCCGATGAACCAAAAACATCCTTATCCCGTATGTGCCTTAGCGGAGCGGCCTCAACCACTTAGTGAAATAGTCATGGTGGCTACAATTAAATACTTCCTTTGTCCCGATCCGACGTGTAGTGGCCCCACGATGTCGATTCCCATTTAGCGAAGGGCCAGGGACTGATGACGGAGTTTAATGTTACAAATAGGCGCATGTATCTTCTTCCCAAATTTCGGCACTCGTCGCAAACGGTGGCCATATGCTTCGCGTCCTCATTCATGTATGGCCAGAAGTATCCCATGGTTTTAGCTCGTGCCGCTAGGTCATGCGCCCCCGAGCCGTGGTTTCCCCCTGACCCCATAGTGTAATTCGTTAAGGATCATTTGCCCCTCCTCCTTACTCGGCACTTTAGCAATGGTCCTAGGTATGATTTTCGGTATAGGGTGCCATCCCGAAGTTCGTACGCGGCGGCTTTGCTCTTGATCTTGTTGATCTCGAGGCCTCCCTTGGGCAACCTTCCGTTTCGAGGTATTCATGGATCGGCTTCCTCCAATCATCGGCCGGTATTTATCTGTAGTGGTTGCCGCGACTTGTGCGCCGATATCTACGTTCTCGGGTACTGAAGGCATTAGGATCCTCATGATTCTAATACCCTCAATGCTTGAGTCTGTCAAAATGGAAGCGATATATGCCAGGGCATCTGAATGTCGATTGTCTTTTCTCAGAGATGTGTCGGAATTTGATGCTTGGTATTTGCCCGATGTAGAATTGGGCGAGCTCCCGATTTCTGCAACAAGGGTCATGTATGGCATATTGCCCGTTGATTTGCCGCACAACCAGCTGGGAGTCGCTTGTCACCGTACCTCCTGGATGCCCATCTCCACGATCAAGCGTAGGGCATGTATTATCGCTCGTACTCCGTGACATTGTTGGTTGCTTTAAACTCAAGCCTAAAGGAGTGGACCATTTTCTTGCCCTTTGGTGTCGTGGAAGACCAGTCCTAAACCCGATCCGTCTTTATTGGATGACCGTCGACGAAGACCTCCCATCGTGTCGGCCGCAGGTCTCGAGTAAATCGGGTGAGTCTTCTCGATCTTCCTCCATTCCGGGATGTCTTCTAATTCGTCCTCGTCACCGAGGGGGAAGTCTCGCAAAAATTCCAGCCCCGTCGCGCTTTCACCGCTGTCCTCATTTCATAAAAGATATCGAATCGCTTTATTTGTGCGCTCCATTTGGAGATCCGCCTGGACCTAGCATTTGCATTGTCAAGTACCGACTCTGTGGAGGACTTGGTAAGCACTCGAATCTTGTGAGTTTGGAAATACGTCCGAGCTTCATGGAAAGCAAACACTAACGCTAGTATGAGTTGCTCGATTCTCGGGTGTAGTTCTTTCCACGGTTCATGGTCTTGCTTATGAAATATACCGGCTTTTCCTCTCGCTCCCTCGTTCTTGACCAACACGGGCAACATGGCATGACTGGTTGCCCCGAGATACGGTGTTAGTATGTCTTCGCTCGGGTCTTTGTAACACCTGTAGGTTTGCCATATGTTGCTTGATTTTCTGGAATGCTTCCTCACACTCCTCGGTCAATTTAAACTTCTCTCCCTTCCTTAACGTCCCGAAGAAATCCTTGCACTTGTCTGACGATCGAGAGATGAATCGTCCCTAAAGCCGCGAAGTTCTGCTCACCCGTTGCACGTCCTTAATCACAGGTGATGGCATTTATTACGGCTTTGATTTTATCCGGATCTGCCTCGATCCCTTTGTCGGTGATTATGTATCCTAGAAACTTGCTCGAGGTGACCCGTAAGGTGCACTTGGACGGATTCGCCCTCATCTTGTACTTCCTCATGGTCCTGAAGATGTCTCTAAGGTCGTCGATGTGAGTATCGGCCACTTACTCTTGACCAAAGATGTCGTCCACGTATACTTCGATGGTGTCGTGTATTTTATCCTCAAACATGTCCTCCACCAGCCCGATATGTAGCGCCCGCATTTCTCGGCCCGAATGGCATTTTGGTGTAGTAACACAAATTCCTCTTGGCGTGAAAAAAGACGTATGCTCCTGATCTTCGGGGGACAGGGGGATTTGGTTATATCCCGAGTACCCGTCCATGAGTGTTATCGCCTTATACCCGATAATGGATTCCACTAACTGGTCGATGCTGGGGAGAGGGAAGCTGTCCTTTGGGCATGCCTTGTTCAAATCACTATAGTCGACGTAAACTCCGGACGCCCCATTCCTCTTGGGGACTATCACCATATTAGATATCCATTGCGGATATTGGGCTTTTCGGATGATTCCTGCCACGTACGCTTCTTGACTCGGCCTCCACTGCCGGTTGTAGCTCGGCGCGATTCTTCTCATCTTTTGTCTGATCGGTTTGAACTTGGGGTCTATCCGCAGATGGTGTGAGCAAACTTCTGGGTCGATGCCTTCCATGTCGTGCATCTGCCAAGAGAATACATCCATGTGCTCCTTCAGGAGGGTTATCAGCTGCTGGGACTGTTCGTTCGTCAAGCGTGACCCTATTCTTACTAACCTTGGCTCCTCCTCGGTGCCAGTTGACTTTCCGGGTTGGTTCTGGGCCGAAAAGTTTTGCTTTGGCTCGCCGACTCACTTTCGGCTCCCCGTGATTGCTATAAGATTTCTGTCTCGCCCGCTTCATAGGTGGCGATGGCTTGTGACATTACCTTTTTCAATTCCTCTCCCGCCTCCATTTCCTTAGACTTCTTCTTCTCTGGCGTTTCCTCGACCGTCTTTCCTCGTTCTCGTTGGATGTGTATCTGCACACACCGGCCTTGCCGCTTGGGGTCGCCTAGCACCTCTACTACTCCGCGATAGGAAGGGAAGCGTAATCTTTGATGGTAGGCCGAGGCGACTCCTTGATCCTGCGATCCAAGGTCGTCCCGAGGATCGCTTCATACGGTGATGCGACATCGACTACGCAAAAGGTGGTCAATGTGTCAAGGAACCCTTCCCGTCCGAGACTCTGAGAGTGACTTCTCCTTTGGCACTGTCACCATACCGTTGAAGCCGTAAATTCGATAAGTCGACGGGATCAGGATGTCATCAGACAATTCCATCCTCTTGAAAGTGTCATAGAATAAAACTTCGACTGAACTACCACTGTCCATCAATATCCTGCGACGCCCCATTCCGATCAGCGGGGTTATTACTAAGGGATCCCCATGTGCTTGCCCGTTTAATGGAACATCTTTCGCCGAAAAAGTAATCGGCTGCATCATCCATGGCTCCATAGGGAGTGTCTTGGCCACGCTAAAGATTTCTCTCGCCGATCTGTCCCTCTTTGTGTATCCTTGAGGTGATAATCCTGGTCCCTAAATCGTATCCTTGTGTTCTAGAGTGTGATATGGTGTTGCAAGAACTGAGCGCCGCGATTGATTCTTATTTGGTGTCCGGGACCTCGATGTCGGGCTGGTGTCGACGGTGTTTTGACAAAATGCCGTAGGTACCATCGCGATCGTGTCTGGACGATGTCTTTCACTCTACAATCATTGGTTGAATGGCCGCGAATCGATGATAATGGCGAACTCCGGGTGGTTCCTTGTCCCGTCGGATTCCCCAAGTCTTGGGATAACGGATGTCATTCCTCTTTTCAACCTCTTTGAACACTTCTTCAAATGGTGCATTGAGCGGAGTATATGATCTTGGCTCGTGACGAGGCTTCTTTCCCTTCTCGATCCAAACTTTCTTACTTTCACCCCAGGTCAAGCACCGGCCTTTTCTCGGATCGTTTCGTGGCTTCTCGCGGTAGCCTCTTCTGCGGTGCTCGCTCTTGTATTCCCCTATCTTGCGCTCCTTCCCGAATCTCCTCCAAGGCGATATAGTGCTCCTGCATCTTCCGGATCTCCCTTAGTGTCTTAGGCTTCTCCGTGTACATTGCCACCCCGAGATGGGGATCCGACTTTCTCACAGTTCTCGAAATAGAATATCTCGTTGGTCGGCCGGTGCTTTCCCTATATCCGTGCATAACTTCCTCCACCTGTCCGTTAAGGAACGCAGCGGCTCCTGAGTCTTCGTGCGGGGTAAATAGCTTGTCGACTGGGGTCGAGCTATCTTTATTATGCATGTACGTTTCGAGAAAGGTTTCCACCAAAACCGCATAGCTCCCAACGGGATTTATCGGGCAGGTGTAGAACCAACTCTTCGCTTCTCCTCCAGGACTAGCGGGGAAGAATTTTCACATGACCACATCGTGATTCTTCCACTGTAGTAAGGACATGCCGTACATCTTGATGTGTTCTCCGGCGTCGCCTGTGCCATCGAACCTAGATGGGAAGATTGGCAGCGTGCACTTTGGTGGAAATGGTGTCCGGTCCAATTCCCTGGTAAATGGCGTCTTCTGGGCTTCATTGATTACTTCGCTAACTTATCATCCTCGCCGTCTCAGTCAGTTTCTTAACCATCCCTCGAGCCGTTCGATCTTTTGTTTGGTGGACGCATCCGTACTCTCGTTGGTTGCTTCCTCATCGGCGAAGAATCCTGGACGGCCCATACCCTTCTCTTGGCGATTAGGGTCGGGTACTGCGTCCTCGGCTCGGTGAAGGGGTGGGGCGGCCCTTGGTGGAGTGTGGTTGCTAGAGGCGCCTCGGCTTGATGATCCTCTCGACCCGCTCTCCTATTGCGGAGTTGGTAATTCTCGTATTCTAGCGCCAAGTTTCTCCTCCGCAATTCTCTCTCATTAGGTCCTCCTGTCTTCTTTGGCTTGCCGATGGCGAGTACCATCGGGTCGGTGCTCTCGTGGCTAGGGAGTGACCATTCACTTGGTGTCCGTCGTGTTAGGGGTGCGGTTGGGGGTCTCGTAGCGGGAGCGATGGGGGACGATCGGTGCTGTCAGTGATCGATCACTACCTGGGACAAACCGTGGGGTGGTTGGACCGTCACGGGGGCGTCCCGATTAGGGTTCCCCCCTTGTCAAGTGTACTTGCCTAAGCCTCTCGGCTTCTCGTTCCAAATCTCTTTGGTGCTCGTTTGTCTTTCTCTCTTCGTTCCTCGCGTATCGCTTGAACTTCCTCCCCTCCTCCTGTCCGATGCGTTCTCCCTGCCTTCCATGCCGCCCTCGTTCCTCGGCCCCATGTGGCTCGGGTTAATCCTCAACCTCCCGGGTGGGATGTCGTCATCTCGGCCCAGATCGACTTCCTCGTCGACCGTAGTCATGCCTTTGATCAACGCCTGAGTCTCGCCCCGGTCGTTAGGTCGACGATCTCCGTGCTGGGAATCCGTGAGTCCCTCTTGCCCGCTAGATCCCGCCGTGACTCGGTTCCTCGGATCCTCGCCGTCCACGGAGGTACTTGCCATTGCCTTTGCTATCGTCCTCGTTCCTCGGCTCGCCTATCCGTTCGTTCCTACGTCAACAAAGTAGACAACACTTACTTCGAACCGCTTCGAAAGGTTAAGGATGGAGTACAGCAGTTCAAAGGCGAGTGAAAAAGATTTTTATAGTACGCTTCCCTTTACGCTAGCGTGTCGGTCTCAAGAAGAATCAAATCGTTTTTGCCGCAAAGGACAAATTTTGAAAAGCTGTCTTGACACATCGCTTTCGGTACTCTTCCTATGCATTAATCATTATTTGTCCTAACATTCCCGGCGCTTAAATCATTAATCATTCGTGCGTTGAATCGGAAGATTTCTTTCATGGTGGTGATAGGGCGACGACGTCCCTTAATAACCGTCGTCTTCGATGGCCGCAAGATTCCTGCGAGCTTTTCACTGATGTTTGTGAGGCTCTTAGCGTAGGATTACGGTGAGACTCGGAACGTTCACTATAATCCCGCTGGCCATGGTTTCCAAGAACTAGACTCAACGATTCTGAGCTAGCCCCGTTTCCACCATTATCGTGCTTCGTTTACCTTGCTAACATGAAGACAGGTGTGAAATGGAGATAGATGCGACAATATCTCTCCCTAGAAGATTGTCCTAGTAACCTACGCGTTGCGCTTTCGAGTCTTTCGTTTAGCGTCAACTATCCTCACTAGATGTCGATAGAGTCGTTGAATCTCTCTTACAACGGGGTTTGAAGCCACATATCACGGTCAGCGAGATGGGATCCCCTTCTAGCTTCTACCAACATCGAAAGATACTATTTAGGGAGCTCATGGGTCATCCGATAACTCTTAGGCGTCTTAAGCAAACAGCCTATCGTGACGGAGCGGTCTCGACGACGTTGCTTAAGCGGAAAACTTGTTTTGCTTGGAAAATAGAGACTACCAGTTAGAACACAAAACGAACTTATATCAGCTCGACAAGATATTGCTAGGGAAACGAAGATAACAAGCAAGAACGCAAAGCTAACTTTTATCAATCTCGACAAGATGTTGCTAGAAAAAACGAAGATAACAAGCAAGAGCACAAAGCTAACTTTTATCAACTCAACAAGACGTTACTAAGAAAACAAAGATAGCAGACCGAAAGGGTTTCTCCCTTAGCATCAACCAGCACACAAGGTGGCTTAGGAGCTCGGATTTTCCCCTTTTGGTGTCCGATTTCAAGGTATCCGGAGATGTTATACAAATCCCTTAGTCGGGCGCGAATGTAGATGTAGAAAATCCTACTTCTACATCCTAAGGTAATTAAGCATGCACACAAAGAAGCAAAACAAACAAGGAAAGTAGGAGAACACGAGATATACGTGGTTCGGCATGATTACCTACGTCCACGGGGGTTAAAGGATGATCTTATTACTCGATTCAAGGTTACAAGACGGGTGTTTCTCTCTCAATGCTATGAGTATGCTCTCTTTCCTCACTACTTACTTGAGTTCTACCTCTCTACATGGTCTCTATTTATAGTTACAAGTGATGATACACCCAAGACTACGATGTTAGGCTCCGGCGTAGCTTCCTCGATGTTCCTCTCGGGTGATCAACATGCCTCACCCGATGTTCTTATTTGTTCTGCCTGGGACGTCAAGCCGAGTGATGTCTTCTTCTGCTATCTCGTCACTCGTGTCGCCCACTTGGTGGGAATGATCGATGTCGCCCTTTGGATCCTTGGCCGAGTCTTCCTTGACCGAGCTCTTCTTATCTTTTTACCAACTCATCAGTACGCATTTATTGCTCCAAGACCATGTCCATCGCATCACAACTTTTCCCCTTTTTCGTCGACTTCTCGAGCTGTCTCTGCTCCTCTTTTCTTGTGCCCAGATTCGGAGAGGTGATCCGGTACTTCTAGATGCATGCTTTCTCTGGTACGCCATGGCTTAGGATCATTCCACCTGTCCCTGTGGATTATT